>VXBL01004075.1:355358-407984 GCA_013400195.1 Aramus guarauna | reverse complement strand
AAAAGATAAAAAAAAAAAAAAAAAAAAAAAAAAAACCACCACAAAAAAACCCCAAAAAAAAAAACAAACCAAGAAAAAAAAAAAAAAAAAAGAAAAAAAAAAAGAGGTAGAACACCTACCTCACTTCCCCCCCAATACCTAAAAAAAATCATGACAAGGAATTGAAATGAGAAAAAAATTTAGGGCCAAATATAAAGAGTGTTAATACAGTTACACTTTTTTATATTAACATTGGGATTGTTCTTTGTAGCACTTAGATTCTTTACACAGTTTACATTCATACAGCTTCTACTTTCAGTTGGAGAAAACGGTTCAGATCACCGTGCTTAACGAGTTTTCTGATTATTAGCTCAGTATGTCTTCCCCATTCTTCTAACTTCAAGGTGTACGTAAGGTACGTCAGTTAACTATTGTAGCCTTCAGTAAAATCTGTATTATCGCATGTTCACAAAAGGTCAGCGGGCAGATCCTACTCACTGCTGCCATCTCATGGTAGAGAGCATATCCGAAGTGCTCAGTAAAACAGGGAAAGTGTCTTAATTTCTCAATTTTACAGGTCCTCATCGGCCTAGAAAGCTGGGTTTCTCTGCACACGTAAGCTTCTATTCGACTCACATCAAAACAATTGGATAGCAAAGAAATTCTAAGACACAGGTATGAGCAGTACTTCACAAAAGAAAACTGCATTAGCACAATGAAAGGATTGAATCCCAGGTTCACGTAAGACAGAAAAGAGTTTTACCAGACATAGCTTTTAGCACTTCACTATAGTGGGTAAAACCCACTTGAAACCCCATGCTTTAGAAAAAGAAAGTATTCTGTGATGACTTTATTTGTTCCCTTTCACTTCACACAAGCCAAATTAAGTGCTTCATGAAAGAAAAATAAAAAAAGGAAGTATTTTTCTACAAATGCCTAAGAAAGGAGGTGATCTTTTCTTGAAAGTTCTTCAGTGAATTAATTTTTCAATGCAACAAAATATAGAAATGGTAAATAATGAGTTAAGTACAACAACTCCTACTAGGTGCAGATCAAGATCTAAGCATATCACAGTTCAAGGCAAGTTAGAATTTCAGGGTATGTCTCACCAATTATTTTATTTGTTTCAAAATTTTAATTGAGATAAGAATAAAAAAAAAGCATACAGACATGGCATGAAGTGTCAATTAATTTTAGCATTTTTCTTCCCATGGAAGCTTTATGTTTTTTCAACAATTTCTCTTTTGGTTTTGCAAACAACTAATTACCCACAAAATATCCTGTAGTAGCACTCAGAGCTAAGCTTGCTGTCAGTTCCTACATCTCTGCTGATATTAAGGAAATTGTCCCTTTGGTGAGAGGGCTCAGCACATGATGAGAAATTGTAACATGGAAAATGGAAATTCAGTGAGGAAGCCCAGTGAATATAAAAATAAGGATAAGAGACAGCTCCTTGCATGACAGCATGCCAGGATTTAAATATTGTAGGTTTAAAGAAATATGTTTTTTTTGAGAAATCAAAACAAGAGCCAGGAACATTTTCTCAGGAAAGCAAAGCTTTTCTGCAAAATCCTTTTCAGTTTTTGCCATTCTAAACTAGAACTTTGTGAGGTCTAGCCTAGATCTACATAGAAAAGCAAAACATGTACTTGCAAGATGAACTGAAAAATGAGGATATAATGCAGTTGTTACATTACAAAGTAGATAAATACAAATAATAGTTTTCACTTTAAATCACTCAGTAAAAATTTCAGGTTTTTAGAAGCAGTGAAATTTCCTCCATTCAGAAATCCTAAATGAAGTCACATTGCTCTAAACAAAGAGTTACCAATCAGTTTGCACAGGGGGTGAAACACACAGGGCAAGAGAAAAGGGGGAGAAGGGCCTAAAGGCAGAACATGTAAGCAGCAAAAGAAGTGATTCTATGACAAATAAACTTTGGTGGTTTTCTTTTAGAAAAAGCAGACTGTAAGGTCACAGTAGTCAGGATCTAACTAACAGCCTGAAGTGTATTGGCAAGATTATCAATGCATTTGGGCAGAGGCAAAGACAAGGTCTGAGAAAGACCAGAATTAAGTATAAAGCATTAACATTTCAAAAATGGCAAGGTTGCCAACCTGAGCACAACCTGTGCTTTGTAGACAATCCTAGGAAGACATGAAGACATGCAGAATACAAGTGTGGTCCTTCATGCCAGGAAGTCTATTTGCTGCTACACCCTAGGTCAGCTGCAGCTACAGACAGACACAAATTAATATCTTGTTAAGAATTAATATTTGAGTGCTAGCTTTGAGTGCACAGAATGTGTGCTGTTGTTCAGCAGATGATGAAGCTTTACAAATTCTACAATGAGGAAAATGGTGTAATATCTGAGGCTTCCTGAAGTTTTCTGTCAGGTTGGCAGAATCATATGTAATACCCAGTTTCTGCACCTTATTCAACATAGTCAATGTATTTTCATGGGTTACCACGGCATTTTGCTGATGAGCACAATTCCGCTGCATCATTGATGTCATCTGTAAGTACAAACAAGAATTGTATTCTTCCAGAACAGAAAAATTGGGAGGTTTGATTTCAGCATTATTGTGAATCAGAACTTCACAATACAGACCATACCTCCATAGAAGAATTAATCATTTGCTCTCTGATTTGTGACTGTGATCTAAAGCTAGCTGGTAAGTAAATATTTTTATATTACTGTCTTGAAGACACCAATTATTTTGTCACTTTTAAAATATGTCATACTACTATTCCTTTTGTTCTTCCTTTTACATGAGGAACAGCTCCAGAAGCTACTGTAAGCCAGGCTCCCTGGGCTGCAAGATCTCTCACCAGCTGCTGCTACCATATCCATGTCCTGGCACCATTAAAACATGACTATGGCATGATTATCAGGTTCTTGCAGTATAGCCTCCCTTTGATTTAGTGAGTTAGGTTGGCAGCTCTTATGTTCAGCTTTCTACGTTACTTGAGATGCAATTATGCAACAGATAAAGCCCCTTTTAATGCAAATACCTCTTTAGGATGCTGTATGTGCATTCATTAGATCTCTTGGTGTCTAATGTTTTATGAGTGTTATGCCTCCAGGCTCTCAAGGAGAAGTGATGAAGTCATAAAAATTCTGGTATTTGCTTCCTCCTTCTCACCTTTCATCTTCTATTTACATGAGGTTGCACTAATGCTGTCAATTATCCAAGCATCATTTGGTTTTTGGAAGATGTACTTTTTCTACCTACTGCTCAGATAAGAGAAGTGCTCTGAACTGTATAATTTCAATTCTTTATGGCATGTGTGGAAAGAGAGAGAGGTTATTCCTGAATTTTAGGACAGTCCCAGTTTAATTTATGACTTCAGTATTGCTTTTCATTTTTAGTGATAATGACTTGCTGTCTTTGATATGAATACTCAAGGTCCTTTGTGACTCTTCCTTGCTATGGTCTCTTGTATAGATTAAAAAAAAAACAAAAAACAAAAAACAAAAAACAAACAACCTTCTCAATGCTTTACAAATAAAGCTACCAATTAAAGTCTCATACAACCTGGGATAAAAGGAAGAGATTTCAAATAATTCACATACACATAAACACTAAATAAAATATAGTAAAAGCTGTGCTTTTTTGGTTGTAGGAATTTCCATCCTGGTAACATCCTGCTGTGATACAGTCATCTAGTCCAGCAAGGAGCTTTTGGTATAGATCAGCACTGACTCTACCATTGCTACCATAATAGCAGGAATCAATGAACACTAATATGTCCAAATTATTTCTTGGAAAAGACCAATTCACTTAATGCAATTTTTAGATTTCCAAGTATATTGCTTCTCTTTAAAGCTGTTATTATCTATATGTAAGTATATGCATACTTCAGGTATAGGCTGTGATATTCTAGTTTTCCAAACATCCAGTAATATATTCACAGTATCTCAAAACCTTCACCAATAAAGAAGGTTTCCATATAATTTTACTGTATTTTACTAACATTATACACTACTTAAACTTTTATTAAATCTACAATATGCTGAAATGCATGAATAGAAGACAACTTATCCTCTTAGTTATTAAAGAGAGAAACTTCAAGAGAAAAACAAATATCTTCTCCTGCTGCAGTTAAAATTATTAAAATTTCACAGGAATTAAATTCACTACTTAATAAAATGAGAAAAAAATCTGTAAAGACTGTCTTAACTGGCTGTTGTCAATGGTGATATAAAGTTCATGTTCTATTGTCAAAGAGACTTAAATGTTTTACAGAGGCACATTATATTGATGTTTAATCTTGACTCCCTAGAGAAATGGTAATTCTTTAGTAATTATTGTTGCTGGTCTTTTTTTTTTTTAAATCTCAGTACAGCTAGTGCTTTAAGACAAAGACAGAATCAGTAGTAATCCTCTTTAGTATGTAATTGTATGAAATAGTATCATCCTGTATTAAGTGAAAGTAGAAACAATAGTTTCAAAAGCTTCTTTCTACTAAGACAATTACCACAATGGCTGAAATCTAGTACTTACTTATAAAATAGCTAACCTAAATAATAAAACAGGGCAACTTGTTTCCAAGACAGCCAAAGTTTTACAGGACTCCAAAGACTACTTTTGAAAGCAGCTAGGGATAAACTACCAGTGAATGATTCAGATTCCTTGAAGTCTGGTGCCAACTGACTTAATTTCGGGACCATTGTCCCCAGTGGGAATCTCAGGGCCTGAATTCAGGGCCTAGGCTCAATAGACATGATATGGGCAGAAATAGGTATGTCCGTATGGGATTCAAAGCAATCAACAAGCTGGGCAAAGAGCTGCGTAAGTCATGACACTAACCTGAAACTGCTTGGAGGAATAAGGAAGTAAAAAACACTAATGAAAACAAGGAAGTGCTCAAGGCAGAGCAGCTCCAAAAATCCCGTGCCTCTGAGGCAAAGCTACCAAAATTCAGGCCTAACAGAAGCCCCTCCCTGTTCACTGCAAGACTGCAGATGCAAATAATTTCATAGGGAAACACCTGTAACTTTTCCCTGTGAAGGAAATCATGAGATCCAAGTTTTTAAAACACAGTGAGGGAGAAGGTATGAAGATACCGGGGACTGATCATGCGTCCACCACTTGAACATTGCAATCCATCAGTGCTCTGAGCAGTTTGCCTTTCCATCAATGGAGCATGCTCACTTTTGCTTTCAGCAGAGCTTGCGCTTTGTAAAGAGCCTGTTCTGGCCCCGTGGTATTCAGTGATCCCACTTGGAAATCCTGCTGGGCTCCAGCTGGAGGAACACCTACTTCATGCTCAAAGATGCCCGAGGGCTGAACTGCTCAGACTTTCCAAGTCAGTAGCAGCTCTGGACATTCACAAACTTAGGTATCTTGAGTGACAGACAGCTAAGCTCCACACAAACTAGGAAATAAACTTATGTGTCTAAAGTACCAATAAACAGTTACTAAGGTTTTCAGAAGTCACCAAAACCAGTCAATTCCAGAAGCATTAGAAATTAACAATGCAACTTGCTTAGCATCTTTTCAAAATCTGGGCATTATTAGGTACCTACCTCACCATCTTTGAAAAATCTTACTCAAAGTTAACAAATCCCTTTATGAAATAGGAATAACTATTGCTTTTACATTCCTACCTAGAATGAAGCAGTTATTAGCATAGGATTTTAGTAGTTTACATTATCACCATAACGATAAATAAATTCTGTACTTATCTTTTATTAAACCTGATATAGTGAAGAGGTTGCACAGAATTACTTCAAAAGTTAACAACAAACCCCCTCCAAGTTACAGCTTGCTAGTTTGTCTTGACTTCTCTACATCTGTCACTTACATTGACAAACCCTTTGGGAAATGAACTATCCTCATTTCCTTTTCAGAGCAGTATGATACACAAATTTAAATAATAAAATTAATAATGTATTTATGTGCCAAGTCACACAGAAACATCATGGAACTTGTGTTATGCTGCTTTCCCCCCCCCCACCACCATCAGGTTTTTTGACACCGAATTTGAACCCTCAGAAAATAGCATAAAACCTGCAAATTTATTGTAATAATCTTGGCCTAATTGCAAAGGAAACTATTCTATCTTCCTAATTTGTGTTCTTTTTTCATATAGCCATCATCAGATTCATCATCTTCAGGTTGTCCATGTAAGCAGGCAACCACAAATAAAAAAGGGGCTGAAGAAAGCCAATATATTTTGTTGTCAAGAATTCGGGGCACCTTCCCTAGAATCTCATATGTTTAACAACAGTTCTGGCGTTTCTCCCCTTAAAGTATGAGAAGTTTTCAGGAAGGAACTGAGTGCCAGTAACTACTGCTGCTAGGGAAAGCACAGCAACAAGGGAGAGCTGAGAGCAACACAGGACCACCTCCTGGACAGAAACTGCTCCAGTGTATACCGTAAAATTCTGTAAGGAATCAAAAGGATACCAAAGCCAGCTCTGGTTGCCTTTGGTTTGCATGATGGGGTGATCCTGAACAAAGAACTGAAACATCAAAACATCTTCTATGACTACAAGTATTTTTTGCAAAGGTGCTAAGTTTTTTCATATCTTCATTATTCTTGACTTCACAAATGCACAAAAAAAAAAGAAAAAGACAACTACTGTACTCAAGCCTACCAGAATATATACAATCCATATTATAATCTAATTATAGTAGCTCAGGCTGAGTATTTATAGTAATTCCTTTTGCTTATTAAGCNTTTTTTTTTTCCTGAGGTACTTTTTTAATTAAATGTCAAATCCAGCTTGGCACTAGAAACACATTGTGTGACTTGTAGTTGAGGAAGAACTGTCAGCTTGTCTCTTCTCCTGTCAAACTCCCATCTGCTCTACAGAGATTAGTTTGGGCTATGGGATCACCCTTTGGCAGGGTATTATTCTGTATATGGCTCAATAATATACAATACAGGGCATGAAAACAAGACCAGCTATGTTTTTTTTATGAGTTTGAGTTACAACTCCCAAAGTATTTAAGGATTTTCTGGGAATTTTGTATGCCACTAAATTATAGGAAATGTAAAAATATTACTTAGCATTAAAAGCAAAGGCACAAAGAGCATACTTGTTCACATCTGTCACTCTTCCATCCAATTTTCAGTATTAGTTGAGCTATATTTAAACCAAACCCTGTTGTTCCTAGAAGTGATATGTCTATACTCTGGTGGCCTAGTAGATACAACAGGGTTTTAAAAGCTAGTGTTCCTGGCTGTCCTGTAAACTACTGACTTGAATTAAATTATTTNCATCTTCAGGTTGTCCATGTAAGCAGGCAACCACAAATAAAAAAGGGGCTGAAGAAAGCCAATATATTTTGTTGTCAAGAATTCGGGGCACCTTCCCTAGAATCTCATATGTTTAACAACAGTTCTGGCGTTTCTCCCCTTAAAGTATGAGAAGTTTTCAGGAAGGAACTGAGTGCCAGTAACTACTGCTGCTAGGGAAAGCACAGCAACAAGGGAGAGCTGAGAGCAACACAGGACCACCTCCTGGACAGAAACTGCTCCAGTGTATACCGTAAAAGTCTGTAAGGAATCAAAAGGATACCAAAGCCAGCTCTGGTTGCCTTTGGTTTGCATGATGGGGTGATCCTGAACAAAGAACTGAAACATCAAAACATCTTCTATGACTACAAGTATTTTTTGCAAAGGTGCTAAGTTTTTTCATATCTTCATTATTCTTGACTTCACAAATGCACAAAAAAAAAAGAAAAAGACAACTACTGTACTCAAGCCTACCAGAATATATACAATCCATATTATAATCTAATTATAGTAGCTCAGGCTGAGTATTTATAGTAATTCCTTTTGCTTATTAAGCATCACTATACCCTCAAGCCAGGTTTGGTAGCAGAGACCAGTCAAAATACATTTTTAATGCTGTCTATATTCCCCATGGTACCTCAGTGATTTTATTTCTCTTTTTCCTCCCCAAAATGATACGCCTGCTGGGCACTGAGGTTTCAAGGTTTAAATAAGACCAAATTGATTTTGTAGCTGTATCACTGNCAAAGGCACAAAGAGCATACTTGTTCACATCTGTCACTCTTCCATCCAATTTTCAGTATTAGTTGAGCTATATTTAAACCAAACCCTGTTGTTCCTAGAAGTGATATGTCTATACTCTGGTGGCCTAGTAGATACAACAGGGTTTTAAAAGCTAGTGTTCCTGGCTGTCCTGTAAACTACTGACTTGAATTAAATTATTTCCTTGAGACTGTGCATTAAGTTTTGATTCTGCTCAGTGGTTAATTGTATTGCACTGATACCTTAACTGCCTTAGGATTTAACCAGCTCACTACTTAAACCCATTCTTTCCTGCACATATGCACTGAATTTGATTAGGTTTGCTACTAGGTTTTGGTAAGGCCTTAATTATCTGGTTGAACTGGGGTGCTAGTTACTAGTAGTGGGTTTTATGTTTTAGGTAGAAGATACTAGATATACTGAAAGGCTGCATCTAATGACCATTATTACCAGAGAATGATGATAATGCCAAAGAATACAATATTTTACACAGCTGATGAATACAGAACTGTTGCATGCACAGGGACTAATGTGAATTAAATGCCAACCATGGCTTTCTTTCCTCATAGGACAAAGAGTATTTTGGGGTTTTGACCCTGCTGCATAAGAAACAAGGATACTAGTAGGTCAAACTGAAAAAACTAAGAAAATGCTTGGGCAATAAAGATCAATAACTTGCTAGATGAGAAGTACATGGCTTGAAATACTCATTTACTGAAGTTAGTTGTTTGTGCCTTTTTTTTTAAGACAGTTTTGGAACTCTGCTATGCGACCATACCTGTTTATACTGTGTGCATACAATTAGCAAAACCATGCACAAAACACAGTAATTGTATATGTGCACAACCAAATTAGCCACACACATTTACTACGGTTTTAGGCCCAAAGCCCATAGATGAAAGTTACATTTTGTAGTGACTTGATAACTATGGTTTACTCCTCACTTTAACTACGTTATTTGGAATCCATGATATTGCATGCAAGTCAGTGAGTTCTCAAAGATACTAGATGTAAACAGCCAAAAATCATAGCAATATTCATAAAAAGTACTTATGACATTAGTTATATCTTTTCCTAATTATGTCTGCAATCATAAAAGAAGTGTGGGAAATACTTCAGTGGATTGGAGCTTGATGAAAAAAGGCTCAGAAATGAGTACATGGAAGTGAAATTGTGCCCATGAAACTCTGAAAGAAGCAGGATGAACCACACTGATTAAAAACTACCGCATGCAGTATTTCCAGCGTTCTAGTCTGCAGCATCTGCAGACTGTTGCATGAAGTATATGCACACTAACTCTCTTCAAATATAAAAGGAAATGGTTGTAGTTCAGTGGCACATTTGTGGCAGCACTGATTTTTTTCTTTTTCCTTTTGTCAAATTTATCTACTGTTCTGATCAGTTCTATCTCCTCTACTGCAGTGCTATGAAGTTACATAAATAACTTTGAGACTAGAAGAAAACTTGATTACACAGGACCCAGCTACATGTTGCATTAATGGGAGCTATCCTGAATAGATTATTGAAATAACTGCTTGTCGTATCAATACCAGTACAGCTCATCTCCACTTCACTATAGATCTTTCTGCCAGAACCTATTAAGGTTTAACACCTCTCTTTGATCCAGTGGCTGTTTTTTTTCTCCCCAAAGACCAGAAGCCAGGATCAAGTGAAGACCCTTTAATAATCTCACATCACAGCTTGTGGCTCAGAGAAGGAATCTTTGAAGGGTTTAACATGAATAAGAGAAACACAACAGGGACACCTTATGTGAGAAGAGAATGGAGTCTAATTCACCGCTAGCCTCTTGGTATGTGCTAAGCTAATTAAGACCACTTTAATCACCATAGATTTATCATAATGAGAAGATTCATGCATTATGCACAGTAGTATGTCATACCACATTTCATTTTTATATGCAACAGAAGAGCATAGATAAACAGGAGATAAACTCGCTTTAAGATCCAGTTCTAACTAGGTCATACAAATTTGTCCTTCTTAAGTCGCAGCTTTGAACAGAGGTATACATCTGTTTATCCTGATACAAAAGTTGATTTCATAGCAATTGTAAGTCGTTCCTGGACTTTCTGCATTAAGATGTGTGTACAGTACCTCAAAAAAGATTTTTACAAATCTTCAAAATAATACAGTTTAATACTGCTGATTTTACTGGGAAGTGGAAATAAACTAATTTGGTAGTATTAATATTTCAGTTATGCATTATTTAAAAGAATGAATTAAAGTATTTTGAATCCTATTTAGCAATTCAAAATAACATTCAAGAAAAATTTCAGACTAACTAGGAGACAGGAAAACTTTTCTGCAAATATAAAAAGAACTTTTAAAGTGGGCTAAGTATATACAGATGTATATATTTTATCTCAATATCAAAAGGTCAGGAAGAGGCAAGCATCTCTGCCTCAGACTTTTTCAAAGATTCCACTTGTCTCCCATGTTACACTATTCAATCAGCCACAAGAGACACAAGATATTTCTAGAGCTGGAAATTGTTGATTAGCTTTGGAAATGGGACAAATAGCATTGGCTATACCACATACTTAGTAATTTTTAATTTCTTATAGACATCAGCACAAGCTCTAATTGGCTGCTGGAGGCAGGGCTACAGCAAGTAGGAATGCACTTTAGAAGTCTAATAATTAGAAGTACATACTATGAGGAAGTCCTGTAAATTGAGATCCCTGCACAGTTTTGTAACTGTCTTATTAACAGACTCGGAATTTTTCCAAACTTCACCTTTTGGATTGAAAATTGCCCACACCAGAACTTACTCTGGATGGGGATTCATTTAGACCCAGAGTGAAATTTCATGCATGGCATGGCAACAACACTTGTCTTAACATGAGAACTAGTGAATGTACATGTAATTTACACAACACCACAAAACTAGCCAACCCTGCCCAAGGAAGTTTACTATGCTCAGTAAGAATGCAAAGGTGAGGATACTTTCATACCTGTATAGCACTCCATCTGAATGTGCACTCAGAAGTCTTACAAGTGTTACTGTACCTGCTCTGACTGGTATCCGAGGCTACACAGAACTTGCACACTGCTGGAAAAAGCTGACAGCTTCTGCTTAACTGCCTGGCAGAGCCCGACATCTCTCTCATCTCCTTCTGGGAGACACGCAGATTCTGTCAATACAGCAACTGTGGAGAGGGAGAGGCTGCGCAGAGCTATGCGGTTCAGTGTGCCTGGCTACCCTGCCAAGTTGATGAATAGATTGTCAGTGATATTTGGCAAAAAAGCCCTGTTTGGGGTGCGTATGTTTGGAGTGCAGTCATATAACTGAATGTTGCTATATGCCAAAACAATGGAGGACACAAAGCAACAACAGTATATAGTTTGACTGACTGAACAATATATGAAAGGAAGAGAGACTCAGACTAAGAAAAAGTGTTCCAAGTGCTTAGCGTTCAAAGTTAAATTCAAACTTCATCAAAACTTCCCTCAACTTCATTTAAACATCTGAGTTCTCTTGGAATTGAATAGACCTAACAACACAATATGCTACATGTCTTACAACAGGCAGTGTCCTACTTTGGGTCCAATACTGTAACTGTTTTCAAATATTTACTTAAAATTTGGTTTGTTCTGCAGACCATAAGCCATGTGTTGAAAGAATACAGGATCTCACATGCTTTTCATTTACACTCATGGTAACTTGTTTTTCTTCCAGGTTTAGTCAGACAATAAAGAAATAAACATAAAAGATAGTTGCTTATTCTTTGAGTTAGATATGTGCTTCTCAAACCTTCTACCTCTTTGCCCCTCTAACATATAAACACCAACTTTTGTACCCTGATAAAGTTGACAAAAATTAAAGTGTAGATTTTTGCCAAATTGTATTTTCCTTCTAATTCATCTGCCCTCATGCCTGCACACATTAAGGACATTTAACACATGTACCTGAAAAATGAGTGTCAATTATTTCAGCAAATGTCCACATTACTCAACAGATTAACATTTTAATGTGAAAAAAACAAACAGTTAGCTAACCACACCAATCATTTCTGTTCATTTACTGAAAAAAGAATCAAACTTGTGAAAGAATGCAGATGTCTGTACCCATACTTGGTATTTCTCAAAATATCTAGAGATCTCTGAAGTAGTGGAAAGCTTCCATGCTGTTCAGCATTAAAATCATACCTGCGGGATATTTACATATACTGACAGTCTGTACTCCGAGATGCTAAGAATGAGAGTTGTAGCTTTTAGAATCTAAAAAAGCAATGCCACATTGGGCATTGCATTGATTTTGCCAGATGTTTTAAAAAGAGAGAGCATAACATCAAAAGCGAAACAAGTCATCTGCCATAAACACTGAGCCTCATGTTGCGGTCCACATCCAGGTGAAGTGTATTCTGTTGTTTGGGTGCATCATATCTTAAGCATTCCCAGCAGTTGCTCTTAGATTGCATAAACAAAAATACTCAGGCTGCTCTTAAGAGACTGAAGATACTGGGCAAGGAGATGTTCCATCCAATAACAAAACTAGTGTAGTATAGGGAAGAAACACTATTTGCTTTTAAGTACACTGCCTCAGAGCTATGGATTTAGCACGCCAGTGAGAACCTGATGTTCTCAGACAACCACTTTGTTTCTGTGTGCTATCACATCCTACCCCTTGGGTCTTCTCAGCAAATGTATGTGAAGGCATACAGTGGGCTGAGGTATTGCACCATGACCTGGAACATATTACACAAACTACCAACCCATTTAAAACATACCCATTAGACAAATTAAGCTTTTGTAGCATTGATTCAGGTTGAATTCAGGGACGTGCCTGCTGCTGATCCTTAAACCTTTTTGTGTCCTTACACGTAAGCTTAGAATTAAAGGTTCCTCTCCCAGTTTTCAAAGCAAGCAATTGTATTTATTTTCTGTTTCTATTTATCGATATGGACAAAAAAAAATAAAATAGAAAAAGTAGCCTGGCCCTGAACCTCTATGCATCCAAGCTACAAATCTGACCAGTGTCTATATAAATTACTTATCACTCTCACTTCAAGTTTTGTCTCAATGTAAATGTGTTCTCCTTATTCCCTTATTGTATTGGCTTTCTTTTTCGATTTGATTTGTAAAAGGTATTTTCCAAGTCCTGCTTAGTCCTATTGTATTTTACACACACACACACACTATTTTCTTCCTTTTCTGTACTGGGCATTTTTATTCCCCCGACTCCTCCCAGCTCAAACAAAGGGATAATGAGAAAGATCCACAGTAAAATGTAATGACATTTTTCAGTTTTGGATTAGGATTTTTTTTTTTGGTTGGTTGGTTTTTGCAATGGCCTTAAAAATTGGTAGACTTCTCCAGGTTCATTTCAGACCTTGTAATATTAAGCCACAGCAGGTGTGTTTTGGGTGTGGTTTTTTTTTAAAGTGCTATACAGATGAATTTTCACATTTGCACATAAGTGCAAACAGAATTGATTCAGCACACTATAATGAAAGTGGTTAGCTTTCTATTTGTAAGTGGTTCTTTTGAGTTCAGTAAAAATAACTGTACTGAGTTAAGAAAATGCAGACTCCTTGAAGGACTGGGTATAAAGCTTTTATTTCCAGGATTATAAAAAAGAATCTGGAATAAAGGCTATACAAGTTTTGTAGTTATTAAGCTGTGATTATCCACCCACCCTTTTTTTCAGTGTAACATATGACCAAAATTAAACAGGTAGCATAGAGGGACTTGCAGGTCCCTCTGAGACTTATGGCTGTTAACCATATGACTCTTGTATTTCACTTTTTAAATACACTTTGTCAAGCAATTCCCATGGTAAAAAGAGACTGAGGATTGAGAGTAATACAACCATGAATTGCTTACAGCATATGAGGAGTGGAAGACAGAATGCTTTCATCCTCATCACCATGTATCTTGTGCTTTCAAATGCTGGTGGTACATGTTTTGAAGTATACTGCACATAAATGAGAAGAATACAATGTTTTCTCTGAAACAGAATCCAGCAGTTTTCAGTGTCTGCGAAAATATTTCAAACATTGGACAAAAGATAAGGAAAGCAAATGCCTCTGGAAGACTTCATGATTCTCCCCCCCCTCTGAAACCAACAGTACTCTAAAAAGCATTCTAATTTCAGTGGAGACTTAGAAAATGTGTTCTCACTTTTATTTTGAAAACACCACTGTTTTCAGTAGTCTTTTGCATGGTACTGACAGCCTTTTTCTAAAGGACATACTCTTTCAAGGGGGAGAATTATTTATTGCTACCCCTGAATTTCTGGATCAGGACTTGTTACAAGTAGGAGGCTGATAGAAGATTTCTAGAATTATTCCAGAGGTGTTAATGCATTGGTGGTAACAGCTCATGCAGCAAACACATCAAGTGCTTAAACAGAGAAGGAAGAAGGAGAAGAAAGGTGAGAAAATGAGGCAAGTTTTAAAAATAAAAAGGGACACTGTTCAAACTTCCAGAGTTCTAAAAAAATTGAATAATAAATAATTCTTGGTCTTATTTTCCTTATTCTTTTCCCAGGATAAGCCACCTGAGAGGGGAAGTTACCCACGACCTTTCCATTTATTAATGGAAAGCAATTCTATTGAATTCACATAAACTTTGATAATCCCACTGACAGTTAATGCCTGTTGAAAAATAAAATGTGAAGGAAGATTTTTTTCATCATTGTTTCATACATCAGGAAAAGTAGAAGCAAATTTTACAGTGGAATGTGTAACAGCAATGCTACTTCTCCTTTGGATAACACCACCTCGCATTGGCGCTGAGAATTCTAGAAGCACACAGGTTTGCTTAACAAAATAAGTCACAGTGGTTTTAGATGTGTAAAAGTGCTACCTTCTTTAGACAAACATTAAAGTTTTATCCTTCTCATTTTATTTCATTGGATTTTTAGACATCAGAAATTAATTTCTGGAGCTCTCAAGCTAACAAATAGCCATATCAATCAAGTTTTATAAACAATCATTTTCATTTATTAGGCTCTAGTCAGCCTTCATGTTACTAGCTGAACTACAAGGAGGTTATACAAATTATATATTCCAGTCCTTGTCTAAAACATCTTCCACTATGAGCGTCAGACCGTACTGCAAATCACTTAAAGGAATCCCTTCCTCTATGCCTGAAATGAAGGAAACTCCTGTGATGAAATACAGGCTAACAGGACATAGTGGCTAGTTAGAGAATGCTGCTGCATCATCATCAAGTAATTTGAAAGAGTCTGAACATAATTTTCAAAATAAGATTTTGACCAGAAACCAGATGCCTCAGAAACAAAACAGAAATTACAAAAAGATCTCCCAAATCAGCTGCATAGAATTCTTCACAAGTTCTCAATTATTTTATATATTTAAGAAACAAGAACATGAATCCACAATTAGGTAGTACTGTACCTTCTTATGCTGACTTTTTATAGCACTAATGAACACTGTTTAAAGAAAAAAATACATTTTAAAAATTAGTTAATATTTCTTTGATTGTCAAGGAAAAAGAATGGACAGCTTACTGTTGTGGTTTTCTGACAAAATATTTACTCAAAATGGAGAGAGAAACCTAAACCTAGTCAAGTTATTTAGCAAATCTTGACTCGGATTATTTGTACATTTTAACTGCCTCAAGCTCCTCCTCCTCCCTGCCATTGAAATCATCCTTCGTCCTCCTAACTGAGCCACTGTAGGAAGCAGCTGCTCCAACTCTTCTTTCTCGTACAGATGCCAAAACAGTATCCACACCTGGAGTTACCAACAACATCGATGACACAAGCCTCTTGCGCTACAGACATTTCTTCTGTAAATTGTTATTGCTTCAGAATATTCCAGGAGTGAAAGCCAAGGTGGCACCAGCATCACTGAGTATTTCTCAAAATCTAGAGCAAAATAAGGCCAATTTTCTAATGGAAAAAATCTCTGCAATGAGGAACAGTCATGTGTACTCATAGGAGAGTATTTCATTCTATCACCAATGCCATAGAGTTTTTTTTAAACACATCAATTTTATTGATGTCAACTGTCAATAATGCTGCCTGTTGTTTGTCTTTATTATTTCAATGTTATCAGCTGAACCATAATGCAATAAGATAATTTTCTTCAGTCCAACCTACTGTCCATTACTGCTAGAAAAGAGTATTCATGCTTTTATTTGGGCTTGCAATCAGAAATCAATCATAGTTTTACCCTGAGAAGGGAAAGATGGATAAGATTTATTTTTCTGATGTAAGATCATTCTTACAATTGTAACCATTGTCAAAAAATATAGCAAGAAAGTTTAATATTAAAGAATGGAATAAGATTCCAAAGAAAGGTATAAGTATACTGTAGATTTCTACCATAAAGAAGTTAGAGATGGTTTGTCACTTTTATTATTCAATATTATTGAAGACAATAATAGTCATTATGAATCCATATTTTTCCCATTAATTCCCATGAAACTTGACAACAAGATCATCTTTTATTAGAGAGAAGTTAATGGAATTTTTTTTTTTTATACACAAAACAAACAGCTGTAAGTCAGAGGGCAAGTTCAGATACCTTGAGAAGATGCATGTTGCTAATGTTCTGATGTTCAGAGAGAAGCAGCAAGCCCACACAATTCTGAAGTTACGTAGAGATATGTACAAGAGGCAGGGTTGTTAACTGCATATACCAATATACAAATAAAGTTTTACATGCAAGAAGCTAGCTCTGCTTTGCCGAAGTATGGCCTCCCATTGGCTCCACGCCCTTCCATTATCTCTCAACTTTCACAATATTTTTATTTTCCAACAAATGAGCGTAAGTTCCAGCCGAAAAGCTGATGCTGTGGGCAATGGTGATTTTCACTCACAGACTAGTTTCTGTGACAAAATGAAAGAGGATCCATGTTGCACAAGTCCCACACTGTTGCCTTCCTACAAGGTATCTTTCAACATTTTAAGTATCTGAACAACACTTCTTATCATTTTCGTTAGTCAATCTTTTTTGTTAACATTTCAAATATACAATGGAAAAGCTTCAGTCAATGCTTATTTTAGTCCAGCTTTTTGCATTATTTGACATCTCAGCTAGAAGAGATCGATATACAGACTGAACCTAGAAGCACAGCTGCTTAAAATAAAGAAACATTTTTATTTTGACAGTTGAAGCTTAGGGTTTGGGGGGAGGGGCCTGTTCTTATTTAGATTATAGTTATTCAGTGTTGTTTAAAATTGAACTGCTAAACAAACAAACATAATTGAAAATGCAGCCTCTATCTTCTAACAGTAGTAGTTCTTTATTTTTAAAGTGAGGTTTGTATACTGTGGGTAACTGACTTGATGTTATTTTGGACATCAGAGGAGGGAATAATTTAAAATTCAAGTTTTAGAGAAAGCTTTGAGCTCCTGATATGTCTTTGAAAGGTAGCATTCAGGAGAAATTGTTATTTTTCCCTATGTTGACACGCTCTATTCAGAATTTTCTCAAATTATTTATGGATCCAAATCAGAGTGATACTACTGCTATTAACTTTAGTTTTACTTTTTCCAACGTAACTAATACTAGAATTTTCCAAGACAGTCTTTACTAGACTATTCACAGAAGGTATTTAGGTTCCTTAAAACTGAGAAACAGATCCTTAGGTGAAGCCAATGCATCAGAATTATCTCCAACTTGATTTATTAGCAAGCTCATTATCTTAAGACTTGGAAGAAAATATGAAATAGTCATCTTTGATTCCTGGCTATGACATGTCAATGCACAGGAAGGTGAATTGTGCATTCACTCTCCTTTCAGGCTAATCTCAGGCCTTTACAGTGGCTTTAACACATGATCAGATTTAATAGCAAAAGAACTACCTGCCAGCCCCATTTTAATCACTACACGAAACAAAAAAGATTAGGTTTTTTTTAAAAAACTATAAACATCACAAAACATGAAGTACAAGGATTATGAAGCCATCCTGCACAAGCATCACTCCTAGTGCATGCTTTTATCAACAGCAGAAAGACTACATTAGCAGTTTCCTTTAAACAAGCAGTAGGAAAAAAAATAGCAAGAGCATGGGAAAAGCATCAGGCTGTGCACCAGACTAAAAAGCTGTAGTAGTACTAACTCTGCAACTGGATCCAGTACAAGGTATAACATTTTTGTTTACAAGACAGCCAACAATATTTAAAGTATGAGTTGAAATTTGTGTATTTAAATGAAAATACATAGCATTTTTTAAATCTGAATAACAATGAACAGCAATGCTAGTACACTTTGCCATTTGATTCATCATGTTTTAGTGGTGGGAGACTAGTTACTGTCTGCCCACCCAATATAATTCTGCATCTGGCATTGGAGACTGTCATAAGCATTCTCTGAAGTTCAGAGATGATCTAACACTCCATGTCTACCCACACGAAAACAAAATATTGCTCCATATCCATTAGTATAGGCACATACTTGGCAAATGATAGCTAAGCAGACTGAGTATAGAAGTCTGAAAACTGTTAGATGGATGAAGATAAAGTATTTAGTGTTCTATATGCAGTAATAGCAAAAAATAAGAAAAGGAACATGTAGTGTCATATCAAAGAAAAATATTTTGACAGACTGCGGAGAAATTTTCTAGGGAGATTTCCAATTGAAATGTCACTGCTTTTTAAACGAACCTGGGAAAGCATTAGGAGGCTGTGTGACAAAGTAAAATCTCTATGAGAAGTGTCATGCATTCCCCAAATTCTGAGTTGAGGGGAAAGAACACACACACTGAAACAAACCCACAAAGGCACTTCTGCACTATACAATCCTAATCCTTCCTCATGATTCTGACAAGAAAAGGCAACCTAGCATTCCCATGTATCTGAAAACAGCTACCTGAGTGCTTGCTTAAGATATTCCAACGTTTTGTTGTTAATTCCTGTAAGGATGGAAAACTGATGTAAATATAAAATAGTCAAAAAATACTGAAACATTACCATTATTCATCTGACACTAACAAAAATGCTCCCTTGTGTAAGCACAAGGTACTCCTGGAATTTTTATTCCTATTTAGCTATTTTATTCTACAGAAGACAAATATCAAGTTGTCTTCAGATATGAAATTCCTTTCTGGTAAAAATTCCATTGGTAGCACTATTTCATTACATTCTTGAGTAGTTTTACTGACCTTGCTTTAAGTAAGTGTCCTCTTTGCTTAGTAGAAATCCAAAATAACCACTTGCTCTTCTTCCCTAACTATTACTTTATTCAATTTCGAGTGCAATAACTTGTAATGGTAAATAGAGATATAGGCAATTAAGTTCATTCCCAAATTTTAGGTGTGTCCTTATATTACAGTAGGAATTAATTTACAAAATTACAGATAGAGATAAGAAAACACATGCTATCAGGTTTTGGTTTATATGCAACTATTCCCACATTTTCAAAGACTAAAGTCTGCCATAATTACATAACCTATGATTTCTCTGGGGCTATTTCTGAGCTTTAAAGAACACTGACACACTAATACACAGTAAGATCAACTGCTTCATATTCTGAAATATTTAATTCCAATCAAAACTAGAACTTAAAGATGACTGTACAACAGAAGAAAAAAAAATAATGGCTTGCTGTACTGCCCACAGTTTTCACAGGAAAGTTTGAGTACTTATTTTATGAAATTTCAGGCCATAATCCCAGTATTTTGATTCTCTATGAAACAGATAACCTACAATTGAACAGAGAGTTTCGAGTTGAGACTAAGCTTCTCTGTCCTTCATTTGTACTGAACGTCTGTATTCCACAGTATTGAGAACAAGGATATATGACGAGCCCCTAGATTTCAAACTCTCACTTGCTTGCTACCCCATCTACAGCTGGCTGCATCTGGTCAATCATTACCATCAATGACAGTTTCCTCTCTAGAGCTTCCCAGCAGCACCGCATCTGTCACATAGCATTTTCCTGTAGCAGAGCCACCCTATACAGAACACAATTACGATGCACAGAGAACAGAGGGACGGTGGAAGCTTTTCCTAAAGCTTTTTAGCTATGCTCAAGAAGTCTGTCATTACCCTTGAGTAGAACAGCAACTCCATGAGAAAGGATGAGAACAAAGTAGTAACAGAAGCGTTAGCTTCAAAATCTGGGTAGCATATTTTATGT
Source organism: Aramus guarauna (assembly GCA_013400195.1). NCBI lineage: Eukaryota > Metazoa > Chordata > Aves > Gruiformes > Aramidae > Aramus > Aramus guarauna. Next base: position 387,918 of record VXBL01004075.1, on the reverse strand, counting down.
CTATGTTTATATATGTCTATTAATAAATCTGTATTCAAGCCTCTTGATAAAGATCAAGAGGGACAGATTCTTATCAGAGATCTTAAGACACATTAAGGGTTTGCAAATAGCTTCATGAATAAACTTGTTCACACTAGCAAGTCTATACTTTCATGATTAGACCAGGACATACCCCCATAAACACTTAAGGTTCAGGTTTTCAATCTGCATGCGCCATGTGTATGTGCATTTTCTCATTGAGAAGTCCTACATACTGGTTTCAAATCTCATCTGCAGCAACAAAATTTGTGCAAAAAAGGGATGATTTTATACGCAAAGGTTTGGGTTGGTTGGTTGGGTTTTTTTATTGTTTGGTTGGTTTGTTCCCCCCCCCCCCCCCCTTTTTTTTTTTTTAAGATAGCTGAATTTCTTAAAAATGAAATTCTTGTTTCCAGATACTGTAAAGGAATTGCTTTGAAATTTCAAGTATTCATACAGATATGTTGGGAAAGCCTGTCTATTCATCTGTTATTCACAGGAAATCATTTAAGTTTTTATAGAATATGGTTGTTATTACTGTAAATATTTGAAATTATGAAACATATAACATAATGAGGTTTTCAAAAGGAGCTAGAAGCATGAGTCAATAAAATCCAAATGAAGAACAGCCACTAATGTCACAAGGAGTATGATATAGGAGCATGTCATGCAAATTCTGAAATTAAATAACAAAATGAAACCCATGGTATTTTAAGAAGAAACACATCTTTCCCACAGTTTATTTTTTTTACATACTGCTGTCTTCTACCAATTTGTACAGCTATAACAATACATCAAGACTAATAACATTATATTTGCGCATGTATTTGTCCAATGTGCAGTTCATATGAGTTAATCCCACAGAACAATAAAAGCATTAATCCAGGAAATTTCTGTTATTCTTTCACTGCTAAAATTCCTGTAAGTTTCAGGCCACATATAATATGTTTGTAAACTGTAAATTCAAACTCACAAGTACCTTTAATCTTTTAAAAAGAACAGAAATTAAAACAAGATTGTATGAGCCTAGAAAAGCTTATAGAAATAGGAAATGGCAAATCCTCAGTTATAATATGAGCAAAATACAGTCCTGAAAACTTTTGTTGAGCTTAGGTTATTTCCTTTCCCTGAAGTACAGGATTGGCTAGTATAGTCTCTTCACAAAAAGCAATTCCCCCCAAAATAATTTCTTCTTTTTATTACTACTTTTTTTTTTTTTTTTTTTTTAAATTACATCAAGGGTCAGCTAGGTATAACAGCCATAGAATTTCCTTTATTTATCATGAGGCACTCACCACAACTTTTGGCGTTAATGTTAACTGCATGATGTTGTACTGATTCAGAATTCTTATTATGTATATTTCTTTAACATCCTACACTATTTTGCTTTTCCAGCTGGTTGCCATTAAAACTTTTCCATCCCTTAAGAAAGAAAACAATCAGAAATACTCTCAGAAGGCTCTTAAGACATTGCATGATGCCAGATGAGAAGCTCTACTAGTGAATGGGATGGGAGGCATTAAAAAAAGTAGAAGACTAAGCTTCAAACTTTACTTCATAAATTGTTCTGAAGAAGCACTTAAACCACAATGTTTTCTTCTAGTGAATGGCATCTGTCAGAGGGAGAGGATAGAGCCAGGCTCTTCACAGGGGTAGCCTTTACTTGGGTTAAGTTGAGATTTCACTAGCCAAAAAGTCAAATCCACCCCTAAATAAATCTCCCTCACAAAACCAAAAACCAAGCCCAAATGAAGAGACGGACAGCCACAAAGCACAGATCTAGCTCATCCAAATCACTTTATGTTTACTGTAACTGAACTTTCTGTAATGAATAAACTTAAACTCTTGCCTTCTAAATCCACAATGAAGCTCTAGTGTCAGTATATAATAAGTGAATATATTGTGGCATTAAAAATTATATAAAATGCTTGGATAAGCCAGAGTATTCTTTCTATGGTATCCCTTGATAGAACTAAATATTACTGCACAAGCTACAATAATATATGCATTACTGTCCCCTCAGTCAGCTCCCAGGGCTCATATTGCTATTCTGCCAATGCCACTTTGCACGCTAATAAGATCCCAGAAAATTATAATTACCCTTAGGGGCTACATTCAAAAGCTGCCCTTTTCATTAAAAAGGCTCCTTCATAGCCGGGTTTGAAAGGAAATCTTATGCCATTTGCCAGACTCCTGAAACTTTCAAAATAGCATTATTTGCTTAACAACCTCTACTTTCTATTACTGTTAGCTCTTGAATTCAGAATAAAGTTTACAAAATGTTGACAGTGATATTCTAAAAATAACACAATTAAAGCAATAATTGTGAATGGTTTGGAGAAAGACCAGAGTGCTAAATATACTTTTAAAAAAATTCAAACAAATCCAAGCACCAGGAAGATGTCAACTTAGTTTCTATAAATGTGGTCCAGGTAAGCTAACCCGTGATCCTGCTCTCTCTGTAATTCAGCCATACATCCTACAAAAACAGCAACAAAACCAAAAAATATTTAAATCATAGAAACACTGGAGATGATTGCCGGAAGTGTTCTCAAGATGCCCAACCCCTATCTACTTCTCAACATTCACAGAATTTATGAAGTTTGGTTATGCAATCTCATAGTTATAAATCACTTGCATTTGTAATACAAGTTCCATGTGGGGATTTTTTCCAGGAGAAACATTACCTGTAAAAGTTGGACTCAAGTTAAAACAACTCATAATTATAAGGTTTTGTTTGAGTTACTTCTACATAATTTTCAGCCTGTTGGTTCTGACATTGGCAAATTGCTAATTTTGCACAGTCAGTACAGAAATAGTCACATCATAAATGAATTTTCAAAGTTTTTGGGGAAAAAAAATGAGTGTGCTTTAATTTAGAAAGCTTTAGAGACTCACTATTTTCCTAAATACCTCATGGCTATCAAAATAATCAAATTAAATGTAATTTGAAATTAAAGCAGACAGTGAACAGTGCTTTTATTTGAAAAAATATTTATAAAATCAGGTTTGCATTGCTCATTTGTAGATGAAGCATCATGAGCATCACGCAGGTGACTAATGATTACTGAGCACATTAACTTGGTCAAGTGGGTTATTTAGTTCTTGTCATCTATCATCCTTTATCTCCCTCAAAATAGCATGACTTAATCTTTCATCTCTCATAGCCTCCCCTTAAGTTAATCAGATGTAATCAAAATGCAAACCATAAAACATAACAGCCTAAAAAAAAAAATCAAATCAACATTAATATCTCTCTCAAAGTAAAATATGCTGTTAAGAATTCCTTGTCTGCTTCTAATCTGATTTTCTTCTGATACACAGGCAGAATATACCTAGTAATAGATGCTAGAGAAATGGAGATTAAAGTTGCTTTATGTGAAAGGTCTGTAATATGCCATTTCAGGAAAACGGGTTGTCATGATAAGATATTAAAATTTTGTAAAATAATGTTCAAAAAGCACAGTTTATTAAATTTGAGATGAACCAGAAAAATCAATTCTTGCTAGGGTCTGTTTATGCATCTATAATATTTGCTATTTTTGTGAAATCTTAAGGTAAACAAACATACTACTGCATGTATTCTTTCACAACTTTCTCAAGAGGCCACATATGCTAAAAGGTATTATTCCCAAGCTCAGCACTAAGCTATACTAGAAAGAACAACTATTGTTATCTAGGGTTGCACAAAATCCAAAAGGTTCATTTTTTAATGATACTTGCATTGAATTAAACCCACAGTGGTATCCACAGATACAGAGAGGCAGATACAGTCTCTAGGGGAATCCAGTTCCATCTAAATGGCCATCTGAACCACATCTTTTCTTCCAAACCTGCCCTAATAGCTCCTTACTGCTTTTGGTTTCTGTTCATCTAAATAGTTTCCAAATCCTCATAACAGGTTAAGAATTTTGCTGCTGTGCTGCAAGGCTTTGTTGAACTAAGCTGCTAAACCTCAGAAGCAGGATGCTAGGCTTCGACTTCAATGCTGGTGTTTAAATAAAACTTTATTCCTGTTCTTTAGGAGCATTATAGCTAAATACTATCAAATCAGCTATGCCATTACTGGGTTCATTTCCTCCTGCTGAAGTTTCAAAGTCAAGTCAGCAGGCAGAAGTGCCTTGCCAAACATACTGCAGCACAAATCCCAGTTTGTACTACAAATAAAAACAGAACTACTTACTGAACACAGGAGCAAGGAAATCAAGAGCTAGAGGATCCAAGACAGAGAAAGCATGATAGATGTACAGCTTTAATGAAGGAGGAACAAGACTAAAACATCTCATAAGCCTCTAATATTTTTAAATCTGTTTAGTAAGTGAGAGATGAGTTTTCACCAGGTACATTAGTAGACTGGGACGTCAAACTAACTGAGCTGGAAAAAACTAAGTGACCTGATAATGTAATCATGGTGAGCACTTTCATTGGTTCACTCCAAATGTCCTGCAGTTAATGCAAAGGATACACGTAAGGGAAGGAAATGTAAAGTACTGTTATAGAGCACAACAAATAGATTACTATTGCCAAGCAGACTTTATAAAGGAGTATTATTTCTTAGTACCTGCCAAAAGTTGAAAGGATGGCTTGAACAAAATACAAATATTAAATGTTAATATGCACATATAGTAATCAAATTTAAAAGGTCCTTAAGATAGCAGTCACTGCAAAACCATTTAAAGTCCTGTACTTACTGGTCCAAATATCTGCCATACAGAAGGAATTAAAAGGAAGGTACTAACTTACAGAGCAAGTTTTCATAAACAAAGACAGCAGCAGACAACAAAAAGGTCTGCTCAGATGATCAGTATAAAAATCCTGTTTGGATAGTATTTACCCATCTATATCTGTGGCATCTTAGTGTCTTTTCTATGAACAAAAGAACTTTATAATATCCATATGATTAGTACAACACTTACTCTTAGAGACAAAAAAAAAGGAGCTTATGTCTAACAATTAGGTGCTTAGAAGTGTCTGTACCTCCCTGGTAACATGCAGACACAGTACACCAGTTTGCACACTATCTTCTGAGAAAGGGCAATCAATCAATGCAAACAGTGAGCACATGCATGACAAGAACAGTAACTTTTTCTGGTGAGCTGTAGGTGAAACTGGACACAAGCCATTGGTTCTACTTTCACACTGTTTGGGGTCCCAGGAAAAGTCTAAGAGGCACAATGAAAGGCTTTATAAATGATGCTTCAGTTAACTTCCATTCTGGGAAAGACTGACTAACAGCATCTGTACTCTAGGCTATCAAATACCAACGTTAGGCAGTCATAACTGGGCTGCAAAAATGAGACTAGATGCACATACATAGAAACACATACCCCTTATTGTTTACACACTTCTAATAAAAGAACACACCACTACGTCGTACAAGTCACCAGCAACAATTCTTCTCCCTCCCTCCTAACCCAAACATTTTGATTGGCTTTATCTGGATAAAAGTGTTACAAGAGATATGAAAAACAGAAACAGGACAACCTAGATACCTCAGCCTTCTCTGTAGTAACAGAGGGTGGTGGTTTGGGTTTTTGGAGGGTTTTTGTTGTTTTTGTCTGTTTGGCTGGAGTTTTTGTGGGTTTTGGTTGGTTTATTTGGGCTCTTTCATCATACCACAAATAAATCACTTGATTTTGGTAAGGACTGACACACAAAAAAATAATTAAATTCATAAGTTTTTTTCCATAATTTCTCTTTTGGAATCATCTTATGAAGAAACTGAAATCACCATAACCATCTCAGCACTTGCTTTACATTTATTTCAGCTTTGCACGTTTATCTCCATATAATATTGCATGTGTCTAGGTAAAAAAATTACCATGACAATCTGGTTTTAAATCAGAAACTGAATACAGATCATTGACTCACTTCTTCCATTTAACTAATGCTTCATTTTTATTCAAAAATGTTAAGTTCCACTTTGTTGTGCATATGCCACCAGGCCCATTGCTGTCGGCAAAAGCTCCCATACCAAGAAAACATCTGTCAGGACCATAGGGATTTTGCTATTATCCACAACTTCCTTGTTAATGTATGGTCAATACTATGACAAGAAACCTCTCAATAAACATGCAGGGGGAAGATAAATTGCTGGAAAGTTGGCACTACCAGCTGTCAATACAATTAGAGACAAAAGAGCACTGGAGCTGGCCTCAGAGGATTATACAGCCATTGGGAATTGACTTCCTCAGGGGTTACTCGTAGGAGCTTTTTATCCACACACACACACAAAAAAGAGTCCATTTGTTGAGAAGTACCATTTGCCAGCTCTTTACTACATTTACATGCATTATTTCTGCCCATCCCTGCCCAGACTAATGTCTTGAAATACACTATTTTAATATTATCTTTAGAAGTGTAATTACTGTAGATTTTCTCTACTTAAATACCAATTTTTATTTATTCAATTCTAATTGCCTAAACTATAAACTTCAAGATCTAAATTGAAAATAACACAATACTTTTACGCAAGGAATCCCCCACTTCCCTGTTCTCATATACAGGTCTTTGTAAAGAGAAAAGAATACAGCAAAGAGGACACAGAACGGAAATTTGTCCCTGGGAAATGAACGGACATCACCAAACACGTGCAATGAGAAACAGGTAAAATGAGCACTTCCTCTCTCTCCACCTACTTATCAAGCAGGAATAATTCTGCTAAGCTAAACAGTACAGTTTTCCTGCTTTTTCCAGCAGCAAGTCACTGCATGCCTTCCTCTTTCTCAAGGAATGAAAATGCAAGACTTGTTTGGGTCTTGTCCATAGCAGTTTGCTTTAAGGCCTTCAAGCTATACTAGAAAGCAGACTAAATCCTCTTGCAGGAAAGTTTGCTTTATCCTGCAGATAGAGTCGGTCAAAACTCTTCTGACAGAACAGCTTTAGGAGAGCAAATGCCAGTCAAAGAATCCAAACACTCTGTAGAAACACATTGATTGTGTCAAAATTCTGATTACATTTACTGGAATCCTGCCCAGTTTCACGTCTGCTTATCTTCCCACCTCCTCAGCCAATATTTCCAGGCTTACAATGAAAATAAAGTGTAAAAACAAAGTTAAATTAAAAAAAAAAGTAGAGGATCAAAATTAAGGAGTTGTTAGAAAGCCTATGCAAATGAATTATTTCAGCCTCTTAAGAATGGCATTATTTCAGAACTGATATTGCAGGGGAAATTTACATTTAACTGTCTCAGACCCATATTTTTTACATTTTTACTTTTTTTTTTTTTTTTAATTCTGACTAAAAGGAAAATTCTTCATTGCACCTAGAATGCTGTTCAGAAAACAATACCAGCACCCTTTACCTTAGCTGTTCAGCTTACTGGTTGGCAACAACTGAAATACCAATATTGTGTCATTGTTTGTCACAGACAACAGAGCTGTCCGAGCAAAGCTTCCCATGATAACAAACATCATGACTTGCCCTATGCTTAGTCCTGAGAATTGCAGAAAATACCATGCCAAAACATGCTCATCTTACAACTGTTTCAAATGGAAGTAAAGAATGGTCACAGTTAGTTGTGCTAAGTGCCAAACTAGCATTTATCAAAACTATGAAACGCCAAAATGCAACTATACTAAGTTATGCCAGTGCTTGTGTTCTTAGCCTCAACCTTAGAAGATCCTAAACAGCTCTGATCTGACTGATCTCTCAGCTCATTCATCCGTCACATTTTTGTTTTTACCATAAATGCATCTTTGTTACTTTCTCCTGTTTTCAGGATTTTCTACATTTTTATAGTACTATCATGCCTTACTTTTTGTTTACTACACTTACAAACAACATTATTTCTATATCATAAGCAAACTAAGGGAAGTATAAATCAAAGTAGGATCCAAAGTAAAAAAATAAATAGTACTATCCCACATCTGGCCAAATTTCACTGATGTTAATTAAATTCTCCATGTTTGAGCTGCAGTGCTCTATGCTGCTTTGAGTTTATCTTCTCCAGCTCATTTGTTGTTGACTGACTTCACAGCATGCCAACCATCGTTCCACTGCAGCACTGATCATCTTGTTATCAGCTGCCATTTGAGGACTGGTACACAGTGCATAAGAAATCTCCTGATATTTAATTCATCCATGCCTCAGTAGCTCTTCCACTTTTGTTTTAAACCATACAGCTTCCTGTTTCACTCACTGTAATTACCATTCATTAAAATACAGTACTATCTTTTTTGTTAACATGACAGCCTTGTGATTCAGCACTGTCGTGATCCATGCCCTTATTTAGTCCATAATCTCAAACTCATCTTTATTACAAGAAATAAGCAGCTTTAAATGTCAGTAATTTGTAAGGTGAACAAAGTATCAGATCCATCAAATACAGCATGTGCAAAACAAATAGTGGTATTTAGGTGGGGTAACTAAATGCCAGCAACCATTTATAATGGAGACATGAGCGAGAAGGGCAAGGAAGGACTGCAGTGACCCTAAACAATTCCCTTCCAAAAAGGCTACAGCATTTCTAGCTTTGGGGTGGGGTTGTTTCTCATTATTACAAACAGCCATATCAGTCATATGTTGGACTTCTTTTTCCCTGGACAAGTGACTTTTCACCAGGCTACTTGAAACACGTAGTCCTGACAGCCAGATAACATTGTACAGAAGGTCCAGTGCTGAAACTGCTGTGCATAGACTGAACAGTTTGATCTGTGTTTGCGCACTATATCTGCTCTACCGCATTTTGTGGGCACACGCATAGGAGTCTTCCTTACACAGTGACTTTAACTGCCATTAGGTGTTCTGACAGCACAGAAGGCACAAACTAGGGACCAGCTAACAGACACAGAGGATTCATGTTAGAGTACTAACACAGACATGCTATGTTCCAACATATTCTTCCCTAATGGTAAATTCTAGATATACTGCCTACACCTTTCAAAGCAATAACTCCAATTAACTCTTCCTCGGCTGTTCCAAGAAACCAGAATTGCCTGGCAACTAGAGCCAACTGTGACTGAAAAACCTTTACAACCAAACAATTCAGTTTAAGTTACAGGGGGGAAAGAATGTACTTACAGAGATAGTTTCCAACACAATAATTTATTTATATGGATCTAAAAGTAAAAAGAATTTCAATGAAGCTGAAATATTACCAAATGTGTTAGTTGTGAAAACAATGGATAATATTGATATTTTGACAAATGATAAAAAACATCCTTTTACACTGTAATATTAAATTGAAAGAGTTGAGATGGTTCATTTCCAGTTTCTCCAGTCTGATTTAAGATACTATGAAATATCTAGATAGGAATCACATTGTCTCTTCTCCTGCTCACAGAACACCCTTTTCCCTCTGTTCAACCACTTCTACTTCATTCACAAAAACAGTCCCCTTCCTCAGTCTTTGTAACTACACTTTTCCATGTTAAGAGAAAAAAAAAAAATCTAGAAGTTTCCATAATTAAGTTATTGAACAACTAAGCAAAAAAGGTTTTGCCTAGAAGATCACCTGTAATGTCCTCCAGATCTTTGTTATATTTGCTATGTTTTACCTATTCAACTTTTATGTTGGATTTCTAAAACCCTGAACATAAATTATTTTTCACTTGCACAGTTTTAGCACTATTTGTGACAAATGTGTATTTTTTCTAAATTGAATATACACTGAAAATGACAGGAATTATCCTGAAACTCTTTGAAGAAACAGTGACAACTCCTTGGCTTTGAAGTTACCAGGACATTACACATTTACAATCTGAAAGACTGAGAATGTTTTCAGATATATAATGCAATTTACGGAAGTATTGTTACTGTTCATTAGATTATTAATAGTTTTTGTGGTTGTTGATATATCAATTGCCAAATAATTTAAACAACAAAACTAACTAGTCAATAATTTTACCATTATTTGCTTCATTTATCCATAGTATTACACCCAAGCGCCCCCATACAGAAAAGGTTTTACACTCAGTTAAGAACACCAATTTTAGTGGCATTGATGGAACACAGCAAAAAAATTAAGTCTACTGACATTAGAGAATATCTATAGAAAATAGAAGAGTAGCACAACACACAATAGCCCAACAGTAATACTGCATTCTTTTGCTTAGTAAAGTCTATATGGATGAAAGCTGCCATGAGAAAAGAAAGAAAAATATGGAGAGTTGTAGCAAATTACTGAAAGCATGAGATAATTGATGAAATCTGGGTAGGATGGAAACTAATCTACTTAGTGTGCAATAGGTAGATTATAAAAGAAAAAGTTGATAATGCTGAGAAGTCTGTACAGTGAAAAAAAAAGACTGCTTTTGAAAAATCAGATCTCCCTTCAAAATAAAATTATTTTAAATCCATCTCAATTAGGTTAAATTACACTTGATATAATTCCTTTTTCCTAAAACTCTTGATACTAATTTCTCTATTTTACTAAATTATGCACAGATACTGTGCTTTGCATATGAATCACTTTATATGATGAGCTGTCTGAATTAATTTAAATTTGATTTAACCAGGTTAATACTAATAGTCTGTTTTGACAATTAAAAAAAAGGTTTCCCAAAGACAGAAAATATACATGGAAAAAACTACACATGAAAATGTGCTATCTTATCCTGGCTTCTAAAAAAATTTAATAGCATAAGGATTAGTGTTCAGACTCAGCATTTAAGGCATAGGAAAAGAATATTAGTAAAAATATTTATTCTCAAGAATAAAAATCCACGTTATAGCTCATAAGGACCAGTTTCGGTTCGCTGGAAACTGTTGGTTGGCAGCTTTTAACTATCACAACACCAAGCTACCATTAAATACAAGAAAGGAACAAGAGTATCCTTTCTCAGTAACGTATTAAGTAGATCACAAGAATGAGAGACTTAATTTTGAACAAAATACAAATACAGCTTCCTCCAAATATTTTTCTGCCCAGAGGAAAATTTAAAGCTGACAAATTCGTACAATCTCGATGACTTCGGATGAGCTAACAAATTTGCACCAGCAAGCTTTTTGACCAAATTTTACTTTCCTAATACAATCTTGAAGAAGGAAAAACAGAAAAAGGCATTTCTATAAGAAAGCTAGATTTTTCCAGAAGTTTAGCATATAACAGTATTTTACAAAATACTGATATTAGCTTTTAACTTAAAATGCTAAGATTCAGTTACTGCTAAGCAGAAAATAATTGTTTTGGCCTTTGCTCATGGTTGTTCAAATGTTGCAGGATACAAAGCAAAACTGATATTCATACTGGTTTGAAATTGCATAAGCAGTTCACATTTTCAAGCTCTTAAAGCCAAACCAGGCATTTTAAGTCTTTCGACAGTAATAATTTGAAACCTGCTCTCTTAGCAGCTAATCAATGAACTGAATGTCGTTTCTGGCAGTATTCTGAAATGGGATACGGACCAGTGGTCTCCTCATCCAGAAGCTTCTTAAAAGAACTTACAAGATAAAGACAGACAGATTGTGGAAAAACCAAGTCATCTACATGCACATGTAACTCCAGTTAGCACCAGCAGCAACTCATTAATTTATCATTAAAAGGATTGTGAGTCTATATATTCATTATATAAATATAACTTTTAACTTCAGTTAACTTAATTAGGTTTTTAAAAGGGCTATTAATACCACAGTAAAGGTATTTGCAATGGCACATCAGGCTCAACTAACCTGAAAACCAAATTTTTAGAATGAGTATAGAAGATGTCAGTATAAAATCTAGTGCCTGGTAACATCTTGCCCTCTACTAAGCAAGGACCAAGCTTTGCAGAAGTCTTACTTGGACCTCCCCTGTAGCAAGGGACTGAAGTCTTCAAGATCTCACTTCTCTAGTTCACTTGAGTACTTGGAGAAATAAAATTATGAAAAAGGAAAAAATGTTAGTTAATTTATCTAACTGCCACTGGAATGAGTTAGAACCACAACTATGTGAAACTATTTAATATAACAGATGAAATAAAATGAATATAATGAATTCCTGGAAGAGATTAGAGGCAAAAGTCTAATACAAGTTCGGAAAGAAGAAACCCAGATTGCTGAGCAAACTTTGTAACTGTGATCAGCATTCAATTGGTTTCCTAAGAGACAGAGCGCAAGTATTACCCAAATGTAGAAGGAAAAAAAAGACCACCCAAAATCAATATCCAGTATTTATTTTGATTTACTGATAACCTAAGCAACATATAATGCACATTTAAAATGTTAGTATTCTGGACTTCAGTCAATCTCTCAGTCTTTCAGAGATTGTGCCATCAGAACATCTCCCTGCCAAACAGCTCCCAAAATCCTGCACTCATAGCATCATGACATAAAACACTCTCATTGAGACCCACTTCTCTTTACTCGACAGAATTAGAATTTACTTTCTGTTTCCTCAGGTTTGGTTGTGAGGTTTGTTTTGTTTTTTATTTGTTTGTTTTCCTTTCCCACTAGCTTGCTCTAGAACTGAAAAAAGGGTTTATACATGGAAGAAGAAAGTGAGTTTCTGTGCATCTCCATCCTTTTGCTTAATGGCAATAATAAAGCTTTAGGTACTCACAGGACTTCACATTTGAGAAACAAAGGGCCTCTCTCCAAAGATGTTTGGTGGTACGTTCTAAGAAAGTGCAAAGGAATTTTTCACACTTATGAACATGAATTATCTATCATAGATAAGTATCATAATTCTATCTATTATAAGAACACTGGCAATTAGTAGGCAGATTTTTGGAACAAAGTGCTTTAAAAATAATGCTGCTATTCTTGGTTAAACTGCATTTAAACTTACAGTAACATTCTGCTAATAAAAATCTATAGCACTTCTAAAACAGTGTTATGGAAAACTAGTAAAGGTTACATGCATATATTAGCTTATTAAATGTTAGCTTCACAGCTAATACCACTATGAACAATATTAATTGATAATTGATTAGTCCCTTATTATTGTGAGTCAAATTAGATTCAACCCCACTGAATGTTTTCTTAGTGTTGTGGCAAAATAAATGTTCTCTCAAATTCTTATCTAGCATTTAGTTATTACAGTAGTGTTCTTCATTCAGATCAGACTGCAGAGGAAGTTACTGAAGGAGTCTGTGCTCACTTTATACGAAAGTTACACAACCACAGATACATCTTATTCCTACAAAACCAAAACAGCCCTTAAAAAGTATAAATTACTGTTGACCTAGCTTCTTTCTCATGTTTTGTTTTACAATCTATATTATAGTTATCTTTATCCAGTTAGTCTATATAACTAGAATAGCATGGGATGTGGCTCAAACCCTCATTATTTTTTCTGATTAGTCTTACATGAAATTAATTACTGTTGATTGCAACACAACTGAATAGGAAGCCCCAACATGGAGTCACAGGAGCAGACTTCACACTTAGCAGTCCTTCTGAAAAAACTGTGATAGGGTAAGATCCTAAGAAGTATTTCTAGGAGACTTTGCTTGAACTCTTATCTTTGGTTTCTGATACCTTGCAGCCTTACAGTACCTTAAAGCACAAAAGAAATTGTACACTCCAGATTTCAAAGCAGCCATACAGAGACAAGGTGAAACAGTAGTTACATATATGGCAGATTTTAAAAGTCTATTTTATTATTATGAAAGGTTCTAGAGAATATAGTGTGGCATAATTTGGTTTGTTTTAATGACAAAAGCCAAAGTCATTCCTGGCAGCCAGAAACTTAAGTTAGTTCAGGATAACAGATGCAAGGAAAGCACCCATAAAGTTCTTACAGCATTTGCATTTTGAATGCATGACAGTCAAACTCAACAGAATACAAACGTGCTGTGCAGGAGTTCATTTTTCACCAGTTTGTAAAATAGCCCAGTTCCATAACCATCTGAAGCTGAAACTTCATCATGGTATTATAATGGTAAATATCAAAAAAAGCAGCTGTAGAACATGACCATGTCTAATCAGACACATGTAAAGAAGTGAAGAAGAGGTAGACCAGAGAAGGCTTATTACTTTGAGAGTTAAGGAGTAGTAACTAACATATGTCTGAAAGGAAGGAAAGCAGGATTTGCTAGCAGAGAAACTGGACAGCAGGTTAGTGCTGATGGGAACATACAAAGATTTCAGCTGAAAGATGTGGATGTCCTAGAGAATGCAGAAGCACCTGTTTGTACTTAAGCAAGTAACTAATCCAGTTGACAAGACCCATTCTTGTCTGATAAATTATTACCACCTACCTCCTCAAAACAGGGGAAAAAGGACAAGAAAAAGCAGCCTGACAATATGGAACAAAAGGAAAATGTGGGAAGAGTATGGCAGGTGGTGTGATGGAACTAAACAGAACTGGCAGGAAAATTTCAAGTTGTAGACTGGCAAATTACCAGAACTGCTGAAATTCCACAAGGGTTTATATCCAAGAATGCACATGGTGGAAATATAAGAAAACATTAGGTTTTATGCTTTCAAAGAAACCAAACACCTACTGAATAGTGTAATTTTCAGCATTGACTGTAACTATAGCAACTTTGATTAAATGTAGGAAAATCATCTGTACAGACAGCAATAATGAAACATCTGTGCATCAAGTCTTCAAATCACAAAGTTGTCAGCTCTGAAGACTACTGGGTCATTAGAAGACTTTTACCACAAAGAATACCATCAGAACCTGGAAATTTTTTTTTTGTGTGTGTGTGTGAATGGCATCTAAAATCCTGCATGGTGTTTTGAGAAACAACAGCACTTTCCCTCATAGAAATAATGATAATCTTCTGGCAACATTAGTGAATGCACCTCAATATATGAATCAGTAGAATTTCATATATAACAATTATTTCTAATAGCAAAATTACTATGGCTAAGTGAAACAGTAAACACAGCAGCAGAGAAAAGGTCTCGGCAAAGACAACAGCCAAAACTGAAATATACCTTTACTACAGAGCAAGGTTGTAAATACAGAATGAGAGTAGTTACCTATCGTGCTCTGAAAACCTAACTGTATAGCAAATTGCCAAATGGCCAGAAGAAGGAAAGATTAACTGCAGACCCCCACAGAAATTAAATACATGAATATTTATAATCCTATTTAGAGGGACTGGACAGAATTTTAACAATTGAAATAAAATAGTACAATCTTTCTAGATCTCTTTTTTTTTCCTGTGTAAGTATTTGGGGATGGGGGGGGGATGGGGGAGGGACAGGACAGGAGGAGGTTCAGGCTTTGACAATGTTTTCTATACCTCCCACGTAAATCTCTTGTTACCAGCCTGATCTGAAACATTTTTAAATACAGCCCTTGTTGGAATGTGAAATGCTACAGCACAAACTTAGCCTATAAAGCTTTAACTGCAACCAAAGAAGAGTTAATGTTCAGTTGCATACCCCAATTAATACACTCACATGCAACTGAAATTTCTGCCTCCCACACACCAGTAACACACTTGATACTAAAACTTCCATTTGCCGTAGATCTTCCAAATCTTCCTGCAACAGAATATACTCACATATTTACTTGTGGTATCACACAAGTCTGCCATACACTACTGGTGTAATTTTCACTTATATATTTCTCGGTGTGAGAACATGCTAATTGTATTCACAACAATACACCTCATCTGGAGAAAAATACACAAACAAGATTTGTAGCTGGCCTTCAGCTGTAAAAAAAAATGAAAGTCTAGATATGAATGCTTTACTAGCAAGTCTGTATCATGAGCAGACATAGTACACTGGCCTCTGTTTTTCCTTTCCTGGCAGAAGCACCAAATCGTACCAAATCATTCACCTACATGCAGAATACAAGAACTCTAATTAAAAGCTATGAAATTGAGAAATTACTGGAAATGAAGTGCTGAAAGCCTACAGTGTCAAAGCTTCCTAATGGTAAAAGATTTCTGCAGCTGAAATCTGAACTGGATTTCTTTTTTCCTCCATGTGTTTCAATTTTTCCTGATCTCAAATATACAACAGTCACTGGTTCTAAATGCAAAGTCTTCACACTTATTTGGGGGTGAGCGGTTGGGGTGTGCGCGTGCATGCGCCCATTTTGCTACATGATCACATCTTCTGACAAGAATGCTGTATTTCTCCTCAAGGATATTATATCGCCTGTGTCACACCTGTTTTCATTTAGTGTATCTTATGACAGAAGATGGTGAAATCCATGCAAACAATCAGAAGGCTAAGCAATGACTTGAATATTTGATAGATTTATTTCAAAGTAAGTCTGCTTTTGCTGTCTATTCCAGCTTCCTATTACTTGTGGGCTTATTACACTACAAAATTCTCAGAACATGGCAAATATCAACTGAGATGCTGAGAAGTCAGAGAGATCAGTAATGATTCAGTGTGTCATATGACATCACTTTTTTCCCCACAGGTTGGAATCAAAACAAGTTTTTTATCCTAGAAGAACTCTAGCTTCCAGAACTTAAAATTTTAATTTCCAAGAAAGAATACCATGGAATTACTTTGCAGTTCAAAGGAGAAAGAATATTTTGTAATAAGTATCATAAATATTCATTGACTAGATAGCAGCACACTTCTGCAGTTGCTTCTAGAAGACCTGTTATCTTCCAAGTGTCCTGTAACTGCCACTCAAAACCTTAAAGATGACACTCCTCTGCCTAAATGCAGAGGCTTGTGCCAGAACTGGTTTTCTTAAGTTCCCTTCAGAAATAGGCACATTAGCTTCTTCTGAGGTAGGCAGAGACATTGCAGCATTGAAGTTCCTTTGTCTCTATACTATCAAGGGAGCAGATAGTAGAGACATTTGAAATTAAATACTAATCTTATTCTTGCTCTGCCATTAACTCATTGACTTGGGGCAAATTAAATTTTTGTATCTCAGTTTGCTATCTTTTTCATTGACAGGTCCATCTCCACATATTACAGAAGAACACTGGAAGACTGGGCCACAATACTTGTAAAGCATACTGATCTATAAATCAACCTTTGTGCTACTACAGTGGTGAAATAATTTCTACACACAAGCACTGTACTTAGCATTCTGAAAATACTGTGATTCCTTTNGGTTTTTGTTTTGTTTCTTTTCTTATTGCCTGGCAATGTGACCTGTATATTGCCTGGGTGAGCGACATGAAAAAGTTTTTCCTGTGAAACAGTGCACCTGATGTGGGCTCTCTAGGATTCACATCAAGGGCTGTCAAAACTTATTTGAAACTGGTCTTTTCTTCCTTGTTAGTAAAACGGATACAGCCCTATCCATTTTACTTTACAGACTTTAAAGGTTGCATCTGCAGCATAGAGTGTTATCAATATGCTGAGCATCACTGTTACCAGATAAGAAAAGTAACAGCTGATTTTTGCCTTAAAAAGAGTTACAATGAAGGAACAACAGGAATTAGAATTATAGCCTTGATTTTTTTCTTCCAATATGCTACAGTTAAAGGTCAGACTGGAAATGTATTTTTATATTTTTTAATGGCTAAAACATTATTTTATTCTGGTGAGTAAATCTCAACTGTGACATACAAGTGCCTCATTCCTTCCTCAACTTTTTGAGCTTAAGTCAGACTTATTGGAGGACAAGAGAACAGGTACAACTGGGATCTAAAANAAAGCATACTGATCTATAAATCAACCTTTGTGCTACTACAGTGGTGAAATAGTTTCTACACACAAGCACTGTACTTAGCATTCTGAAAATACTGTGATTCCTTTTCAAATTATTAGGAGTCAGAAACCACCACTACTGTGCTTCAACCTCCTTGCTTTATTTCTGAGAATCAGTGCATTCCTATATACATGTCATCCTTCAAAAAGGCTNTAAAAAGAGTTACAATGAAGGAACAACAGGAATTAGAATTATAGCCTTGATTTTTTTCTTCCAATATGCTACAGTTAAAGGTCAGACTGGAAATGTATTTTTATATTTTTTAATGGCTAAAACATTATTTTATTCTGGTGAGTAAATCTCAACTGTGACATACAAGTGCCTCATTCCTTCCTCAACTTTTTGAGCTTAAGTCAGACTTATTGGAGGACAAGAGAACAGGTACAACTGGGATCTAAAAGTAGAAGCCAACAAAAGTCTTCATTTGCTTTTTAAAGAATGTACGAGCTATGATCTATGAAAAACAGACTATGTCCTTTCAAATGTTCTGCTAGCAGGCATAGATAAGTTAGAAGTTTGCACTGAACTGGCTCTTTGTGCCTTGCATCAGCTTTTAACAATGCTGAGCAGGTATTTAAGATATAACATGCAGTCTTGACCAGAAAGATTAATCAATACCATTCCAAGTTGTAAATAGCCAGGAAAAACTGAGATTCCCTAACTCTATCAATTAAAGCAAAATATAGCAAAGATTACTTTCAAAATGAGTGAGAAACCAGCATAGAATACTAAAGAATGACAGCACAGATCCAGAAAGCAACACATTTCTAACTGTATCCAAGGCTTCTTAACATCCTAAAAAGCACCATTAAAAAACCCAAATCCAAACAAAGCCAGCAAGCAGATACCTTTGTCCACAGAACATTAACATGCACATAAGGCCTGTTTGCTAATGGGATGACCACTACCTTGACTATGATTAGTTAAGTGGTCCAGACAATTACTAAATAGTACAGACTTCTCTCATTTGAGTGAGATAATCTGAAATCATGCAGTCAAAACCTCTAACATCCATGCATTCCACTAGTGCAGAACACAGGTGGGCCTCTAATGCACTGAATACCATGCTGCTCTGAGTCAGTAATAAGCACTGCAATGTGTCACCAGCAGCTTGCCTGAGAATTTTATTCTCCTTGGTGCCAGATGCTTGCCTAATGACTTACTATAAGTTTCTTTCTTATAGATAGGCAGGGAAGCTACATTTGTTAAGGTTACAATTCCTGAGTAAGATGTGGCATTGGGATAAGCTGTCTTCAACAACTTTGCTCAAAAAGCTTCCTTGCCAGTGTACACCTTAGGTTAGTTTTATAGACTATTTGATTTAAAATATTATGGCTATAAACTGCTTCGCTTGATCATTACTGCCCAGCTCTTTCTTTTTTATACGCAGTATTTTATGTGTGTATATAGTACACAATAAACTAATAGTATTATATTCATAGTATACAATGGTATAATATAAACGCTTATATATACACTGAGCAGTGTCTCTATACATATGCACAGAGAACACACTTATTGGAGCAATTCTTACAAGCATCTTCTGTTTGCTTTTATATTAGAGATATAAGATTAGGTGGCTGGCTGTAAAAAATGCCCTCTGCTGTTCTGATTATTTCCTTTGGGTCACCTCACCATCTGCTTTTGGAACAGATGCATCACTGTCTGGTGCTCTCATTAATACCAGCTGACTGCCTGACCTTACTTTGGTGTTATGCTAGAATAGCAAGTGGCTATGCATGCTATACTTTTTGCCAACAGTCAAACAAGACTCATACCAGCTTGAGTTTGAATTATCTCCTACAGATTTCTACTGAACTGCTTTCATCATCGAACTTTGATGTCATTCTTTTAAAAATTAATGCATTAATGCTCTGAGCAAAAAGACTTTGACAGGGAATAAAACTAGTTCCAAGGTTGTCTTGCACTCATTGGCTTCTTTCTAAATATTTTCCATTACCTTGTGATTTTGGGAAGTACAAACCATACTACTAGATAAAATTACTTTATATCATCCCTTTCCTATGTATAGAACAATAGGTCTTATGAAGAAGTAAACCATGGAGTATCATAGTTACACAATTGCCAAGATAAACGAAAAAGTTTCCTCTTTCTGTTATACTCAGTAGGACACAATCACCATGGACAACATAAGCGATTAAAGGCTTTATCGATTCCATATACCAGGGCCAGATACCACATGAAAACCCCAGACTGGTTAGCAACACTGTTGTACAGATAGATCATACAGTTTTTCCAGCCCAAAGTGTCCAAATCTCCATTAATCAAACAACTAAAAAAACTCACACAAGCTTCACTATGAGGCTTATGTGCAATGAATACAGAACCTGGACAGTTTTCTACAGTATTAACTATATAACAACATAAACTATCCAGTATATAACAAGCCTGCCTTCATGAGTATGGGACATTGAGGACTGATACAATTTGACATGCTCGAGACTACCATCCTGTTGCCTGTAAAATGCTGCTTTGATTTCCGAAGTAAGAGTTGTCAATATTTAAATATTTTGTCATTTATACTTTCTTCCATCAAAGAAAGAAACAGAACTTAGAACTATTAAGTGTTTTCTAGAAAACACTAACAATTTTAAAGACTTAATACCATTGAAACTTAAAAAGTATTTTCTGTTTACTTGTCCAAATGTGATAGCTCTGAAATATAGGTCTGTTTACTTCATTCTCTCAGGAACAAGAGTCTATGTTATACAATCCTACTGTCCCAAAATAACTTCATATAATGCAGTATGATTAGGAGCCTCTGTTCATCTGAAATACTGTTCAGGAGAAGTATAAAGACAATATGATATAGCTCATTCATTGCTTAAGGGCAGTGATGGCAGAGAGGGTTAAAAAATGGCAGATACCTCTCTCAAGCATCTCTGTCAAAATGAATTCCTCTGCTGATTTGCCCAGTAACATCAAAAATTAAGTTAACAAATCATTATAACAGTAACAAGTGAATAACTTGCAGCCTTTTGCAAATGTCTTCTGTGCTGTACCTGAATAATTACTTAAAAGTGTTAGAATCTGCTATCACATGATCCCCCAAAAAAGCAACAAGCAGAGACACTTAGCAGCTGAGAGATCAAGTATACATTTTGCTGTTTTTACTATGGTCAAGAACATCCAGGATTATACAGAAAGGACTCATCTGCACGCTATAGATCCATCTCTTTCAGCCTTCCTTTCTACAGTGTAGAAAGGTATACTAGCACCTACTAACAGCAAGTCATTTGCACAGTGAAATGCAACACACTACAAAACAGTTCTTTTTCTTGGATTGATTTCTGAACCAAATTATGCTCTGTACCGAGACAGTTCCAAAACCCAGACATTTTGGAATCATAATCATAACTCATGATGCTAAAAGATCATGATATGAATTCTGGTTAGCCAGAATAACCCAGGGAAGTTTACTTTCCACCTACATGGTCTCTCCCCACCCTGCTCCCCACACTCACAATAAAAGTGCCTGCAGATGCACTTCAAGTTAGTTTCACAGTTTCCAAAAATTTGCTCTGGTCCCAAGCAACTTGGCATCCAGTCTTTTCTATCACATTTGAAATGAGAAGCTTATCAAGATATAGAACAACATTGAAATAATGGCCCTGTTCCTAATGGCTGTTATCTCCACCACAGTGCTCTGAACTTCATGGTTATTAGCACAGCAGATGGTTGAGATTTTTGACACCTGTCCCAGCAGTTTTGGTTTTGCTACAGCTTGCAGAAATTCATACATAAAAGCCGTTTGTCAAAAACTAATTGACAAAGGCCAAGTTGGGTGAAATTATATTTGCTAATAATAAATTTATTGATAATAGCAGCCAGGTTTGAGTGAGGAAATATTTATCTCCGGTTCAGATAATCACTTCTCCAGAGATATACTAAAAGGCAAAACTGAGAAATACACTCCAAGTCATTAAGAATTTTTATTTATATGAAATAATAAACAAAATAGCTGGCTTATAGCACATAACTTTGTGCCAAAGCTAGCTATCCAAGATTATTTGCAGGCAATGGTCACTGATTGTATTCTCAGGCAGGTACTTTCATCATAGTTTTGCTTCTCCATTTACGCAGAAAAAGTGTCATTTGATTCAACTTTATTTCTACATACAGTACTAAAAGCACAAAGGACTTTATTTTTTTTTTTTAACAGCAGTCTCCAAGCCATCCAGCCACACATTTTATCTTGAGCTTCACTTCAGGAGTTGTAGCACAAACATTCCCAGTTACATAAGTTGTATTTGTTCTTTTCTGATATTCCTTTTACAGTATCACTTTAATCATTACTCTGATTATTTCAGAGTACACTTAACCATTAAAGGCTGAACTAATAAAAATAAATTGGTAATTGGGTAAATGCAAGGGCTAAACCTCAAAAAAAATGGCAGAAAGGCAGTCTAACAGAAAGAAAAGTTTTTCAGAAGAAAGGGGAATGACAAAGCCTAGAATGAGAAGGAGGTTTCTTCACTGAGAAACTGATACTTAAAGGCCTTTCCTAATGCTTGTATTTTCTCTATAGAAAGAGAGTTTTCAGAGTAAAAGATACTGCTTCTCTCAGTCACCACGGCTTCCAGTTTCCATATTGAAAAATGTGATCAGACAAATCATAAAAAAAAAATATGTGAAGTCAGCATTAGGTTATGAGCTGACCATTACTTGGTAAGCAAAACCTTGCAGTAGCTTCATGCACACTTTAAGTTCGTTCTCCACAGATGTCAAAAAGCAAATCAATTGCACTGGGAAGACTTAGATTAGATAAAGAAGAAATTAGGTAAGGGCACTGGAACAGGTTGCCCAGAAATTGTGGATGCTCCATCCCTGGCAGCGTTCAAGGCCAGGTTGGATGGGGCTTTGGGCAACCTGATCTAGTGGAGGGTGTCCCTGCCCATGGCAGGACGGCTGGGACTAGATGGTCTTTAAAGTCCCGTCCAACCCAAACCATTCTGTGATTATGCCATTGTATGAATCCCTGATTACTCTCAGTCAAGAAATGTAGAAAAACTGCTAGATTCCTTTTCCCTGCCAAACAGTTTCGAACAGCTACAAAGCATTCTGGAAAATAAGCATGGCATTTGCCACTACTAGAAGGCCACAGGCTCTGTGCTAACCTGACAGCACAGGGTCTCAGGACTTGCCAAGAGTTTGTTTTGGCTTGAGCTAGTTTCAGCTACTTTTATAATAACTACCTAGAGGGCAAGCGACTACTTTCTCCTGTGGGGTGCTTAGGTCTGACTGTGCTGTGAGTAGGAAAAGCTTGGCATCTCTGGGTCATCACTCTGTAATTAAAAATTGCCCCTTGGGTGCCCTGAGGCCAGGGAGGATAGTGTGTTGTGCTCTGCCTTCCACTGGGAGCCACTGAGAAGGAAGCAAACTGTGATAAGAAAAGGTGTAAAAATAAGTCAAGGTGGACTTAAGACAGAAGAGGAACAGGCTTTCATCATGACTGTAATACTCCTGCCAAGGGCCCCAGGATACTAGCAACACCTTGTAAAACATGACTCTTGAAGAGGACTGAAACTGTCAGTCTTAGCCTCCAGGGACACTGGAAGGGTGAGCATAACTGCAAAAAACCAAGGCAGGTATCAGCAAGGGTATTTTTCCCATAATACCATTTTAACAGTATTTTCCCATAAAAAGCTTTTTAGTGCAACACATTTAATAGTGAAAAGACCATTTGAGCAAAAGTAAGTGAAGAGGAAATTATTTTTTTTTAAATCTGCCATGATGCCTCACAGCACTCAGGATAGAAATCTACCACTGCCACTCCCTTCTCACTGCAAATCAGGGAAGGTACTGCACCATGCACTTAGAGACAGCAATGCATCAAGAAAGGCAAAGTCCAGTCACAAAGGCTATCCTGCTAAGGCTAAAGACCTGAGATCTGGATCCAGTTTTCCAACCTCAAAGATTCACTTACACACACAAAAAAAAATAAATCACCATGCTCCTATGGAAAACAGGTTTAAAAAAAACCCCACAAAACAGTAACAAACCAAAGCCAAACACAAAAAAGCCAACCAAACCCCAGTTCAAAGGAACACACTCTGATAGAAAACTCTAACATACAGGCTTTCCACCTCTGTGGTTGCCTGATGACTTTTTAAGGCATGAAACTCTGTCTTCAGCATGCTTACCTGTGCCTGAAAGTGCACTGGGAAGTTTCCTAAAGGTGCAGATGCTTTAATGTTTTAAAGAACAATGAGATTGACTCTGCCCTATCTACTGCTTAGAAAAGGACAGCTTTATCAATTAACATAATCTGAATCCTATACTTGAAGGAGCAACTGTTTAAGAAAAAGACAACATGACCTTTCACCTGCTATCTGTGCTGCGTTCTGTATGTTCACGGTTATTAAACTTCCACAGTTGTTAAGGAGGTTTGCATAAACATATTGTCTTCATCACATCTGCAGAAACGTGATATACACTATGATATATAATCTACTATAAACTCTTCTGCACAGCTACAAGGAAACTTAAATTCTCTTGGTTATATCAAGTGCCACTGGGAGGAAGGAGTAGTAAAAACTCTCTCTCTGCTTCACATATGCAGATACAGCTACTACTGCATTCTTTCATGGCAAATAATGAGGTGTTCAGCTAGGAGCTTATCACTATGATGAGACTTTAACAACAAGTAAAGTGACAAGTATTTGAGTAAAGGGATTGTGAAGGAGAGAAAGGGAGCTATGTTAATCTATCAACTGCTAACAAATCCCCAAACGATCTACTTGTGTTCCACAGAAAAACACTACCATTTACTTCAAGCTTCTTAAAGGGACAGTTGCACTACAGACACACTGAGTAGAATGTGAGCAGACTTGTGCAATGAGAAAATGCAGAACCATACTTCAGAAGAAATATATTTATATAAAATACATAAATACATATATGTAATATATATTTAGTATAACTATACTTTAAGACAGAGGACAAACTCTAGCTTAAAGTCAGGCCTCTGACATATTACGCTGCCAATATATCACAGTGTATCTCGCTGTCCCATAACTCACCTCAAATCAATTTCATGCCCACACTATTACTGTGGCTACAAAGAACGATTTTAAGAGAATGATATAAAATTATCTCACCACTGTTCTCACTAGTTGAGGAGAGCTTTGAAGTCATTTTACTGTAATACACAGAATATACTCTGCTGCAATCGCTGGGCTATTCATTTAAGTCCCCTGGTGGCATTTACTGAAATGTCATCAGTTTAAATTAGTTTTCATAAACTCTACAGTCTGGGGCTTTGAAACAGCATCCTCTCCCCAGTATTCTTTTTCTAATAAATGGCAAATTAATTAACATCTGTTAAACATACAAAAGGTAAAATGAATGTAATTTCTATATTCTATTTATTCTGAGGTAGATTGTACCATTACAAAAATGGTACCTGCCTCAAGTTTTGCAAATATACATGAACCTGGTATAAACTAATGAATTTGCCTTAAATCATTCATACAATCACATTGCTGTAAAAAGAGACAGACAAGTTTACAAATGTTATCTATCAAATAACCTCATTTTTGGGAGAAATACCTCCTTTAATGCTCTCTCAAAAAAACCCCAAACCACCAAAAAACTACCCCCACACCAAAAAAACCCCAGACTTCCCCATCTCCCTTCTTAATCTGAAGAAGACAAACCAAAAGTCACAGATACTGTTTCTTGATGGGAATAGGTAAGATCAATGATAACGGCTATAAAATTTTAGCCTGCTGAATTTGAGTTTCACAATACTGCTTTGTTTTCTATTTTACTATCTCCCCTGGGATTTAAACAGCAGAGAAGTTTGCCTCATACTAGTTTGTTATTTCTGATGTGTTTCATATCACAACAAATTCCATTTTATGTGTCTACATCAGTGAAACACAAGACAATTGGTTTGATTATAAGAACAAGAGACTGCAAAACACTGGGAAGGGCACAAAAGACCACGCAGCATTTCCTTCTGACAAGAAGTACGACTTTAATGTCCTTACGCCAGCCTCCTCACACATGTCTTACTAAGGACATTAATCAATGTGTGTCACTGACATGGCAGTAGTTGTCAACCCTCTTTGTTGTTATATTGCTGTAGAAAGTATCTACTGCAGCTTCACCCAGAACTGAACCCTGAGAACACTCTCTGTATCAGTTGTCAGTGGACAGATGATTCAGACCTATCTGCTTTGCTGCAACACCTTCCCTTTTAGGCTGGGTAAGCCACTTCTAGTGATCCACTACAAATATAGGAGGTTTTTTTATTACTATTTTTCTCTTTCATCAAAAGACATTTTAGTTATTTTTTTTTAAATATTTTTAAGAACAATTCGGTGACTCGGAAAAAATGCCTGAAGATCACTTAAATTATTTGTTGTGATTAGTTCTTAGAGCATTTGGCATACAAAATTTCAGCTTTGTTTACTCAAACCACATCTCCACAAGTGCTTGTATGATCCCATTTCTTCCACTGAGTCACAGTGATGTCAAATTTCTTTTACCATCTTCCTCTCTGGGAAATTGAGGAAAAGACAGATACCAATTGACTTGGTACAATTACATCAGAAAATTATGGCACTGTAATATGCCTGCAAGAAAAACAATTTAACAAATTCCAAACCAGTATTGTCAATACCAAGTCAGCCTCCCTCATCTTTTTTTATTTTCTAGCTGAATGACCCAAATTAAACAAGCAAGAATTGATCTCAAACCACATGTCCTGAAACTTTGATTTACACATGGGCAGGCAGGCCAGCTGGCCAAAACCACCATAGGTAGAGAGAGTACATCTATTAATGTAATTAGGATATTCTACAACTTCAGAACAGACTATTGCTATGAATTGAAACCTAATTTACATAAAAGGCAAAGACAAAAATAGCAGTAGGAAACTTCAGAAATACCTAATATCTAAGAAAAAGTTCTTTAATGAAAGAAAGAAATTCAAGAATAAGAAATTAACTTCAACTACAATTAAAACTTGCCAGCTCAGCCTCTTCTCCTTTCTTATTTTTAAGATAACACGGTTTACTTTTTATGTATTATTTTGTTTGCTATCACTATCATCACTGATCTCAGATGGAGCATTTCAGAGCTTGTAAAATTATTTTTTTCTTACTGTTTTCATTGAGCTAACAAACTGCTTTATCTGCATACAGAAGCATTTCAGTACCACAATTAATAGAACTATAATCTCCCTCTAGCAGAGTACCCTAAACATTGAGACATTCAAAGTAACTCCATAGACAACATGGGATTACTTGCATATTTCCCATAGGGGCACTGTTTAATCAGAATGCACGCGCTGACATACACTGCTGCTAAATGCAATACTTCACCCTCTAGATTATCCTGTTCTAAGGGCTCGCATAAAAAGCACACTCATTTCTCACAGAAAGGTGACTTTTTCAAAGCAACTCCTGCTGGTGGCATTGATGAGATCTAGAAGTTGCCCTCTGAAGCAGAAAGGACAAATTGGCCCAACTTGTAGGTGCTAAAGGGACCACTTGGCTGCAATAAAGAAATTCAGTCAAGTGGAAAAGAAAAAAAAAAAAAGATAAAAATCAATAAATGTTAAACTTTCCCAATGTGTTAAAAACAGGGGTTTTTTGGTTTTTTTTTTAGAACTCAGAATAATTATTATTTCCTTTTAAAACAAAACACACAACACTTGGAGGACAAGGAATCATACTGCATTCCCATGTGCATAACTCTTACAATCCAAGTCTACATTCCAGGGTGTAAATACAGTCCCCATCTCAATAAGTTATCTAAATCAGATTACTGAGTTATCACCCTAATGCCTTAAAAACAACTTAATGCCACAACAGGGTGAGGTCCATCCCCCAAAACTGCTAGGGTAAAATCCAATGGCATTCCAGTCCTTACTCCCTCTCATAGTGCATCAAGACAGCTGAGCAAGAAACCTTCAACAGTAAAGAACACCAGCAGTATATAAGTATCTTTTTAAATCAAATAGAGGACATATATTATGACACAGGCCTTTCAACAATAAGTGAGCTGTAACCTATAGAGGGAAAGAAGAGTAGATGACAGCAACTGAGAGTTTACAAAGACAGCCCCTAGTAAGCTTGTAATCTATAAATCAACTTTTTATTAAAGTTTCCTTAGTAAGTCTTACATTTTTTGAGGACTCCCCAGCACTTTGTCTTACAAAATAAATACATCTCTCTCCTTGCACAATTCACCTGTTGGCATTCAGAAACCAGCACCTTCTACCAATTTAGAGGCCCATCAACAAAAAAAGCACAGCAGGTAGACAACTGAATCCTGCTTCTTTTTTTTCCTCCCCTCACTCCCCCAGCAGAGGAATAATTTACAGATAACTAGAGTATTGCTTTGCTCTGATGTGCAATAAACTCCAAATGGTAACAGTCCCATTTTGAACATTATTCAAAAGGATGCTATAAGCAGAAGAACTTGCAGGTTGTGGAGGGGAGTGACAAATGAAAGTCCTTTACATTTATCATTATATAGTCCCTTCTTCTGTTTGCTGCTTAAATGTTAGAAAACAAAGCTATTCCCTGGGAGCAGGTCTAGAAGAATACATCTGATAATCTGAACCTACCCAACATTAAAGAAAAAGTTAGAGAAGCTCCACAACAGGCTGGAACATTTTAAGCTCTGTCTTTGATATTACTGTACATATTCCAGCCCTAAAATTGTGCATATTATTATTCTACATAATTCATAAGAGGAAAAACCTATAAGTAAATACTTACTATGTTTGTGAAAATTTATGTAAACACTGTTAATTTAGAAGCTTCCACTATTTGTTAACACCAAAACACCCAAAGGTGTTTACTGCTTTGCTTTTCAGTAAGAGTATTATTTCCATTGCCTGCTCATAGTCGCATTAAACTGTAAAACATCTGGCAAGAGTAAAAGCAAGGGGATAGGTCTGAAATTGAAGCAGCTCGAGGCTTAAATAGAAGCAAACATGCAGACATGGGAGGATTTTCCCTACACTATCCTCTGGTGCTTTTCTTATTACATAGGTATTGTTTCCCCCGCTGCATCAGCCTATTCAATTAATATTGACCAGATGTGTGCTCCTCTTTGCTTCTTCAACACATGTCTTGGGCCATGGCCTGAATTCCCCCAAGTCCAGAGAACTGCTCCAGTTTAACACTGGCACCCAAGTTGCCCTTGGCCCTGTTCCTTGGTGGGTGGCAGACCTAGTACCAACAGAAACTATTATTTTTTTCCTCCAGGGTGGCAGCAGGAGTTGCAGTCCACATTGTGTAGCCTGAATTAGTTCTGGAGACTTGTCTTTAGCGATGATGCTACAGAATCACTGCACATCCTAGAGATAAACAAAACTACTATTTCTAAGCTACCTTTCTCCACAGTTTGCAAGGCTTAATTCATTTTGGAAATCGTTTGTAATACTTAAAAGGCACTATGTGAAAACTTAAAATCATTGTCCATTGTAATACTTGCTTACATTTATTACACAGTAGATATCAGCAATGCTTAACAACTTCACCTGAGGACATGACAGAAAGCTTGTTATCACTATTTAAGTTTAATACTCAGTTTACAAGTGTGTTTTCTACATACAAACAAGGTTATCTCCCCCTGCCTGTCTGCTCTAAATAGGAAGGATGTGGATCTCTTCAGTAAGTAGCAATCCTTACACCCATAGTTCATCTAAAACATATGAAGTTATCGTTGTGCATGCAAAGCTCAGGAATTATATGCATAATACATGGCTTGTACAGATGCAATGTATTTAAAGATTAATTTCTATACTGATTTCCAGAGTATACTTACTTTGGTGCTCTGCTTTATGTTGATTTGGCAGACATGAAATTTTATGAAACTTCAGTAGGTCATTTTTAGCATGTAAAAACAAGAACCCTGCGTTGTCATCCACCCCACCCCAGCCTCCCCCAAAACACCCTGTTTAAGTGAACTCACATCTGCTTAAATACTATGCATATGTGAAAAGCAAGTACAGGTTTCTAAAATAGAAATTAAAGCCCTCCTTTAAAAAAAGCCGCACACACAAAACCTGCTCTGCATTTAACTACCAGAAAGGGATTTATTTGTTTTTTTGGTCTAACAAATGACTATAAACAGAAGAAATGGTGATCACCTGTGAATACATTGTTACTTAGCTGGTGTCTTCTCAGAAATGTATTACTTGGCACAGAAATCCAATATTTAAAGACACAGTTGTATGTCGTAAGTAGTTTAACTTGCAATTATTTAAACGAGACCCTTCTGTAAGCCCATTTCCCAGGCTGTTCAAGTAGATGATTTTATAGAAGTTAAATTCATATTAAAAAAAATCAAGAAGGGATTCATTTTCATTACTACCTTCCTACAGTCAGATACCTGTTTTAAAGACAGCTATCTTTCATCACTGTTTCCCTCCATCACAAGTCTTGCTGATGAACATGATTTGGCATCTCAGACTTCTCTTGTAGTTGAGATCAGCTCTCAATTGTAGGGTTTTGGCGCTGCAATTCAACTGTGTCCTAGTTCTCTTTCCCTCTTATTTGGAAATGGGTTATTAGATCTCTCTCTTAGACAGTAAGACAAATAATAGCTGTTGAGTTTATTGTATTTGAAGGTCATTTTTCACTCCACCTTCAGCAATGTCTATTCACAAGCTGACCAACATCTGTTGTGTAGAAACCGTAAATTCTTTATGGGAAAATAATTGAATCACTAGACAGAGAGAACACCAATATGAAATACATTGCCATTAATTCCCTTCCCCACTTCCAAAGTTCACAATCTGCTGTGAGAGGTTTGTTAGAATGATGTATGTATTTAATTTAATCCAAATGGGAAATACAATAGGTTCCAAAATGTTAAACATACCACAGCCATTATTACCACGTATTAGCTGTGATCCACAATATGATCCCACATTTCCCCAATAATATAGGGATTTCTATTTCTCCACAGTTTATTATTTTTCTTCTTCCATCTTATTCACACATAGCTGCATATATCTTCATTATACAACAGGAAGAATAGAACACCTTGTTCTCTGTCCTCCTGGCAGACCCTATAATGACTGGTTTCAGACAGGCAAAAACTGGAGATCAATGTAGGAAACAAGGTTCTATTACTGCTGTAAAACTTTACCCCTTGAGTCCCTGAGTTGCTTTTATCTCCTGAGCTGCTGGGTAGCATATGTGACAAGAAATTTAAGAGCATCATTGACATCCTTTTATAATTAAATAAGCTGAGCAGATACAATCCATTAAGCTCCCAAGTACACTTTACAAGCAATGATATCTTAAGACTCCTCTTACTATGGATAACCATTCCAACTTCCACATAGAAAGTATCTAAATATGAGCCAAATAGCAACCATTACTTCCATGACTTTTTCACAACTGCTTGGTTCCAAGTGGTGTTCATCCTCAATAGTAATGAGATGCATTCAATTTCTGGTTTGGATTAGCCAGCAGTCAGTTTCAAGACATGATTTCTCATTACATTTTGGTCCATAGAGCAAAGTGCCTAGAAGAGTCACTACATAAAATAGTGACATATATATATATATAAGTCACATCTCATCATTAATTTTCAGGAGTTAAATTCAGAACTCTAGGAATCTCACTGCAGGACACAGACATTTTAAATGTCATTTTTACACCAGCAGTGATCAAGTGTTCATTATCTAATAATTCCACTGAACCTTTTCACTCACTCCATTCTAAATGGGAGCTCACCCTATCTTAGGTATCATCCTCAGTCTTCTTTTCTAGAAAAAATGTTGCATTTTGTAAAATTAATGTATTTGATACGCAATAAATCTAACAATATATTCTTACAAAATTGCACTGCTAAGGGCAACACACACATCTCAGTGCATGACCAGTTATTGCTATGCAACTCAAGCACAGAATATATCAAGAAAATTAAAAGCAAATGCAATTCCAGTGGTATCCAATACACTTATTCTCACCCTACAATTCACACAGCTGTTGACAAATAAGATAGGTATCACTACAATCTAACCAGAGAATAAACTAAATCACAGTTTATTCCCAATTTAGTCCTCAGAATCTTTTATGTAGTTTTTAGGACTCGGATCTGATCTAGTAGATGCAACTGGGTTGCAAGACATGCTTGAAGATGAAAATAACAATACTGTGCAAGTTGTGCTATAGAAATCCAATATAGAACTTGTGATAAATAAATAAAGCGTAGGCAGGGACACATCTCTCCCCTTAAAACATTCTATGCTTGCTACTAAATAAAGCTGCAGCAAAACAATTCAGGGATTTGAGTTTAAATCTGTGCCTTGAAGCCATTTTAATTAGTTAAATAACACCATCCATTTCTCCTCTAAGCACAGCAGGAAAATAAGGGATTCTTTCCTAACTCCAAAAGCCATCATTAAAATTCTTTCCCAAAAGGTCTTTGCCTAAACAAGACTCCCAGCCAGCTTCTTCATGGATAAGCATAACCTTGAAGTTCCATGTAATCCTACTGATTAAGAGGACTGTGTTTATTGAACCTGCTATACTGGAAAATGAAGGAAGATGATTCACATAGTAGAAAACATCAGTAAAACTCCGTTTCTGTACAGTTAGCTCCTATATTTTATAAAACAACCCACAATAACTGACAGTAAACAGCAGATTTTAAAGGTGGTCACTGTAAATCATGAAGGAAAAAGCATAGGAAGGATGACCAGTTCATTATATTTAATATGCTTCTTTCTAATGAATCTGATATTCTATGAGATTAGACAACAAAGTAAGGCCCATCTTAAAAAGTTAATAAGCAATGTAAACACAATGGTCCATACTTTACTGATTAGAATGACAACAGGAAAGCAAGTGATTATTTTTTTAAATTAACTTGCACAAATCCTTTAGATCCAGATTACCATACTTTCTAAAGTGAGCTTTAGACCCCAGAGGGACTTTGATATACATCAGCTATCTTGTGAAACACTTCTGGGTTGTGTTGTATAAAAAAAAAAAAAAAAAAAAAAAAAACCTTAAAAATTTACAA
>VXBL01004075.1:344471-355158 GCA_013400195.1 Aramus guarauna | reverse complement strand
GGGGGGGGGGGGGGGGGGGGGCAGCACAGAAATAGAAAAAAAAGAAATACTTACAAAAATTAAACTATGATAGGCTCAGAAATAGTATTCAACTCATGCCTAATGGAACTACTCAATAACTGCTATCCCATGGATAAAACACTGAACAGATATAACAAAAATCTGAAGATGCTTTGGGCAAATACTGCCGAAGGATGAAATAAGCCATCTAGCCAGAGGAGATTTTGACAAAAAAAGCACTCAAAGAGTATTGGAGACCACTGAAGATACTGAAAATGCTCTAGGCTAAACTGTTCCATGCTTGTGGGGATGAAAACAGAACAACTACCACTCCCTTCATATGCGTAGCCAGTGCATAAATCAGTGACATCTTTCTTTCCTGGGGAATTTATCCAGTTGAAAAGCAGCCAGCATGTGGAAATAATAGCTTCCATATGAATACTGTGCCTTCCTCTGCTCAATTCTGAGGGGATTAAAAGGCATCACATTTGAGACCCCACAGTGCCCCCACATAACCACTAAAGAAATTTGCTGTGCCAAAAGGAAATCAGGTAACATTATTTTGGCCTGTTCCTATGATGACATAATATAATTACTGAAAAAAAGATATAGTTTAATTTGCTGTGTTTTCTCCTTGACAACATTGCAACTGGTTTACAATCACTTATTTTTATTTGCTGGAGACCTAATCTGGCATACCTGACCCAGTCTCAAAACACAGTTCTTGTTCATTGAGAAGGCAAAAATCTCTGGAGAGCTCTGAAAAATATCTGTGTGCTCTATATAATTAATCTTTTAACTAATATATTCTCTTCGACATA
Organism: Aramus guarauna; assembly: GCA_013400195.1. Lineage (NCBI taxonomy): Eukaryota > Metazoa > Chordata > Aves > Gruiformes > Aramidae > Aramus > Aramus guarauna. The sequence continues at coordinate 354,337 of VXBL01004075.1, read as the reverse complement.
GTGTCTCAGTAAGTTTCAAGTAAAAAAGTTATCGTGTTTAAGAGAGATTCAGGCTATAACTGTCCTGTACCATGAATTTCTGGTCATTTCCCTCCAAAAACAACCAAAAGCACCAAAACTTTATCTTTTTCATTCTACATCTTGTATTTACCCAGAAACATGATTACAATGGACAATTAATTTTTAAATATGAAAATTAAAAGTATTTCAGAGTTCTGATGTTAACTTTTTCTAACATATTCAAAGTTAACTTTAATCAGAGACTTTTTTTGTTTATATTAATTCCTTTTTTGATTAACAGTTACATATTTCTAAATAAAACAAGCTATATGTGAAGACAGACCATTATCATCAAATTTACTAAGGAACTAAGGCGTGTTGTGATTTAAGGTTAGAACCACCCAAAGCAGATACCTAAATTATCCTTCTTTTCTAGAACTTCAAATTAGATGAAAAAAACCCTGCAAGAATAAGCATAGATTTAATTGCACAACACATTTTGTTCATGTTTTAAGGATTTTCACCAGCTAATGGAATAAGCACCCAAAACTACCCAAGCAGCTTTTCAGGGAACCAGCCATGACACTAAATCATATATAGTTCAACTCACTATAGCACCAAGCATTTTGTCCCTCATCCTGCAAAGTACTTCAGTACATCACAATCAACTTTGAATTTAATGCAGTTTCTTACCTGTTCAGTCAGGATCATTGAAGTTCCACAGAACTGACAGCAGCCTGTAGAACTACAGATTCTGTAACATTCATATTTAATTCTGCTAAATACTACTTACGCACTAGAGAACCTGAAGATCTGATCTTGACCGTAACAGTGAAGCTGCACGTCTACAACAGTAGCTACACAAACATCTTTGTTGAAGTGATTTGGATTAAGATTTGTTTCGGTCACATTGATTTACTGATGAACGCTTATTTTAATGCAAAACAACACTTGTGCCTATAGACATATTTGAGTGACAAATTACCTGAAAGAAGTCACAATCATCTGCCTGTATACCTCTTAAGCTAGGCACCCCTTAAACACACGCTAAATGCAACAGCAACCCACTTCCACCTACCATCAGCCAAGACTATGCACATGAAGGTTACAAGCCTGCTCCCTGCTGATCAGTTCTCTCCATTTCATGACACCTATTGTGCAGATAGAAAAGGCATACAAACCCAAAACAGATTTTAATTTTTACCTGAGTCACACACATACAAGACAGAGGAAAAACTGTTATGTAGACTTGAGTATGGATACACATATTTCTGAACTACTTTTGACAACAACCTAACACGTAACAGGTGCATCAGCATAAATCAAGAACTGATTTATTATGGACAACAAATGGTCCTTCCACAACAACATTCTCGATTTATCATATTATAATTGAAGTGTGGCCTCTCTATAGCCAACCAATATGCCAAGCCAGATGGCATATACTTCTCAGAGCTACAGACATCAGAAATCCGCAGCTCAGGCTTTGAAGCTAACCAGATTGCTCTTAAACATACCAGATTTAAAGGAAGAGTATGCATGCTTTTACAAACCTGGAGAACATAACTGAACTACAGTTAAAATGAGATAGGCTTAACCAGGTATGCAATACATACTTGTGATTTACTAGCCGTGAGAAGATACTAGATTTTAAAAACTGTTCTTGCACTCACTTGAACTTTCTAGTGTTGGACCCATCTTAGTTGAACAGTGATTCAATTTGCTCCTGCACAGTTAAGTGTTAGCCATAGTATCAAGCATTTTCCTCTCATTGAATGGATATCAAACAGAGCTACAAATAAAAGTCACAATATTTAAAAACAGACAGATATGCCTAACTTCAGGCAGCACTACAATCCCCACTCCCCCCAGGTTTTGAATCATTGTCCATCTGTACTTTAAACAGAAGCTTTATTTTCAGCCACTCCATCACTCTGCCACGTGGGAGAAGTGAGAAGTGTCAAGAGCCACTGAACACAATTTCCATAGTTGATCAGCACTCACTACTCAAAACAGATGTTGTAATCATGGTGCACTGGAAAAACATCAGTACATTCAATAACTTCTATCTTTTACTCTTCTATGCTGTTCTCATGTTAGTCATAGCTCTCAAATATCTAAAATTTGAGGGGTTGATTTCTTACAAGAAATGCATCAGGTAAACCACAACATTCCCAAGGAAAACTGAACCTTAACACAGTTTACACTTTTGAAGAGTTAGATAACCTCGTAATTTATAAAAACAAGTTAGATTATTTATGATAATTAGAATGCAGGACTAAGAAAAGACTCCTGAAAAAAACCCATAGCATTAGATTGGAAGAGACCCATAGGATCATCAAGCTCAACCATTAACCTAGCACTGCCAAGTCCACCACTAAACCACGTCCCCAAGTGCCACATCTACATGTCTTAAATACCTCCAGGGATGGTGACTCAACCACTTCCCTGGGCAGCCTGGTCCAATGCTTGACAACCCTTTTGGTGAAGAAATTTTTCCTAATATCCAATTTAAACCTCCCCTGGCACTACTTGAGGCCATTTCCTCTCGTCCTATCACTTGTTACTTGGGAGAAGAGACCAACATCCACTGGCTACAACCTCCTTTCAGGCAGTTGTAGAGAGCAATAATGTCTCCCCTCAGCCTCCTTTTCTCCAGACAACAACCCCAATTCAGAGGAAAAAAATGAATTAACTGAAAAAGCATCTCCAAACAATCTTGAATCTCCTCAGCATTGCAGACACTATCCAACTGGTTTCAGGTCAGAAAAATCGCACAGAGACTATAAAAGTGATACCAACCATACAACAGTCTCCAATCCATAGATCAATAGCAGCTGCGCAGTTCAGAACACGCCTGAGGGGCTTATGATTGACTTTCCCTTTACTTCCACAAGGTGACACCTGCTGAACTGGCCATCTCTAGCACTCTATTCCCCAACAGCAGCTCCTGCAGGAGCATATGCTATGAGCTTATTTTGTGTGTACTGGTCATAAAAAATACCAGATGTTTCAAAAAGGAGAAAGAATGATTTAGAGAGAATGTATTTAAGCAAGGACCATGTTTGAGACAGTGAGCATTAAGCAGATACCAAAGTATTGTTTCAGTCTCGTCTGGAGGAAGAAGGAGGTGCGACAATCATTCTGCAAGGTTAGTACTATACACAGCAGCTAACTGGTACATCCTGTAGGACAGCCTGCCAGTACTTCGCTTGAAGACTCCTTTTTGCTCTAATATCAGTCACAGAAAGCAAACACCAGCCAAGTAAATTTCTATTTTGTGCTCTGCTCTGTGCACTGGTGTCAGTAGTGATATGTTGGGGGGGGGGGGGGGGGGGGGCTGTTTGGTTGGTGGTTTGTTGTTTTTTTTTAAAAAAAAAAAAAATGAGCAGTCAATAGGAATATCATTAGTTGCCTCACAGCTCAGTGGAGGGAGAACCACCAGATTTTAGGAAACAAGACATGGGGCAGTATCCCAAGCAATTACTCTAGGTCACAACTCACAAGTTATTACAGTCAGATGACACAATACAGCACCAGACAAAGGATGATCAACAACTGCAAGTTAACTGGCTTAGACACTTCAGTGAACACAGACCTGCAGCAGGGATGTCGCTAATTAGACATGGAAGGAAACGATGCACTGCTCACTGTGTTGAAAATATGCCAGAATACAACATACTATTTGGCTGCCAGATTGAGGTTGGTATTTCTTCTAGCCACAGCAACAATGTATTCATTTAGAATTTCAATATAATGCTGCTTATAATATTTAAAAATATTAGAATAAAATTTCCATATGCTCTTATCCTAGTAAGCAGCAAAAAGGCTCTTGACTGATAGATCTGGCCCAGCCTTCTAACCTTCAGCAACACTGAAACCTTTGCAGCCTTGAAAAAAGAAAACATGCTTATTTGATAACAGACCACAGCTGCACACACTGTTCCAGCTCCACTCAGAGGAAAGATTTAATTTAACTTAACTATTTTAGACATATATAATTTCCTGATTATTTTTTCTTTAAATCTCTTAACTATTTTATTCACCACTATCTTTATTCTTGCCATCTGCTGACACAATCCATAAGGCTAATGCAATTCCACGTTCTATTTATAAAATACAAACCTTTGTTCTATCTAAATTATAATAGAACACATTTTATCTTGTACTTATATGAAAGCTGTTGCATAACAGTTTGAATATCATAAGTCAACTTTATTCAATCTACATAAACAAAGAACTCATGAGAACTTCATTAACACACTGGATTATTTATGGTGCTGCATCAGTGGGTAGTTACATACTCCAGGAATTAAGCTTACCAAATTCCTACACTGAAGCTGTAAAGAAATGCCCAATAACATTCTTTTGGAATACTTTACCAGTTCACATACCAACATGTAGTGAGGTTACCTTAAGTAGCATCAAAGAAAAAAAAAAACAAAGATAAAGACAGATCAAAGCAGCTAACACAGAGTTTGAACAACTTATGTTGGAAAAAACACCTATTTCAAGAAAAGCAACTAGAACCTACCTTTGTAACACTAAGTAAAAAACACACACACCCCACACAAAAAAACACACACACAAAAATCGCACAGCAACCCAAAGCACAAACACTCAGCACAGGCATTTTCAGTACCCAGCAGATGCTTAAATCTCTCCTTCCAATAACACAATACAGTATTCAACATATACTACTAATCAATTTTTTGTCATATTTTTTACTTTACAATGTAATATTAGAAAATATCTCTGCCACTGGGTTCAGTACAGAAACACTAGATAGACTTTCAATTTAACAGAAAATAAAATTAAGAAATTAACTGCCATGTAGTAAACAGTACCTGAATTTCTGGAAAATGTTACAATTTCTAAAAGAAATTAAAACTCTTCCAGGTTGTTATGAAGCATTTCATTTCAACATGAATATTGACAGCAAATCTTTCCCTTCTATCTATATAACCTTTCAAAACTAACAACAAATATTTCTAGAAATGAAAGATTGTAGCCTTAGCACCATGAGAACAGAAGACAGGAAGGAAATAATTCAGACTGCCTGTGCAACCCAAAAATGCCCTACCATACATTTGGTTAAATCTCTCCTGAAATTCCCCCACAGCCTCTCACTGAGATACAATTGAGAATTTCTCTAATAGCTGCAATCTTTTCTTGATGTCTCATCTACTATCATCCTTAAATCCTTTGTTCCTTCTATTACAAGATGTTCTTCTTGCTACCCTAAGCATGTTACCGCATGCTGAGCAAGACAAACTCTGCTGCATAAAGTAGTGCTCAGGGCTCACGGGTTGAAGGACATATTCAAGTGTGTGACTGCTCACTAAAATCACAACAGGCAGCAAGCATGCTGTCAGAAAGGGTAAAGGGAACACCTCATTTAAAATCATAATCATAGTGCACAACTCAAACTTTACAAATTACAAAAAATAATACCTAGATTTTAGACTAGGTCTAGGTAGAAGTTCTTTCTGCCTACTTCCTCTGTGACTGTCAACTTTGACAGAACTGACACATCATTTTTCTTAAGAAATAGAAGTAGCTTTCAAATGAATACTTGTGTGACAAAATGGATTTTTAAACTGTTCTAAGTCATGCTGCTTGACCAATAATTACATAAATATGGAAGAGACACATTAAAGATTCATGTTACCCATTTTAACAAATACTAGCCTGTCAAAGGCACTAGCAACATACATACCAAGAAATCAGGCAGTAAACAGAAGAATACCGAGTAACAGCCATCTTCACATTCCATGGTGAAACCGTATTTAAGTTACCACACGACAGTATCAATGTAGACTCTAATCTCCAAAAAAAAAAAAAAAGTCTGAACCTTAGTAATATCTATCCCTCTTTGCTTATAAGATACATCTTGATTTTCACACTCAAGAAATATTTTTTCTGCACTATTCTGGAAGCCAAATATTCTGCTACTATGCTGTCATGAGGAAACAGTAGTTTACAGAAACATTTCAAGGGAACTGGAAGTCTTATTATTCAGTCTTTTTGCAATGGAATAGAAGAGTTGATTCCTGTATGTTTTTAAGTAATTATGTTTATGAATGCAATACCAAATTATAAACCAGTAAATATTTAAATAATAGGCTGTAATTCAAAAAGGTCATAAGCTGTTACTGCTTTAGGCATCATTATGATAATGGTCAGAGTTAAAGTGTACACAAACACCTTCCAGCTGAACTTTGCTGATACTTGCAGGTTTCACATACAACCTCTGATATGGAGCTTGCTGCAGCAGTAACAAGTACAGCACCACTTATGCATGACTCAAGATAGAGGCCACAGGAAGATTTATCCTGATCTGCTTAACATTCCAATAAAGAAGAAAACCATCTTCCCCAAGCTGGGGAAAAAAAAAAAGTCAGGGTTGCACCTTTTTTCTCTGTAACATTTCAATGGAAGGAATCCTCAGTTGTTTGACAACTGAGTTCTCAAGCACTCTGTACTCTTGATCCTCCTACCCTTTAAGGAAAGGGCTGTGATGCTAAAATTTAAGAGATTAGTTCCCAGCAGGTGATGATTACACACCTGGCACAAAATATAAAACCACAATATTAAATTGTGAGCAGCATTGTATCAAATTTAAAACAAAACAAAAGCAAAAAATCCAACAAAAACTGTACCACAAACTACAAACCCATCACATGAAAGTTTTTGTTTGGGCATGTCCAGGTTTCAGCTGGGATACAGTGAATTTTCTTCCTAGTAGCAGGTACAGGGTTTTTTTAGCTGCCTGCCACGTTAAACCACAACAGAGCAGAAGAAATATTCTCAATATAAAGTTCTTTCCAACTAAACATCCAAGACCCACTGCAGGAAAACTGCCTGCTCCTGCTCCCTGACAGTGCAATTCAGAGGTCAGCTGTGCATGGCAATCATCTAGTGATGATTAATCTTTGTTTAAAAAAATAAACACATGAAAAACCCCACAATTTGGAGAAAAGTATTAAGTTTGACAGAAACAGTCAGGCCACTGCTAGTAAGAGGTTTGAACACCCATGCTGTGCTTCCTACTCTCCTCACCTGATATTTACCAGCCCTAGCACTAGCAATTATAGAAATAAATTAGTTTTATTAAGTAGAATAATAGTACCCAGTAATTCAATGAAGGATTTTGTAGTGCCAGCTGCAACAAATTCAAAAATTTCTCTACTTCTACAGAACACTATTGTCTTTAAAAACCTTCCATTGCTTAATTTCAGTGCCAGGATCACAGGCTAGCAAGGTTTACTTCAGTTAAAACATTCATCCTTCTACTTCAAGTTAATGACACATTAATGAAAATTCCTCTTGATTTTTGGTAATTCTCAATGCCCTCTCCCCATCCCCCCCAATACATAGACATTTTAGACCAGATTGTTTGGTGGAGTTTAGGGGGAGGGGTGCATGTGTATATTTGTTTTCTTTTTTGAAATTCCCCCCCCCCCCCTTGGTTGATAGGTTCTATGCATATTCCCATAATTATTTTTAAGTATTCCTGAACACTGATGCTAACCTTCATAGCATCTCTCAATGTTTAAATAAGAATCATTAAAAGTAGTAGTTCACTGCACATGGTGTGCCTCATGGGTTGCCCAAGAAAATGTTGGCAGTTCATATCTTGGCAGAGATTATCACACACGAAATAAGAAAATTCCATTAAAAACTTCATATTATTTGCTCTTCTTTAAGACATGCTTCACATTTACATTCTTCCAATATTTTGTCTGAACAATGACAACAGCACTTAACTCACAGTAAATACTTCTGCCACAATGCATTAAATATTTGGGCCAAGCAGCACAGTTTTCTAGTATATCTATAGAGCAACAGTAAGGTTGGTTTGGAATTTAGCTGTATTCTCCACCAAAATTAAAAGAATAAATATACTGCAAGTCAGAACAAAATTCTTTGTTGTTGCTATTCTAAAGAGAAAGTGCAGTTCCTGACTTTAATTCTAAATTGAACTACTAAGGTGGCTATTCATGCTTTATAAACCTACAAAGAACAAGCATACACAAAAACCAGTATCTGATACTTCAAAGGAAAAATAAAACAAAACAAAGAGTCTCACTGACAACAAACCTGACAGGTTTGCAAGCTTCTAAAGTTACAGATAAGAGGGTATTTTTCTCCCCAACAATTTCTATATTCTTAGAAACTAGCCATAAAACTCAATTTCCTTCTTTTCCTCAACTTAAGGAGCTGCAAGTATTCACAATTGTAAAATTGACCAGACATGTTAATAACTCAGCCAGTGGTGCTGTGTGGCAACAAAACCCTATATAGGGCAACTCTGTAAAGTGCACATCACCAACCTTCAAGCACAAGGATTCCCCAGGAAAGCGTTTTGGAATCAGCCCACTCCACTGCTGCCTTCTCCAGCCTCTCTGCTCTGTCTTGTGAAGAAGCAGTTCCATCTTCTCACCTTCAGAAGGCAGCACTAAGCAGTATAAGGCATGCTTGCTTTATTATCTGTCTTTGATTAAGTGCTCCTCAGCACCTGCTCTTCTCTCTGGGGTCCTCATATTTTTCATGCCCCTTTCCTGTTCAGTCGTCCCTCAGAAGCATAATCTATTATATAAATGGGCGTCTTGTCTCTGCCGCCTCCCAACAACATCTGCACTGGGTCCAGTCAGGAAAAGTAGTTACCAGTTGCATCTTTTCAAAGAGACAATGGCCTAATGGCACCTTGTTGCTGCATGGTTTCCTCACAATCCAGGTGTGACAATTTAAGTCTCATCAGCTTCTGAAGTCACCTCTCTCTTCAACCTGGACCCACCTCCCATCTAGTTCTGTTCTTTTTGTAAGCACCAAGATAACATTTTCATCATCCCCACAGCTGGAATGACCATTTTATTCCCTCTCTCAGCGCAGAAAGGAGTTCGCGCCTCGCCCCTCCCTCAGCTGACTGACCCTCCTTCGCACCTCCCCTAGCCGCCTTCGAGCGCCGCTGTGGTGCCGCCCCAAGATGGCGCCGGCAGCGCAGCGGTGAGGCGACGGAAGGTAGCCGCCAAGGCCTCGCGCCGCAGCCTTGCGCAGTGTAGGAGAACTATCCTGTTAGGAGCTATCCTAAACCGCTCTCCAGAGCCCAGCCTGAGGGCTTCAGGTACAGAATGATTTTTTTTCTTCCCCTTTCCCAGCTCTAGAGCCGAGTAGTTCACTCTGGGAGGCCCGGGACTTCTCTCGCTGTTGTACAAATCCATGTATCACCTGTGCTGAATTTTAAAGCCAAAAGAAGGCCCAACAAGGCAGCATAAAGCAAGCCTGACATTTATGCTAGAGGCAGGATACTAATACCTTCTCCCTGTCTCTTATGAATTATAATGCTTATATTAGAGGTGTGAGTTTTAAAGAGTTTCTTATATGTGAGTTCATACTTGAGAGAAAGCCTTTTTGGGCACACGATTTCTGGGTTTTATTGAATCGTGACTTATGGAAGGTACTTAAAACAGGAAACATCTACAGCGAGGAATGGAGAGAAATATTTCCACATAATTTGTAACATAAAATCTACAGATCAAAATCGCTAATGGCTTCAATGTCCCATAAACTCTCCAAAATTATCTTTTATGGGGGCATCAATAAACAGTCTGCTAAATATTAAACAGAATACACTAATGCTGGTTGTTATAATAATGTAAAACTAGAGTGGTATAACCAGAGATGGATAGATATTTGGCTTTTATTAATAATCCATCTACAAGAGAGTTAATGACAAGAAGAGAGCAGCAAATCAAAGGAGTCCGATCCATAGCTACAGAAAAATGAGTGATCCTTGGTGCCTAAACAGATAGCCAGGAGAATCGTCTCTGACACCAGTTCACCATATTAATCATGAAAAAAAA
>VXBL01004075.1:290583-344441 GCA_013400195.1 Aramus guarauna | reverse complement strand
AAAAAAAAAAAAAAGATTTCTGTGGAACAGCAACACAGCAGAGCCACACATACATTGTGTGACTAATATAGCAAAGCCAGAGAATCTTAAAATTTAACCGAGGCTGATAAAGAGCACTGCATTTATTTCATTAGCTGAGGGCAGGTTATGCAATGCTTAGTCATTATTAAGGAGGCACCTTCTTGTTCACACTGTGCATTTTATGATCGAAGTTGCATCAAAGGATGTAAGGAGATTGGTTTTAGGTGAAAAGCATTTCCATCTGAATAAATGATAACCGTGCCTCTGATAACAAACACCCTTCAATAAAACTTCTATGTAGTCAGGCAAAAAAATGTTATAATAATAAACAGTGAAGAAAAATCATAAGATTAGTCTTTTTTCATGAAGTGAAAGTCAATGCAAAAAGAAGCTAGGAAAAATGTAAACTACAAATTAACCTAAGTGACCACGGATACCGATTTGTTACTTCCTTGGGAGCCTGCTATGTAACAAAGTGGAAGCAAACAACAGTCATTTGGGTTTTTTTTAAACACCGTTTTGGCTACAAGATAAACTAATTGTTTTAGTGGGAAGAGACTACTATTTCTGTGAGGCTGGACTGTACGCAGTTCTGCTGGATGCAGTGGGAATTGTAACCATAGTAGTAACACAGCTCTTCTCTCAGTGTACTAGATCACATCAATTGCCTTTTGAAAGCATTGGAAAAAAAAAAAAAAACAAAAAAAAAACAAACCCTCAAGGCAAGTCTCCTTTCTCACTGAAATGTCTGGACCAGCCTGGGGAGGTAGATGACATGTTGACAGTACAGTATTAATCTTAGCACCAAGGGAAAAGGACAGATGTACTCACTTTTCCTCTGAAGAGTAAGTGTGAAGTTGTATTGGGCAGCTTAAGTAAGAGAAAGAGAAAAGCAACAAAGATGAGGGAAAGAGAGGAAGAAGGATTGACAAGGTAATTTACTATATATTCTTTGTGTTTCACGTAATAAACCTTATCACTCTGTAATAAAGCTTTCAAAGTTTCCCAGATGCTCTTGAATGCATTCTTGGCATAAAGTGATTTTTATGCATGGATGCATTATTTTCTCTTTTATCTGCTATATATTAAGAACAAACTGGAACGTGCTCTAACAGAGTTCCAACCTATTCTCCTAGGCATAGACAATAAACAAAATAACACTTTCCAACATTAACAGCCTTGGAGAGAACAGAATTAAGGGAGAAATACTAAAAACACTCAGTTCATTTCTCCCTGGATTAGGCAGATTTTTCTGCAGGCTGAGCTACGGTTTCCTTTAGTTGTGCCACATTCTGTTTTGACCTTTCGATTTTCAGTCCTACCAGGACGGTTAGTCTTGCTCAGCATGTGGATAAGAGATCAAAAAAGGAGGAAAACTGGACTCCACCTCAGCAGATGGCATTTTTCCCTCCTGAGTCAGGGCGTGAACCAAGGCTTCCAGGCCATGGCTTGGGGCATTGGGGTTGCAGGACTTGCCAGCTCTCAGCCAGCCTGCGCAACGGCAAACCGTTCCCTTGTGTCCTTGAAAATGGCCGTGTTTTGTTTGTGTAAGACCACCAAGAGGAGGATTGCCTCAGCTCGGGAGTCACCCAAATCGGGCAGATGGAATCATGTCACTTAGCTTACAAAGTTATTCACATCCCCCCCTCGGATTCAGTTAATCTTCCCTTTAACCACAAAGTTGTGTTCTTCAACAGATTCATCTTACAGAGTTGCACCCATTCATGTAGCTTTATGTTAACACTTTGTCCAACTCTTTGCGGGCATAAGAAAAGATCTTGGCAATATTTCTTCAGTACGAATGCTGGTTTCTAACCATAAATCTAAAAGTGATATCAAAGGAATATAACAACATTTCCTTTTGATAAGAGCACGTTACTCTGGGGAGATTTCTCTGCAGAAGAGGTGACACATGTAATATGTGCAAATTGAACAGTTTTGCATGCAATTTCTTTTTCCAAAAGCCATAGCAACAATTTGTACCCCAACTAACTTCTAATTTGAAAGGATATTGACTGAGATAAAAACTGTGTTTACACTACAGAACAAAAGATGCAATGTATTTCATGTGACTGCATCTCAGGAAAAGATCGCAAATACAAGGAAAGTGAATGTAACATGGAGACAACTAACCACAGAAGCCTGCCCTGTCCACTAAAGCCAGCCATAAGATTTTCCCTAAGGCTCAGAAAATCCGTAGCACAATGACCTGACTTTTTTCAGGTGCTGTCACAAAGCCAAAGGACATGTAGCTTTTTGTGCTCAAAATTTTGTATTGGTATTTAAGCTGCAGGAATATTTGGGCACCTCAGTAAAAAGAGGGACACTATAGATGTATTTCCTGATAGCGAGCCAGCTACCAGTGAGGCAAGTGAAATGGCAAAGAAACAACAACAAGATGTCTTGAACACTTTAGATCATTCCAGACTTATGAGTCTCAGATTCTGCTGTTCTTACTCTATCACCTGTTAAAGGAGAGATTTAAGAAATGAAAATCTAAAGCAGATTTCATTAGGAGCCTTCTGACATGTCCTGACAGAAGACAGCACTCGGAATTGATGCAAGTCTCTGAGAAGACAGTACTTTTAAAAAAACCCTGCAACATTTTAAAAGGGAGAAAATACTCTAAGTAGAGCCAAGTTTTAAAATTTTCAGTGTTCATCGCTGATCAGAGAGAAAGAGGCTTTCATGTAGAGCGGCAGTATTTCTGCAAAGATCAGAACTAGAAGCTACAGTGACTTCAAATGCTCTGCCCGCAAAGAACCTTTTCATTTTTTGCTTTATTGTATGCAATTATGAAATTAGTCGAAAAAATGTATTAAGCATTCAATTTGAAGCTCTGCTTGGAAATAATAATACATTATAGCACTTCTGATGGATGAATTATCAGCTAAATATTAACGTACTCACTTAGATACGTCAACAAAGGTTCAACACAAAATTGTTTAGAATACAGGTTTTTCTGTACCCTACTAATTTTCACCAAATACATATAAAGCTATATCTTTGTTATAACTTAAGCTTTTATGTTTGTTACAGTAAGTTTAACTTCTTGATTAAATTTCAGATGGATGCATTGCAATTTCTCTCTCCTGGCTTTTTTGCTGATAGATCTCAGAATCTTTCTGGAAATGAAACCTTATTTTAAAAACTAAGCCACCTACCAGGATTTGTTCTGAAGTTATCTGCCCTCTGCCAGCCAACAGGTCACACTGCACACATGACTGTGATCTCATTAAACACTTCATCCAGGAAAGCACTGAAAGGATAAACATTATAGAAATCTGTTTAAAAAAGCATCCATTGTTAGTGAATTGTTACCTTAATCTAACTGATGATGTTTAAAGTATCTATATAGGTTTACATCACTGAAGTTACTTTGCTTTCACCTCATGACACAACTGGCACATAACACTTTAAAGACAGCATATGACTGTACTATCCACTTAAGAAATAAGTTTGAACTGGACAAATGGCCTAAACATGTACGTATGTTTGGAAAGGCAGAGGTGGCAAGGGGCTGTGCTGGGAAGAAAGTCGTTCAATCTGGAAATGAGCTCCAGTCCAAAAGGTACGATGATCTATTTCAATCACGGACTGAAGAAACTGGGAATATCTCAAACACACACAGAGCAGAGGGGGGTGACTTCAAACCCGAGTTCCGAAATTCATGGCTCAGTCTGTCACTCGGAGTTTAATACAGCTAACAAACAGATAATTGGCAGTTAGTCTTTTCTCCTCCTGCAGCATAATGGAATGGGTTACATGGTAACCTTCAATTATGGGATATTAATCAGAAGATCATTTAAAATTTCCTGCAGAAAGCACTTTTAGCTACCTTTGGGCCTAATAATAAATTTTATTCTGCATTTGGAGAAACTAACTGAAGCTCCAGTGCCATTTAGCATCTTATTTGACAGACAAGCGATTGTCCTAGGCAATTAAGCACCTGCAATACAGAGCCTGGTGAGAGAGTCGTTTCATTGCCAAATGTCTCTTTCACTGAGCAAACAACATGGTGAAATATGAAAACCAGAAGACTTTCTTTGCTCAGAAGTGGTTTCCAATTTTATCTTTTTTCTTTTGTTGTTGTGAATGGCCTTTTCTTTCACCACTTGTTACTGCTCTGAATTGTACTGACAGGTGTGTCTATAAAAATGCCAGTTTTCCTTTCTAATCAGTGGTACGAATATTCTACATTTTTATCTGCAACTTAGTTGCTCTAAGTTCTATTGGAAAGCTTCATAGGGAAGAGAAAATGCTGTTCCCCCTGCAGAAGAAAGACCCTAGAAAGAAGTGGAGAAAGATAACAGCACTAAAAATGAGAGTAGAGAAGTGGTCTGGCAAAGGTATCATCCCCAAAATATTTTTCCATGGGTCACATGACAGTTGGAGGAATTTTCCAGAAACTTTGTGCTAGATGATGTGTGTGAACGCTCACGGCAATGCTGGGAAATTCCGGAGGAATTTGGTATATTCTCAGTGGTGCTACAGATCCTTGATTGGGTGGTTAGTAGCAACATAAACATACTGCTTCCAAAAACTCACAGCTAGGAATACAAATGCTTCTAGTCTAAAATGCGGGTAGGCAGGAGACTGGAGAAGAATTAGGGAAGCAATGGCCTTGCCTGAAAGCCTTCTCAAAATGAGATATTACACAGGAATGTGAGCAAATACCGACCCAGTCCTCAGTACTTCTGCATGTACTTCTGCTGTACTTCCCAAACCATTCTATGATTCTATGATTCTAACTCAGACTTGGTTTGTAGAGGAAAGTTGTTCTGGTTCTTTTCTTTGCATATCTGCGTTCTTAGGATTCAGTCCAGGCTCTGCCACTTTTCTACCTGTGCTCATTTTGTCGCAGAAGAGACACTTGCAGTTTCATAACCAACTGTCAGGGTAACTTCCACAGGGGAACTCAGAGGTTTCTCATTCCTCCTCTTCACTCCCATTGCTGCATATGGAGCAGCTCTGATGGAGCCTATTAATTATACAGGTCAAATATACATACATATCTCATATCAACCCATGAGAATAAAATATGTATTTGCCTAACTATTGGCTTGTTAATCAAAGTATTTTGACCAGTCTAGTTTTTGCTTTGCTTATGACCTAAAAAATCCCAAGGTTACTAACCAAGACAACCCTATTCCAAAATTTTATTTCTCTGGCTGTGCATTTGGGAAAAATATCCCCTTTTAGATATCTAGTGAAAACTCTTACAGTTATTCCCTTACCTAGTAAAACACTGAATATCATTTTGTTGCTCATACCCCACTGATGTTACTATCTCATAATTTCATGAACCATTTTCCTCACTATTTTTTATTTTAATGTAAGATACCTGATTAAAAACTTTCCTGACCTCAGTGACTTTAGGTGGCTCAATAGGACTCTATTTTCATGAATAAAGGGCTCACTCAGTTCAGACACAGACAGAAACAGCCATAAGCCATATCTAGACCTGAAACTTACCCTCAAAATTCAGCAGTAATAACACATGTCCATTTCTGCCAAAAAAATGACAAATCTTGTCTTTTGCCCCAAACCAAAAATTGCATTTTGATGACTTTCTTTTAAGCTTGGGATTTTAATGAGACAGTTTTAAAAAGATTATTAACATGGAGGACTACTCCTCTAATTATAATAACCTTTCCGATTCTTTCGGAATAAATTTTGTTAAACACTTTTCATGCGATTTGCTTCATTATCTTTTCATTTAAATCATCTTCAATGACACACCATTTAATTAGGTTTGTTGTGCAGGTACTGGTGGTTAAACTTGTGCATTCAGCACATGCACTTTCATTTGACTAACGTAATAAATCTTATTCATGCCAATGTCACCATCCATTACAAAAATTAACAAGGCATCATCCAGTTAAACTAAGTTTGCAAAATGTTGTTTATAAAGAATTTTTCTTTCACACCATTATAGGATTCTTTATTGACGAGCTTCCTGGTGTTCTATGATCCTAGTCATAAATAAAGATTTACTTGTCAAGCTGTAAAATGTTACGTGCCAGGAAGTTAGCCAGTGTTCTCCTCTAGTCATAAATTTGATTCCCTTTGTTGTAGTATTATTAATGTTGCATTTTTTCCTGTTATGAGATTTTACAGCCAAGAAAAGAAAGAAAATTGCTTAGTAGTTAATACCAAACATTTTACACACACACACAAAAAGCTCACATAATAACTTAGAAATTTATGTTGGCCTGCAGCAAGAGGTATATATTCACATCTTGTTAAATTTGCAGATAAATATGTATTCCTGTGCACAATATTTTATTTGTCAAAATACATTGTTCAATAGCTGAAAAAAATCAGCAGAATACTTCAGAAAGAATTCTGGCTACGATGATCAAGGGTCCCACAAAATCCCCTCTGTGCTTCCATTACTTTTTTTAACAGCTTCTTTTTCAAATGAAACAGGATTTGTGGGGAAAAGTAATGTCATTTCCCAGATCAGCTGATATAATTGGCAAAAAGGAGAGGCTCTTAGCCTGCAAACCCCTCAGTAGGTCTGATTCTGATGATGTTGTCTTTTAGGTATTAAGCTACTGCAAATCAACTGAGGTATGAATGTCAACATTAGTGAGCATCAGTCACTAAAAGTCTGTGGCCAATTTAGCGAAGACTAGACTAATTAGAGCTGAAGCAATACTTTTTTTACAGGTCACTGACCAAGTGGAGATCTGGTTTGTTACCTGAAACTGAAAATCCATGACTTGAATTTTGTCAGACACAGAATATGGACAAATGTGGTAGTGAATTCCACTAATTTGTTGTGTACCATTAAATTAATATAAGGCCTGGTGATGGATCCTGTTCTAGGACTATTTGTTGAGAGATGGCACAAGTCAGGTAACATTGAAGAGCATGACGGCATAAAACCCCTCTTGGCTGACAGCCAAACTGTATTACTTAAAAGCTGCGATAGTGACATCTGGAAGTGTGCTTGCTGGATTTCTAGGGGTTTCCCACCCGGTAAAGGAGCTGCTCTTGTAGTAGAGGTGAGGTACAGGATTGTGAGATGGCTCAGACAGTTTCCCAGAAGTAATGATTAACTAGTCAGGTTAAATGATTTTAGCCTAAAAGGCTTCAGAAAATATAGTGGAAGAAGGAGTGCCCATTTTCATTTGAAACACAGCTGCCAGAGGAGAATGAAGCACTCTGTGCTTCTCTCTGCTTCCATCCTCTTTCTCAACGGCATGCTGATGAGTAGTCTCATCACAGAAGTCAGGAGACCTGGTTCAGGACTACAGTACCTCTTTTCCAGAAAAGTGCTTCCACCACTGGGCTATGCTTCACTGTAAAATAGCTTTACTTTCAGGTGTTTGTTTTTTTTTCCTATAAGCTGCTCCACTTTACAATAAAAAGTAAAATTGCTAGGACGACAGCAAAAAAGAAAAACCCTGTTCATGATGGGTCTCTTCTCCAAGGACTGTGCATTCAGTGACTGTTTTAAGAATGAATATCAGGCATGTGCTCTTAAATAGGCTTGGAAATGCATGGCTCAGATAAGAACAAAACCAGACATACTAGAAGATCTTTTAAACTCCTGTAGAACATCTGAGGAAAAATAAATGAGACTGTGCTCCTTCACTATAACAAAGCTACTTTGTAGGTCAAGCTCACTGCAATGCTGTAAAAAATGCTTAGGGGATCAGATGTTCTAAATTAAAGACCACAATGAACAGACCTGGCTGGTATGCAGCCACTCTTCCTGCATGAAAAAGGCAAAAAAATGTATTTTTATTCCAACTATTAACTGCAAGAAAATTTTGAGATCTGTTCTTCTCTGGTTTTCGGGCTTTGTGACATTAGCATGACTGCAGTGCTGGGGCATCAGCAAATGAGAAGGTCCAAACAGTTGGTTTGAACACAGGTTTTACAGAGGTTGTCAGTCATAGACAATGACAATAAACCTGGAGCAGCCCCAAATGAAGACAGAAACAGCCACCACTACATCTAAAAGTCATAGGATTTTAGACAAGAAGCGATGATGGTTAGAGCAGAACAAGTAGATGAGCTGGGCATTAAATCCATATAATTGCTAATGCCAATTATTTCCAGAGTGCTCTGTTTTGTACAGTTAACTGAATGAATCTGTGGTCAAAATATATAAATTTGTATTTAAAATAAACAGAAAAGGTGCTTTGTACTCAAACCCTTTTTTTACTCTTTTGCATTGCTGCTCTGACAATAGTTTGATCTACAAAGTCTATACATGTACATGCAGCAAAAATTCTAATTAAAACTTGTGCATTTTTAACATTTAAAATTGTATTAAAACTTAACAGTAACAGATACATAAAGAAGAAAGAATAAGAATTGTCTGAAATGTTGAATTTCATAGTTCATGACTTCTCAGCACTTAATTATGCAAATCATGTAATCTTAACATAGCTTTCTCAATGGGATATGCCTTTCTGCTATTGAATTAATTTTCTATGTCTGCTTCTTTTACATCCTCTTTGTACTCCTTGCCCTCAGCATAAAATATTAAAATGTAGGGTCAAAACTAGAATTCCGTGTATATAGACTTAAAAAATCCAATGCTTAGAGAAAGAAAAAAAAAAATAGTGTGCAATGTAAAGTTTATGTTCAATGTAAACAAGCAACTATTATCTGTACTCATGAAAGTTTTCAAGGACAAAAGCAAGACTTGTATTTTTTTAACCTGTGTATTTTACTGCAGGTTGAGAAAAGATAAAAATCTGTTATGCTGTGGTAAAAACAAACATTTCAGGGTTATATTTTATAGATGGAAATAAAATAGCTAACCTTAATGTTTTTGGGTTTTTTTCCCCTTTATCTAGATTTTAATCCAGTGCTATTCTCCCTCTGGGTAACTATTTTTTTCTTGGCTGGTCTCTCTCACTCCAATATATTTGGTTACATCATGGAAATTATACTTAACTCAGCTTTTTCTATATTTTCAGCAGCAGTAGCAAAGCATCAATGTCTTACTTCTTTTTTTCTTTCTAAACTGAAAATTATAATCAGTACGTATAATAATTTTTTAATTTGCAGAAGAATCTGGGCTGTACAAGGAAGATGATAGACTTTCTGTTTACCCTCACATTATATGAAATACTTACAGGTTTAATAAAGAAAATTAAGTTTATATATGGTTGGATCAAGAGAGAGAGATACAGTACTGCTGGTCCCATACTTTCCAGAACAGGGATTTGAGATAAAATTAAAGTTTTGGCAAGCTAGGCAAACAACCAACAATAGCTACAATGCTTAAGATCATCTTCATTTTAACAAGTAAGAGAAAAGATAGCAGACAGTAGTGGAGCAAACAAGAAATAGCTAAAATACAGAAACAATATGATAACCCATATTTACTGATACAGTGAAAGAGTAAATGGTATCAGTATTCAAAATTCACTCACAGTTCAGATTTAAGTCCCTCCAATGTGTTTCCTCCAAATGTCACCTGTGTGCCTTTCATAATACATATTTGAAAAATCCTTTTTGAAAGTTTTTTGGTACATTTAAGATTTTTTTTTTAATATTTAAATTTTTTTAAACATTTTTCTGGTTTTCAGGAAGTTTTTTCCATTCACAAAATAATTGTTATAAAAAAAGGAACACAACAAAACACACAATATTGAAATAAACCAGTTAATGTTATTAATAAAAAAGCCAGAGGCCCATAAAACCAACATGAACGTGCAAATCCTCCACATCCTTAATCTTGGTCTGATTTAATATCACTGAAAAGAAGCCTGACCCTTGTATTAGCTGCACTCTTTTTATTATTATTCCTATGTTGTTCCCCTTCAGTGGAAATATGTTTTATACACTCCATGCGATCCCTCCTGCGTCCTCCACTTTTATCTCATCGAGAGGGTCTTTCCCATTCCCTCCCAACCACATCACCTCTCCAGTCTTTCATTCTGAGAGCAGGTCAGTCAGTGGGAATCCACTTAAAACTCCCTTCCGTCCTTAAAAAAATCCACTTAAAATCCCTTCCCTGTTGCTTAATCTGATATTTTTGGTGAGGGGCATAATGCACAGTATCTAAGCTACCAAAGTACTGCAGAAGGACCAAGTAAAAATGAAAAAAACAAAAAACCAAAACAACAACAAAAAGATATGCATATGAATTAATAACTTCCTGTTATGAAACATATTAAAAAGGGTTTTTTGTGTTAATTCTAATCAAGAGCAGGAACTGAAATAACACTCAAAGAATACAAACCTTAAACATCAACATCTGCAAAGTTAATCTGTATGCTTTGGTAGAACACAGCAGTACAGTTTCGTTACTAAGGAACGCTAAAAATGGTACGTAAGTAGCGTTCATGCGTAAAGAGAAAACTGAAATACAAGACCAACACCAATTTAAGATGTGGACTAGAAATGCCTCTGTTAATGTGAAATGGTTAAACTGAATGCCCTGGAAAATGAGGTAAATCAAGGGGATTATGGTAGTTTCTTCTGCTCTCCTAAGGCTCCATAGAGTAGCAATGAATAGCAATTAAGAAAACCTACAGACAAGTGTCCCCTGTAACACTTACTGTGCCTCAATTACTTTCAGTCACTGTTAAAGGAATCCCAGGTGGCGATGCAGGAATATAAGAGAAATCAACCACTAGTCAACCACAGAGAAACGCGTGGAGATTGTACACTTGTACATTGGATTCTTTGAAATGGATTATTGTAGTTAGTTCAGTGCTTAAATAATTGCATAGAACTGAATAACAAAGAATGAGTACAAGGAGAGCTCTCCAAATTAATCATGCATTGCAAGTGCTTGAAGCAAGAGCTTTCAACTTCAGTTTTCCCATCCTTGATTTTTGTCACAGCAACAGTTGAGTACTATTGTAACAAGATTTCTCAAAGACTGATGAGATGAATTCAGACAGTAACAGAATCAAAGAAAGGCTACCAGGATGAGCTGAAGGACAAAGTGTCTAAGATACAAGAAGAAACTAGGTTTATTTAGTCTCACAAAGACAGATGAGATGCGGTTGCTGTTTATCAATATGTAGGACAGTAAGCAAAAGAAGAGGAAAAGAACTGCTTAAAGTGATACAATGATAGGAAAAAATAAAACAAAACAAAACAAACAAAACCCAAACAACTGATTACACATTGGCCAAGTATATACTTTAAAAGCTTCCTCTTTCCAGAAAAAAAGTATCAGACCTCTGCCAAGAACAAAGCCAAGATCTTCACATTGAGCCTTCGCGGCTGTCATTCCTGGAACGAGTTGTGTGCTACAGACTTTTCAGCAGCTGAACACCTTAGTGCTCCCATCTCCTTGTCCCACCTCAGTGGCTCCAAGATAAGGGAGGCAGAGGGGACAATTTTATGCTCTTCAGTTCTCGGCATTCTAGCTCAGCATCATACCAAAGTCAACAAGTTAGCCCTTCTGTACTCCTGTAATTTCTATTGCTTTTCATCTTCATCAAGAACACATCCTTAATACTTAGTTATTCACAAGGAAATCTCATCAGATTTCAGCCACTTGCCTCCTCATGTCCATAATATATAATTTTCTAACCTCTTTTTCCACAGTATGTTCCTCTCAGTTGTGATTCCATCCTCCAAATAATTTCAACTGAAGTAGATATACTGCTTTGTCACAGGCAGCTGTACTGAGTTTACAGAGGTATCAATAACCACACTCAATGTCTTTCTCTTTATTTATCTAGGAGGACACAGAAGATAAGTCCTTAGATAGGAAATGAGATGTCAGACTTTCATCCATTGCGCTATTGGATGTTTAAAGTGGAGGAGCATGAGGAGAAAAAAATGAAAATGTCATAATTCATTTCTCAGCACTCCAGACCAAGTACCTTTTGGGCTAGTGATGATAAAAGGTGAAAAAATGTAGGATTGAATTTCTTCAGGCACAGGAGGGTGCTGAAGCTGGGCTTGTGTATGTCTCTGAAAACAACCCATTTAATAAATGGATGTTTTCACCACTTCCTCCTATGGAAAACTCCCAAGTGACTAGAAATTTATCCTGATAAAGAATTGTGCAATACTATACTAATATTTGGCACTGTTTTCCATGTTCTTCCCCTTGGAAAAGTTAAGAACAAGTCAGAGCTGTCCCTGTGTTGCTTTAATGCAGTGCATCAGAGTTTGCATGGCTTTTCTACACTCTGTGCATTATAACTGCACTGCAGGGTCTGTCCTTATGCATTTAAAATAATACTCCAGCCTTCAGTGCCACTGCAGGGGGCAGGCTGTTTGCTAGTGCCATGTTCAAATGGCCACAAAAATACAAAGTAATCTTCACAGTATGGCTCCGTCATTTAATCATAAAGTTGATAATCATGCAGACCACTCAACTGAGAATGCCTATGAATCTAGCTGAGAATAGAGGGGAAAAACAACCCAGGTCTCATTCATGACTGTAAAGATATATATAGTTCAACCCTCAGCTCCATCCCTCCTCCCAGAATCTGTCTCTTAACATTAACCTGGAGTTGATATTAATTTAGAAAATAGTTTAAAATCTCACAGATACCATAAATCTTGTGAAAAGGCATGACTATTTCACCAGTATGCTTCATAGACATTGCTGAATGCCCCTTTCGCTGTCTTGCACTTTTCTTCTTATAACCCAAATTTATTAGACTGCAGGGGCAGGCTACAACACTCAGATAATTTATAACAGTTGAGGCCATTTCCCTTTGTACCTCAACTGTCCCTCTCCTTTCTCACCTTTCTCTTGAAATACTTGTTTAGATGTAATTATGTATAATTTAATGGATGCCTCTCATGCTACTAACTCGCTAGAAGCTGCAGATTTCAAATGGCATCTTGCTGGACTTTTCCAGAGGTTGCAGCTCCTAGTGCCCGCGTTTCTAGGACAAAGAATGTGGGTGTATCGCCAGCTGTTTTCAGGTGCCCAGCCCGTTCTGATGGCCTGAACTACACTCATTAAACCTATCCTTCCAACTTTTAAAGCACAGAATGAACAGTTGAAACTAGCCACCAATTTCTTTGCAAATATTCTCAAGGATGTTATGATTAAAGAAAATGTATACACTAGATATTTGAACCATATAGACAATGACAGTGTGCTGTTGTGTGATGTAAAGACTCGATACATTTGATTTTAAGGAAAGGCAAGTGCTGATACATCATTTCTTTAAGAGTCTGAAATATTTAGAGGACAAGAAAGGACTACACGGACCATAAAAGTCTCACATGCAACACAAATTTCTATTCAACAAATATAAATTGGCTTACCGCTTTCTACTTCCATGATTTAAGGGCCAGATTTGCCTGTCACAACACAACACCACAACCCTTACAGCTATTTTATACTAATATGAATATGACTCTATTAAAAATTAGTAAACAGGAATACTAAGAACACAGTAGCACTTGCCAGTGTCTCAGGTAAAAATTCAGTGTACCTGAGTTACCAGTCATTTTGCAAAATTCCTTCCTATACTACTTAATTTCAGTAAATACATTTAATCCATAACAGATTTATTATGCCCCTGACCCTCATAGATGATGATTTAGAGCTTTGAACTAGTTCTGCTCACGGGTGGCTGACAGGTGCAAGTTTTTTCCTATGAAGGCTGGTGTTATTCCA
Source organism: Aramus guarauna (assembly GCA_013400195.1). NCBI lineage: Eukaryota > Metazoa > Chordata > Aves > Gruiformes > Aramidae > Aramus > Aramus guarauna. The sequence continues at coordinate 330,838 of VXBL01004075.1, read as the reverse complement.
CCTACGCTTCACACAGTTAATCTTGCTGGTCCTGCGTTATCCCTTCTACCTTTCAAAACATTTCCTGGAATACTGAAAGGGGGTTAAACACAGGACAAATCTGATTTGTCTTCTGAGCTAAACACCTCCAGAGCTGGCAGAGATTCAGAGCTTTTTTAATGCTTTCTTCCATTTTCTTAGGAGATTGTTTTGGGTTTTTTTCCAAAGGGAAATAAAATGCTGCTGCTTTTCTCTCTGTGATATGTATATGTAGGAAAAAGGTGGATTTTTGAGGGGGGTTTTGTGGTTTGATCCCTTCGAGCATCTCAATAAATGACAAGGACGTATGTCCAAAAGGACAGGAATCATCTACTTAATAAGACCTTGGGAGTGATCTTCTCGTAGTTCTTGAAATTCACCCTAGAAAACCTTATAGAAACACTTTAAAATATAGAAAATATGTAATTTTCCAATCTACAACATTTGTATCCTGATACAGACAAAAATTTTCTGCAAAGTCTGTAATTCAAGACTTTTTATTTATTTTTTTTTTTTCTCTTCATAGATCCAGCTATTCTTACAATGTTTTATCATACCATTTTTTCATACCATGTTTTTCACCACCTTTCACTTTAGGTTGATTTAGAAATGTTGATTGTGAACAGCTATCTGCAATGAATCAATCCATCGTCCTTGACCACACTGATCATCAAGTACCACCAAAGGAGCCCTGTTCCTTTGAACTCAAAGATTACATTATAAAACTGCATTTTTCACTCAGTCAGTTGCTAGTTAAGCTTTCTCTCAAGATTTTATAGAAACCATTGTGATCTTTGGTGGTTTTAGTTGTGGGCCAAGTACTGTTCTCTTTCCTTGTATTTCAGCCTGTGAGAGAATGTTTTCTTTATAAGTAATTAAAAAAATCTTCATGAATATCAGCCTGTAAAATCAATTTTAGTGTGATGCTGATGAATTTTGCACTTTTCACAGCTGTGAAGGTGGCTTCAAGGGTGAATGGTGATTTCATATTTAAAAACCAAAACAAGACAGATAAATAGCATAAAATGCTGAATTTCAAAAAACACAAAACCCCAAGCAAATTACTACTCAGAGACAATCCATACACCACCATTTAAAATGAACATTTATGTACTTACCTTGTGGGCATATGCAGTTTGAATTAACATGAATACTGATCATATGAGGTAACTTGAAAACCAAGAAAAAGCAGACGCGATCCATTATGGCCATGATGTGTGTTGCACACAGAGAGTGGGAATATCACAAACATATTGATCTAAAAAAATTCTGCATTGGTGGAGGTGACCTGAATAGGCAGAAATTTAAAATGCAGACATATCAATACAACTGAGTGAAAATAAGTGGCATTTGGTATTCTGGGCAGATAAGGCCCAAGAAAACTCTTAGGCAGTTGTATGAGTTACAATGTAACTTGGCTGTAGTACAGGATGGAAAGCTTATTTTGAAATTTTTGTTCTATTTTGCATATAAAAGTGAGCTGAATCATCTCGTGTTTCAACAAATACAAAATAAAGTGTATTAGATAGTAGTTAGAGAGCTAAGCTGACTCACTGATAAGAGAAAATTAAGCACTTGACATTAATCTTCTAATAAACATTACAGCATTTCTAGTTTTGGCCAGTATTTAAGAAGTGAAATGGATAATGAATACCTAAATACTATAAAGAAACTTTTGCAGAATGGTTTTCTTGAGAGTCAGCTTGCACTACATTTGTCATATCAATTACCCCAAACTTCAGAAGATTTCTCCTTAAGGTAAAGCAGAAGCAACATATATTCAATTTGATGAATTTGTCCATAATTGTCAGCTTTGGATTTTTTTAATCCATTATTCCCAGCATAGAAATTCAGCACACAGTTATATTCACTCTTTAAGTTCTGTTTGTGGAGGAAATTAAATGCTAACAAAGGGGTTGCACGCTATGGGCTTCACACTTGGTTTCAGATACATTGATAACCAGAGTAACATCCAGATTTTTGTTGGGCATGATAGCTACACAGCTATACACTTGCAAAACATTTTTGGTAATATCATTTGGGTAAATTTCATTTCTCAGGGAAAAAATTCTAACTTAATTCAAATAATAAATGATCACTAATTTCACTACTACATAGAAAATTCAAGGCATCTGTAATCTAAAACACCTCTTTGTAGATAATGTTTTTTCATATAATTAGATCAGTATCTCCTGCATCATTGGGTGAGGTTACCAGCTGAGATGACCCGAGTTTACTTTCTGTGTCACTAAAAGCAGCTGGACAAAGAAAGCTCTATTACTCACTAAAGGAACAAATCTTGTTCAATTTGTTCTAAGTGCAGTCTATTACATAAAACACATAAAATGTCAATATGACTTTCTCACAAAACAAGGAGTGCGTCACTTTATATTTGGAGTGATCGATGCAGTACTTTTTGAAGCATGACCTCAATATTAGGCATCTATACCCATATTTAAGATACTTAAGATATTAACTTCTTGTACATCACTAAGGATGATGGCAGCATGGTGAGTGTTAACTAAGACAATAACAATTAATTAAGTGAATATTTGTCTTATAAATCAGATATACCCCAGAAAATTATAACTCCATTAAGTCTTTGTCATTAGAATAATTTTTAATGGCATAATTATTCAGGTTTGTAAACCAGAGTTCACTCAAGGTGGGAGAAAGAAAGGATATGAATGACAGCTCCATATTGCCTGCAGCCATCCAGTGGTGTGCATGTACTGAAGGAAAGGAAAGGTGAAGTAGCAAAGGGAGGTATAATGTACAGGCATCTGGAGAAAATGCCACAGGTGTTGTCTGAGACAGCTACCTTATGGGAAAACGGACATGATTGCTCAGGTCAGGAAATAATAGGGAAAAATAAGGATGCTTCACATTTCAACTAATGGCTGAACATTTAGGGATTACTAGAAATAAAATGTTTGTTACAATGCTGAGTGAATGCTGTGATGATAACAGTCCTATCCACTTAATGACAACATTGTGTTTCAGGACATGATTTGAAACCTCCATCAAAAGTAAGGTATGGGTTGTTGTCTTCCAAACAAACTTGGCTTGCGGTTAGCCATATTTGAATTCCACCCAAGGAATTCATTAGGCTGTATTGATTTATTGATACAAGAACCTGATCTAATTTGCATGTGTAAATTAGCAGGAAGAACATTTCCCATTACTTAGCTATATGGCTAGAATGACTGCTTACTTAATTTCCTCCTGCACAGCTCTGGTCTTTGCAAGATGCATTTGCAACCAAGGATGCCATTTCAGATTTAGTTACATGTTGTATATGCTTTATAAAAAAGTAAAGCAGTACAAACTTAAATGTCTGGGAATTTGCTACCAGTCATGAGGCTCTGAAAACAGAATGCATGGATCGTTTGGAGCACTTGAGTTTTTCCTCCATAGAAGTACTAGAAAAAGCTTATTTGAATCTTAAATTTCTCTTAAGAAGAAAGTGTTTCTGTCATCTTTGATACAATTTTCTTAGAATTATATTTACATCTTAATTTTAGTACTTTACCTTTGTGGGAGGTGGGCAATAAAACTCGCTTGAATAGAAGGTAATACATCTGATTTATTACCCTTTTTTGTAAGGAAATGGACATTTGAACAATCTCTCAATTCAAACTGAATGGGGTGAATCAAGAAGCAGAGTCCAAATGATATTTTATAATCTCATACCGCATCATTTTATCAACTGCAGAGGATCAGATAGTTGAACAAATCTAGTTATACTACTAGTTTCCTTTCAGAACTCCAGAAAGGAGAAAACAAGGGAAGCCCGTCACCTGAGGATTCATGATCAGTCATCTTAACTTTTTGTTCACTAGAGGATTTAAAACCCTTTTAAGAGCCCAGGTACTCCCACCCCCCAAAAAACCTCAGAGATGACAAAGAATATACAAATTCAGTGTAGCTGGTTTCCAGTACTGTGCAGTGGGAGCTGAACTGAAGAGCGTGTCCTGCTCCAAAGGGTCTGCTCCTTCAAAAAGTGGGACAAAGTAAAGTAGGGCAACAAGCTTCCATCGGAAATCAACTTCCAAAGAGCGACTCAGTTATTTACTCTGAGATGTGTAACTGGGTAACTTCTATTTATTGGTTAGTAACTTGGAAAAGGATAAATAAGAAAGTGAGATAATTCTAAAGTTATGACCTTATATTTTAACTCACCAGAAAGCTGTTCTGAAAACAATTTAAATGACTGAAAACACTGTGGCTACTTACTGATCTATCCAAAACCCAGCAAGGTCACAGCTGCTCTGAAGTGAAAACTGAACAGTATTCTTATTTTTCTGCTGTACTAGAAAGCAATTAGTGGAATGCTTAATTTTCTTTTAAGTAAAGTTTCCTAGATAGTTATAACAGAGAAGAAACATTCACAGAAGGTAAAGGTCCCACAGCAGAAAAAGTACTGTAACCCCTTCTACATGCAGTGTGTCAGAGGACCTGTATCAAATTCATGTGTCAAATTGAAAGTTTATGGCAGCATGAACAATAATCAAGACATCGAATTCAGGTGATTTGCATTTAGGTATTAAAAATGAAATAACTGAGTTATTTAGAACCATGGTATGAAATGCCATGCAAAACCACCTTGTTGGCAGAAGACTGGAAGGCAACTAGAAAGACTGATTTCTAAAGGTTTCTGGAAAATTTCTTCCAAATTACCAACAAATAATTCTGAAATCTGCTCCAGGGAAATTGCTGGAAACTTTAAAAACAAACAAACAAACAAACCAACCCCAAACCAAAACCCCAAAACAACAAACCGGAATTAGCAAAGCCATGATAAATAGGTTCTGTTACAATAGAATCAACACAGCTTACATAAAGGCAAGGCATGTATCAAAAATACATTTATACTCAATGATAATAAGCATTTATACTCAATGGAGTCAATAAGAATATGGATGAGAGAGATCAGGTTACTACAGCATACATGGATTTGCAAAAAGCCTTCTACAAGTGTCTTTTTAAAAGGTCTTCTACAAGAATCTTTTTAAAAGGTTTTCAAATAGGCTGAGCAGTCATGAGAAGGAAGGTCCTCACATGAATAAAATAGCTTATTAAAATGAAAGATATTGAAGGTTAGTATAGAAGTCATTTCTCTTTCTGAAGAGAGATACTCAGCAGAGTCTTACAGGATTTATTAGAGACCCTGGTGTTCAGCATGTTTTTAAATTATCTGAAAAAAGGAGTGAAGAGTGTGATGACAAACTTTCAGGATGCTACTGTAATTCATGGTGGTAAAGATAGGAATTGACTGTGAAGAACTGCAGAAAAGCCTTGCAACCAAGCAACTGAGTGAGATAATGGCAGATGAAATTCAGGAAGGATAGTTGTAAAATGATGCACAAGGGAAAAAATAATTTTACCTACACAGTGATAAGCCAACCACTAATATGTAGGAACAGGATGTTAAGGTCACTGTAGATAGTGCTATGAAAACATAAATCCAATACCCAGGAGTGCAAAAACACAGAAGCGAACATCAGCAATTACTAAGAAAGGAACAGAAAAGCAAACAAAAATATCATTATCTCATCATGCAAATCCACCATAGTGTTGCATCTTTAAAACTGTATGCAGTCTTGGTCCTCCCTTACAGAGAGAATAATTCAGGATATAAAATGGCTCCCATGAAAGGTCCCAATAGCTACAGCAGCTTTTCCTAAACTTCAAGCAAAAATGATTGTTTGTAAACAGCTCTACTTTCACTGCTGCTGTAAAATACAGGAAAAATCCTGACGTTTTAGAACATCTTTCAGTTGTTTTGATGGCTGTTTGCTGCAGTGTGGAGTCTTCTGATTTTGATAAGGGGGGGAAAAAGAAGCTTTTAAATGTAAGGATTTAATGTGTCAAACTTGTACATGGATTTCATAATTGGTAAGAAACAAGGGAGAACTACTCTGAGTAACAACTATATTTCACTAAGGAGATACTGAAAAAAAGCCAAACCAACCACTCTGTATATTTTTTTTTCATGTAGTTAATAACAACATATTGAATTTATGGGAAATCTCATTTAGAAATTACTAATAATCTAGCATTTTATTTCTCTCTTAGCTTATATTGGTTAACCTTTGAAGCTGGAGGAGAAATTATTCTTTTGGCCTGCAGGGAATAACTATAAAGAATTTAAGTAGGAAATCACAAGACCAGAAATCAGGAACTACTTGGATTTAGTACTGCTGGGAATGAATCAATACAGTATGGCAGTACAAAGGTATTCAATCGCAAGAAACCAAATTTTAGGGAATTAACAAAGTTAGCAGTCAGCTTGCAATGAGAAATTTTTTTTTTTTTTTTAATAGGAACCAGTAAACTGGAACAGAACAATGCAGATTACAGTGTAATCCCATTTAAAGTGGTGTCACTCAGGAGCAGAAGTAACTGACTTGTACTGGAAAATGTGTTATTAAAAAAGAAATTATGCAAAGAATAAGAAAATAATACAGGGAAAGTCAGACCTAAAGGCTTTAACTTCACAGCAGGAAAGGTACAATAATCTGTCTGGTGCTTTAGAGAAAAGAAGAAAAATCTTAATTCCAGGGAAAATGATTATGCCTTTACCCCTTGAGGATCTGGAGTTTAAATGAATACTGAACAGCATTTTCGTTCTTGTCCCACTGGCCTTCATCGTCTGGGTTAAGCTCAATGCACAGAGCAAAGATGATTCTTCAGCATTGTTGCCAGGAATATAGACTTATTCGAATAACATTAGCCCCCAGGAGTAAATTAAATTCATTTTTTCCCCAAATTGTACTACATATTTGCAGATAATAATTTGTACATAGTACATAATTGTACTAATGCTGGCAGCTGAGCTACTGTAAATTATTTCTATTTGAAAAATTAAGCTGAAATTTCAGTGCTTTGTGAAAGGTTGCAAAGCTTTCTTAAGTCCAAGAGGAACCATATATTAATAATACTAGTCTTGAGAAGCCAGCATTGGTAATTCAAACCTGGAGGAGACTGACAGGGACAAAAAAGTACAATGTAGAGAACTGGAAAGAAGTATTCATAATTTCCACCAAGAGAGGCATAACTGCAAACTGCATTTTTTTTCCTGTGCTTTTAGTGCTCACATTTGATCTTGCCCAACACAGAAATGCTGCCCACAAATATTTTGTACCTGTGAACAACTAAGCCTTCAGGTCTCTGTGGTTTCTAGGAAATCACATTTTGACTCAGCACTAATGGAAGATTTTAAAAAAACTGCAGGAGGCACGTAGTATGTCACAGAGAAAGGATTTAAGTCCTCAGGTATCCATGTTGTTGGAATCATTGCAGAAGGCTGAATTTGCTTGCCAGAGGGGGGAAGGCGGTTTGTCCTGCATGAATTTGTTATAATAGCAGGCTTACAAGCTTCTACCAGTCACTAGTCAGATCCAAAAAGGCTTTTTTCCTCTGATGCTCAGCGTGCCTTTGGGGCTTCTATTCTCAGTGCCTCTAAAGCATCAGACATATTCTTCATGCAAGTGCCATGACAAACGGGGCGGTGTTTGGTCACTCATAGTCAGTATTAGTATCTCTCCTGTGTTGGATTTGCATTCCTTGCTCCTGCCTAAATCAGCTGCTGACATTGGGATCAGGAGGAAAACCTCCTTTCCGGTTCCTCCTCTCCTCCCTGACTCCAGGCAGGTCACAGGCTGATTTTATTTTGTTTTGATTTTGTCCTTGGATATAGGACACTAATACCCTTGATCTTTTCTGTTCTGATCTTGTGGTATATTGCAGTCATGCCTTTTGGTTTTTTCTCCCAAGCTTTGCATTTTGTATGTTTTTGAAGAGTGTGCTGTGGCCGGGGCTGGGGGAAAGTAATGAGGAGAAGATGTTCTGGGGCTCTCGGGGCTGTCACAGACTAGCAATTCGTTGCATGGTTGCCTGCATTTGGATTAACAACTTTGGGTCCTTCCATTCTTCTATTCTCCTATTTTCTTTGCTATACAACAACATCAGAAATGGTCATGACACATCCCACAAGTGTCAAGCACGGAACGGTTATGATGTCCTTGTTATCACAACTTGACCTCCTTTGCTTCCTTTAAACAAAGGAAATGTTTCTCAATGTCCTACTTGAGGGAAACATACCCTAGGAAGTTGGGTAACATAACTTTTAGAAAGAATAAATATTGCACTGTAAATATTAGTTCATTGAAGTATGTTAGGTAGTAATACAGTATCAAGCTTACAGTTGGGGAAAATAGAGCGTAACATGAACAAGGAAACAGTAAGGAAAGAGAAAAGAACTCTTAAATACACAAGAAAATGCTGTTAAGGACACTTAAACTGATTTTCTGAAATCAGTGGAAACCTTCCTCCTGAGGAACATTGTTCAGTCACAGACTAACATAACCTAACTTTTTGCTATGCTAATTCTCTCTTCTTTCCATTCTTTCTTTCCATTGCTTTTCCACACATGCATCCTAAAAGTAGCAAGTTGTGTCATGTGAACAAAGCACTGCTGAGGATTCTGAGAAAATGAGAGTTCTTTTTCCTTTTAACCTAAACAGCTACTTGTTTATCAAATAGAAGTATGAAGATATATTATAAAGATACCCTATAGTTCAAGAAAACAAACTAAAGTATTAGCATGAAACAATTATTTTAATAAAAGCAAATAGATATGGTAGTAATTTGTTACAAAAAGACCTAATAAATTGAAATCCATGTATAATAGTGTTCCTTCAATAAGACATTATAGTAACAAAAGTAATAAATAAGCTAAGGAATACTAAAGATTTAAATCAGCCTGAGGACAGAGTAAAGGCACAGTATGAAAAAGGTGAAAAGGAAAAAAAACACCACCATCACTCAAGTAACTGAAGTTTGATGTTTTAAGCTTCAACAATCAATGTCACCTTTAGTCCACTAATTAAATATATATATATACATTCATAGAAGCACTCTAGTAAATGATACATATATTTTTCATTGACCTACTTCTGTTCAGCTCATTAAAGTGACTGCTTTTCCCCCCAGTCCCCTCTGGCTAGGTGTAATAGTGTCTCTGCCTTCTGGCTAGGTGATAATTAAATCCACTAAGTAACTGACAAGTAGGAGGGAAAGAGACTATTTATGCTTATTCAAAAGGGAGTGGCTCAATTCACACTTTGTTTAGGAACATGGCTTTTAGAATTTTTACCATAACTTGAAAGTAATTCTGAACTCTCAGTTCCCCCCATCCGTACCCTAATTGGTTTGGTTCTTCCTTTCAGGCCAGATGTCTCAAACAGGAACCCATACTCAGAAACAAGAAAGTCAAACAGAGAGAAGCTCAAAGCAAAGATCTGAATACAGGTCAGTTAGCACCCAAAGAAGAGAACTGATTTAATAGCTAAAAAAAAATTAGTGGTGGCAGTTCAGTTCTGAGCCTGTATCTGGCTGAATGAGAGATCTTGGACAAATGAAAACACATGCCTGTCTTTACCCATTCCTGAAGTAAGAGCAATTGTCTCATCCTTGGATAAAAATGCTTACGATTTGATCCCAAGCCCAGAATCCTTTGACTGACCTAGTTTGATTCAGACCTAAACAAAATCTCTAGTCATGATATTAAAATATCTTGGAGAAAAGAGATGCAAACACCTGCAAAGGCTGCCAGCCACCCATGTCTGTGTCCAGGTACCTGGGAATATTAACAGGGACGGAAATACAAATTCTATTGATATGACACTACCTAGTATGATGCACTGTGAGCATTTGAGGTTGTTCTGCAGTACAGGAAAAGTTTTACAGAAAATAGCTCTGAACCTTATATAGATTGCAATCCGTTCATCATTTAGTCTTCATTGGTTTTCCACAACCACTATCCTGAAAGATGGGTTCAAAATGGCTGAATCATTTTACAGATCTCAGTGGTTAAGAGAAAGTGGAAGTAAGGAATAATACAGGATGCATGCTTGTGGGTGAAACACCTTCTGTGTTTCTGTAAATGAAGGACAGAGAAGACCATGGCAGAATGCTGTCTGCGATTGTTCTTTACAGGCTTAATGATGGTAGGCTACAGTCTGGTGCAAAGTAACACTGATTGGCCTACTCTCAATGGAAATAAACTGATGAAATAGGATTTTGTGATTAAAATTGTTCTTACTGCTCTCTCTTACCCTTGGATAGTTTCAGAAAATCCCGTAGGCAGATCATTTTGGGAGCACTGTATTCTTTTTGTAGTTTTCACTTGGTTTGTACTATTCTCATCTCTCTACTTTATAAAATTAATATGGCTCAAGAGAAGATGACTAGACTTTTATGATGACAGAATATGATATAATAACCTAATGAGACAGTAATGCACAAAACCTCTGGAAACAGCAGCCTGTATTGTATGCATATTATATACATACATCTCCATAAAATTTATATGCAAGTGGATTTCATCAGAGATGCAACATGACAGATCTTGAGATTATACTGCCAGACAAGACTAAATGCTTCATTAATAAGGTACCATCATCATATTTCTTGCTAATATTGGAGTTTTGGTTTGGATCTGAATTTTCCAGGCATGCACTGAGATTACCAGGGCATAAAGGTACACAGGAAGACTTGAGACCAGGCTTAAGAGTTTGTCACTTTGTTTTTAAGTGCAGTCTTCTTCCCAAAAGCACAGCTTTCTAATAAAGACCCCAATTTTGTGAAGGAGGTAAGTGTTTATTTCACTTTAAAGTGCATAAGAAACACCACTGAATTAAATACTCTATTTATAAGAGGGCAAACCCCCCCCAGGTTTCTGTAGAAAAGATAAATTAAACTTTTAAAAAATTCAGTTTCCAGGAGCATCATTAGGGATTTGCAAGCATTACCACTGAACAAGTACAGAAGCACAAAGGCAGAAATGGAGGTTTATTGATCTAGTCTGTTCTGGTCTCATCCAAGCAACAATAAACTACTCTGCTACTCATAAAAAACACGTATTAACCAAACAGCATTACAGTTCTTTCGACCCATAAATTATTCTGACCTGGGAACATCAAAAGATCACAAACAGAAAAGAATTATTATTCAAATTTTAGTCATTAGAATTTACAGGAAACAGCCCAATATTTCTATCAAAAATATTGAAAATATGGATAGCATGCAATTTTAATCTCCTCAGGTTCGTTTCTTCAGCTGAAGTTGTTGAATGACAGACAATACAAGACTGGATAAAATCTTTTCAAGAATACATCTATTCTAAGTTGGAATGGTTGTAGCTAATCCTCCCATGAGTAAGATCCAAGACTGTTAACACAAACCTAAAATTTCAGCAGTCCTAATGGCATTTTTCATAAAGGAACTTTTCTAGTCAGCAAAAGTTTTCAAAATCTCATTTGTTCCTCTGCTATCCTCAGTCAGAAAGAGGATTTACCAGATGGGTTGGGGAAAGAGAAAAAAAAAAAAAAAGGCAGAGAGGGAGAAAGAGAGTGAAAGACAGAGAGGGAAAGAGAAAAAGCAGGTGACATTCTTCTGTTCTCTGCTTGCCATTTGGACAGAAGTGTCTCTAGCTAAATTCCAGTAGTTTGGAAAGCCAAATGTAGCTAACAACTTCCGTATCAATTGCCCTTTCCCCAAAGGACCGCCCAGATCCCCAGTCTATCTCAGGCCAAGCTTTTCTTTACTCCGGTGCTTTGAACAGCAAGTCCCGTCTGCTGTCAGGGATGCATTCTGACCAGAAGCTCAGTCCCTCAAAACTGTCAAAAATTCCCAATAAGAACATACTCTGAAACACTGAATTTCTAACAAACAGTGCATTTCTTCTTCATAAGGGTAACTTTCAACATGTTCCTAGCTGTATTGTCTTATGTAGGGCAAATAAAGAATTACTGCAGAAATGAACAGTAGTTTCATTTCCCTGCATCCATCCATTTTGAGGGCTGAAAGCAGCTCTGTCGTTTGCAGCACAGTTCTGATTCTGCTGCACAGGTATGACTGAGTGACTTTCACACGATGTTCACACAATTATTTAAGAATAACTTTTGAAGTCCACCACATTCCAATGCTTCACCATTTATTGTAGTATTTTTTACATAAAGACAATACTAATACTTATCTAACAGCAACGTCTGGTAATTATAAGGTCTGTGGCTGTTATGTTAAGACTTTATACTGTCATTATTTGGGAGAAAATTTCATAGGGTAAAGTTGCACGTTAACTTTTGTAGCGCTTGTCATTTTATCCTTGCTTACTCACTGACATATTGCAACTCTCGGCAACTTTGATCTGTTTACACTTTGTCACTACCTAGGACATCTTGATTCTTGAGGCAGCTAGTCTGAAGAGCACTATTTCTCTCACAGATGTGGCAGTAGTCTTTAATCAAATATTAGAGCACCATTTTCAAATCAGTAAATAGGTCTGGAAGAAGTCTCCGACCCAATAAAGCTTATCTGTATTAACAGTGAGTAACATGTCAGTGGACTACTGCAGTTCCTTAACTATTATCTCTTGCACTTCTTCAGATATTAACTGAAAATTAAAAAGCAAGACATTTTTCAGGTTTTCATACGCTTCATTTAATTTTAAATATAGCAAAGTAGTCTAATTTAGACTACAGACCTTTTGATAACACTTCTCTATCACATTCACTAGTTTAAAAAAAACTCAGCAAAAATGTTTATAGATTATAGTAATTACTAGTAGGAAACATACTACTCCTCTTTTGGCCCATTTTAATCAAAGTGTCATTATTTATAATTAAATTATTTTTATCACCTGAAGTGTGACACTCCATCTTTGACTTGATATCGAACATACTAAAAGTCTACATAATTTTAAATGTTTTTAAAATTATGAATATTGGGCAGGTAATTTTTATTCCAGCTATGTTGAGTCCCCTGATGTCTCCACTTAGAGATTATATTGCCTCATCCATTTTACTATTCGAGAATTCTACTGTCTTGCTCCAATTACTCGTCTTTGCTTTCTTCCAAGCCCAAGCTCTTTCTAAGTGAGTGTTCCTTTATAAGCTTGATTATCCTCTCTCATCTGCTCACCCAAGTAATTGTTTCATTAGGGGATCTGACCTGGTTAATCTCTGCTGTGTAGCAGATAGGCAGAATTCAAGCCCTTGCAGGAGCCGTATCCCAGGTGTGAAGCTATTTGAGCAGGAAATGGGAAGAATATATGCGTAACACTTCCTGTCTACTCCCCAGTTTTTTCACAGGAGGCTTTTCCTCCCAGAATCTCAGCAGTACTCAGAAATGTGGGAATGCTGATATGAGTGAGAATTTCAACTGCTTTCTGTTTAGGTTAACCAAGAATTAAGAGATACAATTAAAAGTCTGAGAACATATGACTAAAAGTTTATCTTTTAAATCAAGTTTTAAAAGAGCATCTAGAAAAAAAATCAGAGACATACAGAATTGTTAAGGTTTACTTTGTGCTCAGCAATTTGCTCATCAAAACAACTAGAATTAGGAGAGAAATTAATATAGACTAGTGTAATCTAAAAGACTTGGAATGAATTGATAATGGTGATTAAACTAGAAAATACTTCTAGAACTTCTGTCTGTATTTCTGTACATATTTTTTGAATAAATAAAAAAATCAAAAAGAAATAGAACAAAAAAATAAAGAGTGATGTATTGTTCTGTTAGTAAGGCACAGAAATAACATGGTTATGAGAGTGGACTCTTAGCTTCCTTTACAGAGGAAAGTTCAAAGAAATTTTACGGAACACATAGTTACACAAAAACCTGCAGGGTGAAAACTACATTGAGGCTAAACTATGTAAATCACTGGAAGATGACTTCGAAATACCTATAAATATTTAAAGCAAAGCTTTGCAACAATTTTTACCGATTCACTTAAATCATTAAAAGCACTAGTTTTTTGTCCTTTAACGAAACTAGTAAATTCACACTTATTTAGTAATTCTCAAAAAATGTTGATTTATTTCCATGTTTAGAAAATGAGATAGCATTTTAAGATTTAAAGTCTGGTTACTAATAAAATAATATGATGTAACTAACTGAATTGAAATTAATTGAGTTACGTATTTTCATGAAGTACTTGAAGAGTGTAAAAGTAAATTCCCTATTAGACATGTACAAACCCGTTGCTTTTCTCTCTCAGCCAATGAACTGATGTTATTTTATTTCTGATGGTTCTGTTAAGAATAATCTTTGGGGACATCTTGCTTCTTGTTGATGAAGAATTAAATGAAAGGATTTACCTGTATGTGATCTTTATGAAGCATACTGTGCAGTTTTGGTTATCTTTGTCAGCCAGGCTACAGTGATCGAGTAGGTACTGAAGCACGTAGTTCTGCTCCCTTTTACCACTAATCTTTTACCAGTAATCTCTCAAAGAATTTTCTTCATTTATCCTGGCTTTGGTACCCAGAGCCCAAGCAGGATAATTACACAAATACCACTGACATACTATGAAAGATGAAGCTGCAGTTTATCTACTTTTTATCATTTGTCATATTAGAAGCATTTTCCTTTGTCTCTGTAGCAGGCACCAGTTCCAGCTAAGATCCAGTCCCACACCATTACTGCAGTCAAAAGGACATGTAGGCAATCAGATACAAACATTGCTGAGAGGACTTACAGACCCGGGTGCAATTTTGTGAGGTAAACAAGGTACTAGATACAAGAGCATATATGAATCTTAGTATTCCCTGTACAGATTAGACCTTATTTACAGAAAGACTATACCGCTTTACATTAAATTGTTAGAAAACGTTGATGTGTGATGAGCCCGGACTCACACACTATACTGGGTATGGCACAGAACAAGGAAAATTATTTCCTCAATGAGCTTACAATGTAAATTTTAATTTTCATCACAATTTGCTTTTAAATAATTCTTAGTTTAAGCCAGTTCCTTAAAAGCAGCAAAACAGTAGTTGTTTCAAAATAATGAGAGGTATTTGAAAACCATGCAGTTAACATATACATCCCCTCCATCAGACATGCAACTGAACAAGTGCATACTGCATGTGGAGTGGGGTAGAAGTAGTATTCAGCACGAAACAAATTAGATCCCACTATTTTTGAGGCCGGGAATGTGAAATGGAGTTGGCGTTCATGTTCATTTGTATTTTATAATGGGACTACCATGACCAGGGGTAACCACATGCATCTGCCACACTTAGAAATGGTCCTAAACGTGTCCGACATGTATGTTGACATATTGGAGAAAAGCACCAAATAAATACAGAAAGCACGTAGAAAGACAAACAATCCTTACAGCATTGTGTATCATAAGGCCTTCTTCAGCCGTTTCAGCTGTTTCACAAAGCTCATTTCTTAGTTACTCTTCCCTGCTCTCTCTAGAGCTAACCCCTCCCCACCCACCACATAAAACCAGTAATCATCAATTCAAAGAGATTAGAAATACTTTTCTAAAACTCCTATTCCGGAAACTAATTTTTTTCTTTCACACTCTGCTAACCTCATCCAGTAACAAATAGAAACAACTCAACCTACAATATTCTCACCCAACAGAAGGTTTTAAAAGCAGCAAATGCTATACAAAAAAAATTGAAAGGAGGAAGTAGACAAGAGCTAAACAAACAATTCCAGTGTTGGGCCACCTTTATATTATGCAGAGTATATAATTGAGAGCACAATCTGGCTGTTAAGATAAGGTCTTTTTCAAAGCTACATTCTGATTATCCAATTGGACCTTTTCAGATTATGTCAGAGTTGTATACCAATTTCCAAAAATGAATGGCTGAGTTGCAGTCCTTTTATTAAACACATAAAAATCCCCCTTTGCCTACTACATTGGATAAGGCGAGAAATGCTTTTGTCTGGAGGATAAAAATAACAAGAAAATGAAGAGAAAGTTTTGTGGGAAGAATGAAAGGCAAAGATGGAAGGAGAAAGTGACAGTTTGAAAATTGCCTCTTTGTAGAAACTCTGCTGTCAGATTCAGGTACCAGCCGTAAACAGGATGCTTTTCAAGAGTAGAAATAGCTGAACACCCCCCCACCCCAAATCTGTTTGGAAATGGACAGAGATTTTCTGGGTTGTTGATGTGGCAGGAAGGGTAGTCTAGCGGTAGATCATTCTTACAGAAGAATCTACTCTTTCACTAATTTATAATTTCAATAAGAAATATCATTCCTGATAGACAGACACAGCATACTAATTACCATATAATTTTACAGTTTTATACATATCATTGACTTTAAATGACACATAGATTTATTTAATTTGCCTTTAATCAGAACTTCCCTAGGAGATGTATTTGCATACTAAAGGTATAATTCTCGAGCAGTTAGAGGCCTGAAATCTTGCATGTCACCAAGCTGTATCTCAATTTCTTGTTAACTAGATTGCATAGCTGAAAAGAGATGACACCTCTCTTTAGAAGGTTATTATAAGATCTACTGTATATCAAATACATTGGCAGAGGAAGAGATAAAATTTTATAATTTAAATAATTTTTTTAAATGCTCAAAAAAGTAATTTTTCTAGCCATTATTGCCTCTAGTATATACATTTAAGGGATAACACGACCTAGAAACATGTTTCAGAGTTGAAGCAAGTCAGAACCACTTAAATCCCAGTTCTCTAATAGCAAATACCACTGCACAAGTCTAAAGCTGCTTCATTTTCACATTTGGATATCTTCTAATACAATTAAAAAAAAAAGCTTCTGGCAATTCATGTCATGTTAAACATATCTTTCCTTAAGTACTGTACATTTCAAATGAAGATTCTGCCATGATGCACAGAATATACCATTCAATAGCATTTAACACTTGGTCTTCTTAAACAATGCTTAAACATCATTAAAAAACATTAAGATGATAACATGACTGTTTATCCTGTGTCCTAACAGTGAACAAAGCTTGATACCGATATTCACAGATTTTGTCATTTTATTTTACATGACTGTTTTGTTTACCAAAATGAACTTTTGAGCATCATTATATCGTAACAAAGACCAGCAACCTCTACATTGCCAAAAAAATGTATAATAACTTTAGAATTAGAACTGTGAAACTATTATACATTCCTAAATTTCCTTGTGAGGAAATTTGTTGTGCATTCAAATGAAATATTTTAATATGGAATTGTACATTAATATTTCATTGCATATATATGCATTTTGTGATTAACTAATAAATAACGTAGAATGGCTTACAGCATTTTGCGCTGGAAATTAAAAGTACTGTAATGAATATTGTTTGTAGAAAGGGCTCAGTATAAGAAAAATAATATAATCAATATTGTTAAATAGCATCTCTTTCAGAGTTCTCATATTCAAAATGGTGCTGGGCAATTAAAGGCTGTTAGTTTTGTCTTCACCCACAAGTAACTGCACACACAAACTTAATAAATGACACCAAGAGTAGATAAGCTCTCAGCTGTAGAATTCATACCATTAAAGTGGAGTGAAATGGGTTGCCATTTAGGCTGAGCTTTATATGTCATTAAGAGCAGTTGCAATTTAAATTGCTTTCAGAGGCTTACTGCAAAGCTCAACTTAGACCTAATAAAAGACTTTGGATCAAGAATCTGCTTTTTGTTTTTGCAGAGCCAGGCTAGTCTAACTTCAGATGGTGAAGGACTACCCGTGGTATGGAGCTCTCCTTCCCAGGACAAATAGAGGAGATGGCTGTCACAAGCTGTTGCCGCATCTTCTTTGTCACTCTTACTGTGGAGCTGCAAAAATGATTCAGTGACACCTTTTTTTGGTTCACTGGATGTTTGAATCTGCCACGAAACATCAGGTTTGGATGAAATGTAAAACCAGATCCCCAGTAATTTTAGGGCAGCATTATTGTAGGTTTTAACAAAAACAGGGAGGTGTAAAGGAGATGGTAATGTATTTTCATTTTAATCCCAAGATTATAGTTCAGAAAAAAATCTCTATTGTACAGGCTTGTAGCGATGTAACTCAACCAAGTATATTTTCTTGTTTCTAAGAGGATCACTGTAAAGTAAGAATATTACTTTCATGAACAAAAGAAGTAAAATGTTTTCTTTTGGACAGTTCTCACAGTTATAAATTCATTCCTTTTTCCTCTCCATTCCTCTCATTCTTTAGTAATATACTTCATAATTTTGACAGCATCATAAAGCTAGGTAATAGTCAAAAGAATAACACTCTCAAAGTGTGAGTGACATTTAAAAAAAAAAAAAAAAAAGACAACAACCATACTAGCAGGAAAAACCTTACTTCCAGAGCCAGAGATCTAACTTTGATGGAGAGTGGAAGAAAAATGCTTTCATAAAAGAACCAATCTTACAAAACCAACAATCTCTAAGAATACTGTGACATAGTACATAAATCTTTACAACTCACTTTTTTCTTATATCTTAAAGAAGGAAAATCCCATTACAATCAAAACTCTTGTCTGATGTGCAAGAGCCCAGAGTAATAACTGGAGTTTTTAACATCACAGCTCTTTGTAGCAGACACTTCAAAGTTTTAATCTAAATTCTGATCCAGAATTGCATAAATTACAGTTACAGAAATGTCTCTTTCAATCTGCCTGAAAATACACACAGATTTTCAGAGAAAGACTTAACCCTTTGAGTTTTTAGCTAAATGTTATTTCCACCATTGTAGTCTGAAGTTTGAAACTATCTGTATAGTTTCTGATTTCATAATGAAAACTTTCTAATTTACAGTCTGTTGAAAATGTTTTTCTCCTTTGTCTATCAACAAAGAACAACTGTGTTTTTAACAGCAGTTCATATATATACTATTTAACAGCAGTTCAGTCCCATATATATACTATTCTCCCATAAATGTCACTTCCTTTTTCTGGAAAACTAATGAAAGCAATAGAAGGACTGGGATTTCCATGGCAGGCATGGGGGAAGAGAGTGGGAAGAGAGGGCTGTTGAGGTGTGTTAATGTTTGAAATTTTAAAGTAGTTGGAAAGGCAAGGATATCAGAGGAAGTATCCTACGTACCTGCCCTTTTTCAGTCTGTGCTGGGCATCTGCTTGTGGACAAGATGCAGCCTTGTTCTAACTCACTGTTATCATGTTGAGGTTGTACTTGGCAATTAATTGGTTGGAAGGAACCTTTGGGGAGAAAAAAAAATGACTGAAATGTTTTGTCTACCTGGTCAAATCTGATTTTATATCGAATTCATTATTTAAAAACAAACCCACTGAGGACAGCAACAAGAAAGGGGAGATAGGGAGGAAAGAATCCAAATTACTCCTTTGAATAGTTGAAAACTACTTTCTGAGTAAAAGTATTGGTTATTCTTTTTGAGTTACCCTTAGGTAACATCACAGATGAAGGAAGACAAAAATAGGTGTGATACTTACAAAAATGAACTATACTGTCATTATTACAGCCTGTAATCTTCTGGTTTAAACAACTGGAAAAAACTTGCTAGGTTTAACAAGACATCTCCTTCAGCTTACTGAAAACTTTACAAAGAATAATTAAGACCCTGGCACTCCTAAAATCTAACTTTTCTTAGAAATTTTCAGTAGAGTTCAAAGCAAAAAGATGTTGGTGTGTATTAACATAAATTAATGAAAATGAGTTTTCTCCTTCAATGAACAATCTTGAGGAAAACAAAATATAATGAAAGACTTGTATTGTGACTGATTGATTATGTTGATTGATGACATTAGATCCATTTTCTTGATATTAGAAGATGCTGTAGGCCAGATAAGGAATGCAACCGATTTGAAGTTTTTGAGCCACATTTTATTCTAACCAAAAATAATGTTGTGTATCACATTTAATATATGCCAGTGTGACAATTAATGATGTGACCACAGTAAAGTACAGAGAATTCAGCAAGGCAAAAATATCAGTAATTACATTTTCCTACCTAGTGGGAAATATTACTGTGCAGCAGTAACAATCCAGTTGATTTTTATCAGAAGTCTTACAATATGCAGCTGCTCTAAAACACTTGTGTTCCTGTCATTAGGGGGCAATATAATGAATTTCAGCTGACATTAAAATAAGTTTCTGCCACTCATAACTATAAAAACAAACCAAAAACATGAAGCATGTGCTTTTCCCAATAAGCAAAGCAATATCTTCACTTATCCTACTGCTAAGTTATGCTAGAATTTAGTTTCAAAAATCTGCTGAAGGAAAACAGGAGTCAAGATCCTGTACTTTTTAATGATTCTCATAAACTTAAGTTTTTCATGTTAGATTTGATTCTAAAAGAAACTTCATTTCTGGAAGAGATCAAGCTTAATCAGCAAAAAGAAGATGATGTGAATACATTCTTAATTCAGTGAACAATGAGGCAAAGACACTACTGGCTTTTTCAATTTAATATGAAGTATAGAAAAAGCACGAGCAATTAGCTGAGTAAATACAAAAAATATCAGTGTAGCCCAGACCCCTCCCTAATGACAAAGGAAGCCAACATTTTTCAATACCCCAGACCCTAACCAAACAAAGCACATCAACTTTGAGCCTCTAAATCTAAATTGTGTTTTGTGTAAAAAGATTTTTGATATGTCTTTTTTAACTATTCAAGCGTAAAGTATGGTAGTCAGTAGTCTAGTGCTGATTGTTTCAGCAGAAGAAATGAGCCTATATACAAATACTAAAGAAAAGCAGCTAAACAAAGATAAAAGTATCTACGCAAAGTTCAGTCTGCCTTAGGTTTGAATTCAGGGATGATCACGTGTCATTTCACGACTGCTATTCTTTTAGCTAATATTCACCTGCCAGGGAAACGGGAGGATAAGTGAATGGGCACCTTTTTCTAGAAGAAAGAAGTGACACACACCACCACCGCTAGCCAACCCCTTTTCTTTCCCGTGGCTAGCTTTCTGACCTCGAGAAAACTGCCATGCCTCCCTCCCTCTCTATCTCACTGTCTTCAAGTCATTCAGAGCAGGTATGCAGGAAAATCTGTCTAATAGAAGAATTGAAAAAAAGTCTAAAGGCAGATTTGGAAGAAATACCACAAAATAATCCAAGGTATTTTCTAATACTGAAACTTCCATTTCAATATTCATTTTAGCAGATCATCAGAGAAACACTAAGTAATGGATGGTGTCAGAAAGATACTAAGAGTTTTACTGTTGCTTATTCATATTCTTCCTACTCTCTTCTTGTGCTTAGCTGCATGCTTATAGCTTATGCCTTGCTGTCCATTTGACTGATTTTTCTTTCAGCAGTGCCACTGATAGGAGAAGAGGTACATTTGAATTCCTGAGCTTTCTCACCGTTGCAGGAATACAGCATCTGGCTTAGCAGCCTAAAATAAATAGAAACAAAAATCTTCCAGGAAGAATGATTTTCCTCTCAGTGCTGCTAAAGCTGCTAAGCCTGGGGTCTGTTTCAGAGGAGAAAATTCTGCGACCATTCCACAGCACGGTGAGCGGTGAGCTCAGCGAGCAAAGCTACTGAGTGATGGCAGAGTTACCCTTAACTTGCAATGCAGAATAGGAAGGAGTGGAGGGAGATAAACAAACTGATTTCTTACTTGTTTTCAAGTGATGTGGAAGGGCTTTGTTGCAGAATCCTTAGTGAAGGAAGCCCTCTCCAAAGATTACAGAAGACCTGCCTTTTCCTGCAAGAAACTGTAAACAGCAATACAGATAAAATAGAACTGCTGTGAATATGGTCACCACCAGTTATGTGTAATTTATTCTCGGAGCTTTCTGAATGAATGACATTGAAACCACAGTGCTCTGCCAGAAATGCAGGACAAATTAAGGGTCAGTATGCTCACCCTGTCTGTCAGTGGTCACTGTCCTGCTCCTAAGCAATCTCTTTTCTTAATTCATAGAGGAATCATTCAGGAATCCCCAAATCATTGAGGTTAGAAGGCACTTCTGGAGATCATCTGGTCCAAAACCCTCCTCGGAGCCACCTAGAGCTGGTGGCCCAGGGCTGTGTCCAGTTGTGTTTTAAATATCTGTACAGATGAAGACTCCACAGTCTCTCTGAGCAACCTATTCCAGTGTTCGACCACCCTCACACAACCCCCCCCACACACACCTTTTTGCTTCTGTTTAAATGTAATTTCTTGCATTACAGTTTGCACCCATTGCCTCTTGTCCTGTTACTGGGCACCACTGAGAAGAGTCGGGCTCCATCTTCTTTATTCACCCACAAGGATCCCAGACCTCTCAGCCCCTCCTCACATGACAGATGCTCCAATCCCTGAATTGTCTTCATGGCCTTTTGCTGGATCTGCTCCCATATGTGCATGTCTTTCTTGTGCTGCAGAGCCCAGAGCTGGACACAGCACAAAAGATGAGTCTCAGCAGTGCTGGGTAGAGGGGGAGGACAATGTCCTTCCTTGCTCTGCCCAAATGCAGCCCAGGATGCTGTTGGCCCTCTTTGCTGCAAGGTTGCATTGCTGGCTCATGGTCAGCTTGATGTCCATCAGGACTCCAGGTCTTTTTCTGCAAAGCTGATTTCCAGCTGGTCAGCCCCCAGCACATCCTGGTGCAATAGGGTTATTTCTGCTCAAGTGCAGAACTTTGCATCTCCCTATATTAAGATCTTCTTTGTTACAGACTTTCTCACTAGTGTCAGCGACCTTAGATTTTTAAGACCTTCAGCTCTGTTAAGGTTTCTCGAAAGCATTATCAGTAACTCCTCTCTGCTCTCTGTTTTCCAACAGGGGAGTTGAAGGAATCTTTGGAAACATCTGTGAGTATGAAGTCTTTAGATCTCTGCATCATCTGTGATGGAGGTAAAAACACATCTGTATGATTTTATAGGACAGAAAAGGAACAGGGATGTATGGAAAGTTTTTGTTGTTGTTGTTATTTTGGTAATGCCATCACATTCTGTTACCCTGAATCTTCTAGGATGCGCTGTATAGAATATTTTGGCAATAAGTCTGCCTCCAGCGTTCTCTTCACAAAGCTGAGCAATCCCAGCACTCTGCCTCTCCTCATCTCCTATCTGCTTCAGCCCCCCTCATAATTTTTAGTGGCCCTCCACAGCTACTTGGAGAGAAACATAGGAGGGAGTTTCCAGTAAGTTTCTTCTCTATGAAAAGCTGAAGGGAAAAAGCTCTCCAGTCAGTGAAAGAGCAGTATGCGACTTGACAGAAGTGTCCAAGGAGGCAATGAAGGAGAAATCCAGGACACCTCCTTTCGTGTACAGTAGAGTGGCATTTTAAGAATTTTGAATATGAATGAGAGCAACATGGCAGTGGTCCCCATGCTGCACTGAAATCCAGAGACAGAGAGAAAGAGCCTTTATGAATGGCTGAGTAACAGTGTGCAGAGAAAGGATCGTCTTTTCTTGAGATCAGGGAAATATTTTGGCATACAAATGAGCGCGCTGAGCAGTGGGCTCCACTTAAAACAGTAGGGAATGTGCCTGACTGGCACTTAGAAACTCTGGGGTATGAAGGAACAAGCTCTGTGGGATTATGCAGCTATTAAAGGAGAAGTCCTTAAAATATATCTTGCAAAATAAAAGGAGAGAAGAAAAAAAGAAGACACAATAGACATGCACAACTGCCTTTATACAAATGATACTATAGTATGAAATAAAATGAGTGCCAGGTTTTAAATAAAAATATGAATGTGGCACTCCTTGTTATGGAAGTGACAATATGCAGAATGCTGTTATAACACAATACAAATTATGTTGGATTGTAAATAGAAGCTTCCACTAGTCCAAAAACTTCACAAGAGAAGGATCTCTTTAGTAAGTCACATCTGTACGATGACTACAAAAAAAGCCACAATTTAATAGTAATGATAAAACACTTATTCAACATCCCTTCATGAGGAAAGGAAAAAGCAAATAAAATCTGTCAAAGTTTAACTTCACACAAGAGGAATAGTTTAAAAGTGAGGGAGGCAGTTAAATAAATGAAAAGAACAAGCAAAAAGATAAAACAAGACATCACAGAATAGGCTTAAAATAGAGCTGAAATGGACCAATTACCACTTCGTAGAAGCTGGGTAAAACCAGGTTTCAAATGAAGTGATTTCTCCATAATGCTAGAATTTTAGTGAGACAAATTAAAAGCGCAGTGTTTCATGATTTCTAAAATCTTTGTACATAGTGTATAATGGCTGACACAAGCAAGTGTTGGTCCATCTCTATGGCTACATAACAGTTTAATAATATAGTTACTACTCATTTCAATTAAAATTATTTGTCCTTGTTATTTTTATTCATTACATTGACATAGTATTACAATAAACTTATTTAGCACTTGCAAATAATGACAAAACTATGCCAATCACCTAAACTGTAATCAATGTGTCATCAGATACCTTTCTCATGAGCAACAGAAAACTCCAGTAAGGATCTAAATCTCTTTCAGTATTTACTTCAGTGCATCTGGAAGTCCTAACACATTTGGTATAAAACCACAGTTCTTCAAAATCTTGTAACAAAATATTATTTTGCTTAAATAAGTATTTCTCATGCAATGCCACTATAATGAATCATAATAACCAGGATCTCCCATAAAGTAGCAAGGGGAGAAGAAAGAAGGTTAATTAATGAAGATGGAACAAAGGGAAAGCAGAGAGAAATTAGAAGGAAGCATGGGATTTGGGGATGAAAGACAATCACACAGTTTAGTATGATCAGACAGAAAAAAAGAGAAGGGAAAAAACCCTCAACCCAATGATTACTGACTAACCAGGAAAAACTAGAAAATTGGAAAAGCATCTTTCTCTGAGGAAAAGAGCTCTAGCAATTGCAATCTCCTTAACGGATCGACAGGATTTGGGTATAAAGTTACTGAATGGCAGATGTCTGCAATGCCTGTCTGTATGTGCGACCTTAGCCTGCTGCAAACCTGCTGTCTTGCAAAGTAGCTCAGTTGACGAAAAACATACCATAACTTTTGACTGTTTTGTTTTTGTAACCAAAATAAGATCTACAAAATTTTGCAATTTCCAGTCAAATTACCATGTTTTATAACACTGCAACAAAAAACAGTGTACAATTCCAAGATGCTTATGAAGAATAAGCATTTTAAAAAGATCTAAGAACTCACTGAACATCAACAATTAGTAAAGAATAAAACTACTTTCTCGTATAATAAATAGTTGATGACCAGTAAGTTTATCACATTATCAGTCAATAACATGTATTCTAGTAGTTTAAAGTAAACTATTGGCCCCGTAAGTTTATATGTGTCCCAAAACTGGAGAGAGGAAATTGTAATACAGAAGTAGTGTTCATTTTTAAAGAGCATTTTTGTTCCACTGCATAGAAATTCCATCTGATCCCTGTAAACACATTTGCAGTGAATGAACTACTTTTCAAAAATTAAAATTATTTGGAAATTGAACAGCTGTATGCATGAATACTCAGATACAGAAGACAATGCCAGATTTGCATTTATCTCAGAAATGTATTTTAGCTGAAGTCTGATTGCAATGAAAAGCACTACGCTTTGCAAAAAACTTCAAGCAATTGGCTCCAGTCCAACCTCATAGTCTAACAGAACTGGCAGAGGTCTTTCCATCTGTTTACAGTCTTTTGTCCATCACAGATGAGATTAAGAAGAAATCCGCAGTGCAAAAAGTAATAAAGTGGCTTCTACATCAGTTATCCATAATATTTTAATGGCAAAAGCTTCCTCTTCCATGAATGTGACCACTTGCTGTATTAGGTAGCAACATACAATTTATTTGTTTCTTACAGCGAAAAACTCCCATTTCTCTTTTTATGAATGCCTCTGGGCAAAATTAAAATAAGAAGTGCTTGGGTTGCATGACTCTCTCCAGGAGCGAACAAACTGCCAACCATTATCACACTCTCCCTGTAAGCATTTTAGCTTTGTTTGAGAAAGCAGTAGACTTCACATTGACTCTTCCTTGTCTCCACTGATGTTTTTGGTTTAGGTAAACATGGATCTACCAACCACAGGATCAGTCTGGACCTTTGCTGACTCCAGGTTCTCCATAAGATAGCGTGGCATAAGCACTCCCTCACAGCTCATAAAGAAGTAAGTCCCTTTCAGACAAATGTGCCAATGATGTGGATGTTACTCTAAGGGAGCCCTAAGAGCTGTGATCCTTCCCCAACCTGCAGGGTTTTCTGTATGTGCCTGATTCACATCAATCAATAGGAAGTGAGATGAGTTTTGAACTGTAGATGAGTTTTATAATATTAGCTTAAAACATTATCAGCTTTATAATCCTAAGCTATCCCTGTAACTTTGATCAAGCTTCTGCTTTAGCCATTTATTTCTGTTACAGGTTGAGCTGTTACATAACATCAAGGAACTGATAGAAATTGGTCCCAAACACTTAACACCAAGACTCCTTTTCTATCATTTCAGTTTCCCAGTACCTAAACATCTGAACACTGCTTCTAGCGCCAGGACATAAGGCTAACAAAGAACTTGGAACAAATAGTAAGTTCATACCTGTGCAGAGGCGATGAGAAAAACAGTCCGATGGCTCTTCTTTTTGTAGATCAGCCGGAGTGCACTCAGCAAGACCTGAGCAATGTGTTTATTAGGCCCTCACAGCTAGCATTTCCCCCATTCGAATTTACTGCTGGAAAACAAAAGCAGATACTGAGAAAATCAGATGAAAAATTAAATCTACCCTCAGTAAAAGTTAAAATAATGAAGATTATAACTTTTCTCTAGAACAAAAATTCAATGCATAGTGATTGGCAGGACTTACTAGAGAACAAGCTTATATAATTTCTTGCCTTAAAATACTGTTGAGGGAAAACTGAGCAATTCCATTTTTTTAAAAAAGGCAATGTTACTAAGAATCACACTTAAGCCCTGGTATCTTACAGACACATTTTATGAGACAGAATTGATTGAAACAAAACACCCAGAGCATGATCTGAAGCAAATTATCACCCTGAAAACTGAAAAAGACACAATATGAATATTGCCTTCCCACTGCTCTCAAGGTTAGACTGTTAAAGTAAGCTATTTAATATGATTATTAAAAGTTACGAAGAATCGGTATGCAATTGCTTTAAAGAGGTATGCACATGGATAGACATTTACTAATTACAAATTCATTATTTGGAAGATACATCAGCACTGTACAGCAAGGAAGATTACAACACTGAGGAAATGCAGCTACGGCCCGACTGAACACTAGACTCTGCTTTCTGTGGCCAGGATGTGAAACACTATAAGCAGATAAAATCCTCTAAATATCCCACTTCATACTGGTTTAGTGTGCAGGAGAGTCATTAATGGTTTGACAACAAGAAAAAAATTTCAGTATAATCAGTAGTTTTTCCATTCCCCCTTCCTTCGAGTTCTAGTTCCTGCTACTTTAAGAGCCGTACTACATCTTCTGTTCTCAAGATATTCATCTCTTACTCTTTTGTTTCATTTATTTGAAAAATCAAAGGAATTGTGCAGAAAAACTCCAGCCCATATAGCTGTTGCCAGTGTGATGACTGGAGACAATAACAAGCTATTTCAAATCTTATATTCTGTGAGAACTTTGTAATGGAAACGACTTTCACCTTTACGTAACCCCCTTGGCAGTACCAAGTTGTGAAGTGAGCAAGCACAATCCCACTCCTGCTTTAACAGTCGTAAAGAAACTGATGGCCCTGCTGGAGGGTGGTGAAGTGTTAATTGGCAAATTAAGACAGTTCTGCACTGAAGCGTTGAGGATAAATTGCTGCACTGAATATGCATTTTCAGGGCTTATCGGGAAATTGAGTGGAAGATGTATAAAAGGCAGCTAGACATACTACTGGGGAGATGGGAGTTACCCAATTTATTTTCTGGTGTGTCTACAGCAGTCTCTCAGCTCTTAGAAAGTGATTTGTACTTTCAGGGATATTGTTTAATTAAAGAAGAAACTTTTTCTGTGAAAGGTTATCTAATGCCACAGCTAGATTCCCCCCACGAAACTGTTGAGTTTAAAAGGCCAGGGCTGGGTAGAACAACCAGGATTAGTCACTAAATGCTTCTTAAGTTTAAGGCCATTTACATTCCTGATTCTGTGTAGAATACAAATTATAAGAATTAGACTAACAATGAAGACTGTTGTCTAAGACAAAAATAAAGACTGACCGCTGTGTTCATTGACTGTACTGCTATAACAGACACACAGTATTCACTGTTGTCCTAAAAGGTCAGAGAAATATTTAATTCAAATTTTATTCTGGCATTTGTGATGATTCAAGTGTCCCTGTGCGTGATCAGTAATCTACAGTTTCCAGCCACAGAAGTCAAACTGTCATCGCTGTCTGTGATGTTCTACACTAGACTTCATGGTATTGCACTGCTCCTGACAGTTTTGCTCCTGGAGAAAAAGTAGGTAAAAAACCCAGTTCTTTTTTTTTAATTTAGCAAGTTTTGGCCACCATTGCTGCAGAGGGGTCAGTGACGGTGAGTGGGAAAAACTCCTCACATCCTCTGTCACATCCTCTGTCCCATGCGTACCCCTTTTCCCTCCAGTCCAAAATGCAAAACCCAACCATACACCTTCAGAAGATTTTCTCCCTGTGCCGCACTTACATTTTGAAGATGACATGGCTGTCAAGTGGCTTATTTTCAATTTAGTGATATGGTCTGACACCTCCACATGTTGGTATTGCTGCATATGGTGCAAGAATGTTAGAACTGTGTGCAAAATCTCCACCTCTGCTGTGGATTTTTCTATTTAGTCACATTTGATGATAACCTGTACTGCCAGGCAGACCTGAGGCAGCACAGTGACCGGCAGGACTCCAGATCAACCCTAGCATTTTGAGCCATTGTTTTTTAAGTTACTAAGAGAAAGATTATATTGGACTAGCGCATAAATTACCAACAGTGCCAAGTGCCCTGTGTAAAATTTGCAAAAGTCCTCAAAGCACCTTTGGCTCTTAGTATTCTACTTCTCTTCTACAGTCAATGCAATGGAAGCTCACCTTTGAGAATGAAGCAGACACTTCAGTGACTAAGTGCTTTCAAAATGTCATCCCACTTTGCAGCTGGGGGCAAATCAGCAAGAATGCTCATGAGGACGTATCAGCCCTCGCTGCTGTAGGAGAGAATTCTCACTGAACAACATTTACCATAATAGGTCTGAAACATGAACATCCACAGATTGTGTACCATTTCTACTAGGGCTGGAAATGCTCCCTGAAATACGTTTAGTGTTAATTACACTTGGCTTCTTATTCCAACCTCCCTTTTTCATAGTTTTCTGACTTAAACACTATAGAGAAAATTTCTCACTGAATAAGGAAGGTTGTTCACTGGCAATGGTTTTCAGGAAGGATAATTTCTCAAGTCAAGATTATTCCTACCCTCTTCCCAGCTTCATTGTTGTCTTGAAGGAAAGGAACTCTTGGAGGGTAAGTCCTGTCAAAACCTTTGGAGGTTTTCCTGTGGAGGAATACTCATGATATATGGAGTGAACATAAGGACTTTTAAAATACAGTTTTTTCCTGTTTTCATATTGGTAAAAAGATTTTTATTTTTATTTTTATTTTTTTTTTTTACAAATGGTTCTCTTGAAAGAGAAGATGGGTTTTGGAAGCATAAAAAATGGTGAAATACTGATCAAACCTACACAGAATAATTTTACTTTCAGAAATTCCTTCTAACTCCAGCTTTTATGCTGCGGATAGGACACTAGGACACTGTTCCATGACCTTCAGCCCGTTTTCTCAAGGTAGACTATCCTTCTGTGTGGGAATTAGGAAAATGCTGATTTATTTGTTCATGTTTAGCTCTATAGTCTATCACAGAAGTATTTTACTATTTATATTTCAGAGAAATTTGAAGTGGTGAGCAAGGCAGTGAAATTAATAACTTGTGCACTCACTTAGCAGCAGTGGGTATGCTGCTGCAGTCTTTAAAGAAGTAAATGGATCGGTTAGAAACTAGAATAAAAAGCAGATCTATGCCATGCCACAGCTTGGAAAGTGTAGTTGTTTTGCCAGTTAATGCTAAACAGGAAAAAGGTCATTTGTATGTGGATAAAAAAACCCCGTTACTTTGACAGTGTACCTACTGAATACTCAATGCCTGGCAATTTTAGACCCATAAACTTCAAGGCAGACATAGCACAGTACAAACCAACACAATTCCCCAACCCTCACCAAAAACCAAATCAGATGAAAGCTCTTTAAATAATACCAATTATTCAAGAAAAAGTGACATGAATTATTCAAGAAAGAAGTGCATTTTTCCCCATGAATGAAATACTCTGTTCTGTGATTCTGTGATACTTAACTTGCAGATATTAAGCAACACTCTTCATAAAAACTTTGGCATATCTTTTCCTTTTAAATTGCATTTGGATTTAGTTGGATGGATTTGTTTATAATTTTAATTTTCTGCTTTTAGATTATTTGTGTCTTCAGAAAATGGCACGTATTACATGCAATTTTAAAATGTAGTTCAGTAGTGTTCTGTGAAAAAGACAGCCTCCTAGACTATAATTCCAGTATCTGGTATCATCTGGAATAAAGTCTAGTTTCCCATGAAGTTCAAGCATGGATCAGAAATAAATAGTTTCCCACTCTTTCTTACTCTGATTTAAATCAGAGTTGTGACTCAGCAAACATAAAGATGTTTTCTGGACATCAAAGGGAATACAAAGCACAAGAGTGCTTCAGAAGCCAGTTGGTCAGCTATTTCACAAAGAGTATGTTTATCTGGAAGATTTAAGAAAGTTGAAAGTCTGACATTTCAAAATGTTGACAACCGCTGTCCTTAATTCTGATGACAATTGCCATATATTACATATAGAAATTCTACAAAGGTCACGGCAGTGTGTAAATCAAAGACTCGGGAATATTTGACAGTTTCACTTCAAAAGGTGTTGTAAAGTTTTCACACTTTGCATGATTTAAAATTAAATATCAGACTAGTGTCCTTTTCTCATACTAACTATCTGAACATTAGTGGTCTCGAAAGGCACAACTGATGGCAAATTATTTTCCGATGTTCAAAATGAATACAAGTTAAGCAGGGCATATAGAATATATGACTCAGCCAGGGAATGCTCAATAATATGCCATGCATAGGGCTGGAGAGTTAGTATTACTCTTATTACTCTATAACTCTTGATAATACCATATGCAGAGTGTTCTAAAAGTATTAAATATTTTACTAGACATTATTTGGAGAAGAACTTCCAGAAACTTAGAGTGCCTAAAATTCTCCATATGAGTGAATATCAGAACAATTAAGGATTATTACTTTTTGCTGAAAGCAATGTCTCTCTCATCCCAGCTCAATACTTATGCTGAACAAAAAATGATTTAATATTTCCTTTTTTTGGTTAAACAAAAATGGATTTTAAAATGGATAGAAAACTATATCCCACAATAAGGTTTTGCTTAGAAAAAGGAGTTTGTTTTCACAGGCTTCCACACTCTGTGTCAAAAGCATTTGCATTAAACAGCGTTACTAGAACTTCAGAGATGTGGCTTTTTTGAGAAAGAAAGAGAGACAGACAGAGAAGAGAAGCTGGGCTAAGGGAGCTTCAGCCGTGAGGATCCATGAAGCCCCAGAGGTGAAAGCCGTGGGTATAATTCTGGTCTGACAGTGCCTTCCACATTCTGCCCCCAGGTGCTAAAAGCTGACAGCTACTGCAGGGCAGGGGGAAAAGTAGAGGGCTGGAGTTAGGAGAGACTCAAACCTGAGAGCTGCAGCTGGACTGGGGCTACAAAGGGGCTGCCAAAGGAGCAACAGCCTATAAATTTAGTATATTTAGTCTTTATTCTTTCAAAGTGAAGTTACTAATTTAAATATTTATAATTGTGTTAAAAGACAAATTTTTTTTTTTTTTCTTATTTTAAGGTGACCTGCCAAAAAAAGGTATTATAGAATCTAGAGGAAATGAAACGAGCCTGATCCAAACTGGACCTGATGGTACTATCTCCATCAGTGAACTCCCATGTGATTTCTGACCCTTGATGATATTCCCCAGTTCCCACCTGTGGTTAACTTAGATGTTCAAATATAGTTCCTGAAAACATCGCATGCCTTTGGCTTTTCTTCCCATTGGCTTCACCTTAACATTTAAACTAAATATTCAGTGGAATTCTCATTTGAAGCACTTGAACTTCATTATCTCGTAGGTTTCAAAAGGCTCTGCAGGACTCTTTTTTCCATATATCCATGTCATTTATTTCTTTTTTAAGCAGTTGTATCTATACATGCATACGCACATGCAAGTATGGTCTACTTGTAGTAAGAATTTTGTGACTTTCATATTCTGATGAAAAAGTCCTAGAAACTTCATATGGATTTTAGGGGGTAAAAAAATACTAGTATACAACCTAAGTACAAGTATAAATCCTAAATCTCAAGTTTATCCAAGTGTTTCAATCT
Source organism: Aramus guarauna (assembly GCA_013400195.1). Taxonomy (NCBI): domain Eukaryota; kingdom Metazoa; phylum Chordata; class Aves; order Gruiformes; family Aramidae; genus Aramus; species Aramus guarauna. Next base: position 298,647 of record VXBL01004075.1, on the reverse strand, counting down.
GAAATAGCTGAATGTTCTCCAGTGGCAGAGCAAAGGATCTGCTTGTGCCATACTTCTGATGCACACTCACTTACACAGACGTAACAACAAGTCTATGGGCTGTTGAAGCTTCCCACCCAACCTCTCTTCACCGCCTGGAAGACCTGGTGCAAGAGGTACGCAAGTCTTCAAAATAATACCTAAGAATACTGCAGTTAAAAAAGTGATGTATGTGAATACTAGATTCCAATAAAGGACAAGCTAAGGCTATGCAGTTATGTTTAAGAGATATCATAGGTGATATGCATTTGTCAGTGTACATAATTGTGAAAAATAAGGCTGCTTAGAAGAAAAAAGCATCAAATGGTTATTTTGTGTCCTCGTAGTGAGTTAAATTCCAAAAATAGAAATTATTTTTTGTTTTACATGTCTAAAAGCATTTTAAGTGGAAGGACATTGTTATGCAATATAAACTGTGTTGGTTGTTAAAACTCAATTAAAAAAAAAAGAAAGAAAGAAATATAAAGCAGTGAAAGAAAGATCCATGCTATTCTTTTGTTTCTAATGGAAGAAAAATCATCAGACCACAGCATCGCTTTCCAGGCTGCCTGTGCAGCTACAGGTAGCTAATAACTGTGTCAGAAAGTGAAACAAATGGGCAGTTGATGGGGACTCATTGAGATGCACACGGCGCAGCGGGAAATTCCAGCACAGTCTGTTTCACCCAGTGTCCTACTTGAGCTCCATTACAAGTGACATGGCAGTGTTAAGGAAGGCACTTCTAGCTCTTAGAACCACATTATAAGCTAGTAATCAATTATTTACCGAACAGAGGCAAACAAAAAGGCTTTCACTACACTAGTACAGTATTCATCAAAGCCTCAGCTGTTAAGGCAGCTGGAACAGTTAGGAAACAAAACAGTTACACCTTATCCCAAGTTTTTTCACAAAACTATCTTTTGTAGCTTGATTCTGATTTAAGGGTACTAAATTCTACTAATCATTTGCAATTGCCTTTTGAAATTGTCTTGCTAATAATGCTAAACCAGAATATATGGAATTTAGTTTATGCCTTGTTTCATTAATATAGAGACTTTTATAACAAAAAATAATTACAAAAAGACAACTTTTCTACTGTTGCTTATAATTTCAAGTACAAAAAAAAATTCTGCTTATTCATTTTTCTGGTTTAAAACAGTATTGTATGTTTTTGGCTTATTCTTTTAAATTTAATTTATTTATACAATGACTACAACTAATGAAAAGTCAGCACTTCCAGTCATCACTACAGCATTAAATCCTTCATTTAAAACACTCCTGAAGTTTAATACTCTCTAGGATAATGCATTTCCTGCAGCCTAGATGTCTTTTGCATCACAGGAAGCCTAATGTCATCTCCTCCTACCATCCAAAAACCTAAGAGAACAAAGTGATAGATCTGGGATTAGCAAGCAAAACCTATTGCATTAAATCCAGCATGCTAGAGACACAGTTTCCTCCAAGAGGCTTTGTTCATTATATATGTATGAATATATAATACTATATAAAAATATTAATTATATGAATGTATAAATAAGAGCAGTAATATCAGCAAGATTGCCTGCTAAGAGAAGCAAAAGAGTTAGTGCCATAGCAAGACAGAGATGCTGATAAAGGGTTAACAGTAAAAATCTAATGCAATGAGATTACATCTGATGCAGGACTACATGTGATCAACACGTGTGGATGGGAAGCTTAGAATAACTCAAACATTTCCAGCAGAAGACAGCACCAGCACTTACATGATCTTCTTTTCTGAGGTCTCCTTGAAAGTTGTGGAGATGATATGTATACCCTATCCTTTCAGAGTATACAGTGGTAAACAAAACACCATCTCCTTGCCTTGTCTTCCAGGAGTACAGGCAGACTGCCTCTAACCACAGCTCAGGAAAAGGTGAAACGGAATTAACTTTCTCATAATCAATAGAAAATATATGCATATGCTGGGATCCAATTACAAAAAATTAAAAGATCTGGTTAAGAGCTTCCTAATTCAACATGCTCAGATGTGCTCTCTTTCTCTCCCTTGCATTCAATTTCCCCCACTGTATATTCTTGCAACCAGGACCCAGTATTGCTATGCCCATCGCAGGAATATCAAGGAATGTCAGTGAATATAAATTAACGGAGTGCCAGTTCTTCCTGAAGTGAGAGTATTTACATAGCATCATTACAGAAGTGCTTATATTTAGCAAAAATCCTTCTATTGACTCACAGAGTGTCTTTAAAACAGTAATAAATAGTAAAAAGCAAGACAATTACCTATAAAGCAAAGAGGCCAACAGCATCCCAGGCTATACCAACAGGAGCACATCCAGTTAATGGAGGGAAAGGAATACCCTCTTCTACTTGGCGCTCACTAGACCACATCTAGATTAATGTCCAGTTTTGGAGCTCCCAATACAGAAAACATCACTAAATTGAAGTTAGAGTTGGGGGGAAGAGGAGTGGCAGGGTGAGAAGGCATTGCCAGACTCTTCACAGTGGTGCGTGGTGATAGGATGAGAGGCAGCGGACATGAGTTGAAGCAAGAGAGGTCCACACCGGATAGGAGGAGGAGCTTTTCCCCCAGGAGGACAGGTAGGCAAGAGAAGAGGCTGCCTGGAGAGGCTGAGCAGGCTTCACCCTTGGAGGTTATCCGAGTTGTCTGGTTACCTGACTGGATAAAGCCCTGAGCAGCCTGGTCTGATCTTGGAGCTGCCCCTGCTGTGAGCAGGAGGTCAGACTAAAGATCTCTCGAGATCCTTCCCAACCTGAATTAACCCATATTTAGTAAAAGAGACGCTTCAGTTCCCTTCCGATTTCCATTTTGCCATAGACTGTGAGAAACTTGGCACACACAAATAATGCGTCAAACACTTGTAGAAACAACGCTCTCGTGGATTTTGACCAATAAAATATTCATGCCACATACTAAAAAAACCCTCACAAACAACCTCCAAACCAACAAGAAAACACAAATAATTGAATATTTACTCAATCAATTTTTTTTAAAAAATGTACTTTAAAAGCATCGTATCTGTTTTATCAACAGAATAAATGGAAGAAAATGAGACATAAGTGTTCACAGGAAGCAATTTTTGGAAATGGTAGAAAGCCCCAAACTAGAAACGTTAGGCTGTGTATGGCACATCAGAGAACATCATTAACAAAGTGAAGAGAGGGAAAAGGAGTTATTTTACTTAAGCATTACCTTTTCTCACGTATATTTATATATAATCATCTACTGCTGTTATTTTCTAGATCTACTTTTTAAAAAAGGAAAATTGCCTCCCAGTTCTTAACTTTTTGAAGAAACAGTATAATAATTTGTCACATGTTGATTCTTTCTGGTTGTTCTTGCATAACGTTTACGGATAAATGTCAACAAAAGGAGCAGAACAGATAAAATGCACTTTTTGGATTCCTATGTATGTAAATTATTATTTAGGATAGAAAACATACAATTTTTTATTATTATTTTTCATGTATATTTTTCTGTCCTTCCTTCCTTCCTTTTTAAGGTCACTGAAAAATGCATTAGTGCTGCAAAAAGATGCAGTCACAAAGACATGCAAAAGTCCTTTCTAGTAAGAGGAAAGACTGACACAGATGATCCAAAGAGCCAGGAGCATCTCTGGACTGGGGGGGGCGGAGCAGGGTGATTTTGTTTTATAAAACTCCAAAGATCACAAAGGATATAAACAGCCTTTATTTTAACCCTCTGGAATCCTAGTACTCAGAATTATAAAGCCAGCCTTTTAAAGAATGTATATTTAGGTATTTTAATGCATTGAGCTTTTCCCATCTGTTCCTCCTCTGTCTCTCAATTTGATGGCTTAGAAATCCACCCTACTCTTCCAAAACAATTTGTCTTGAGTGCTCTCTGAGTTGTAGATTATTAAACACAGTTGCTGAACTCTCTCAGTTAAGAATAATGTAATTAAGCTGGACCACCTTCAGTGATTTAATTTACAAGCATGTCAGGATATATACTGCTTGATTCATGCAAGTTAGATGGATTTATGCTGAACCTCTGAAGCACAGATTAGCTGTGGCACTCATGAAAAAATTTTGGCGTGCAGGAAATTCTTACCCCAGACAAAGCAACAGAAATCTAATACTGACCTAATGAAGGCATGGAATGCGTACATACATGCAACCTGATGCATATAAAGCCACAGCATTTGGTCAGGAGAGAATTATACTCCCTTATACTAAGTGTTGCAAAGTAATATATTTATGCTAGTGACTTCATAATCTAGAATTATTCAACAGTGGTTATTATGAGACTCTTAAAAGGAACCACTTAAATAGTAAATAAGAGGAAGTCAGTCAATGTAAGACAGTGTCTCATAGTTGAGCATCACACATAACATTGAACTGAACATGAAATGTTCATGAAATGACTGGGTGAGGAAAGAAAAATCCCTAAGAATTGCCGCTGTCTATACATGTAAACATGTATTTTTATGCATGTTTGTAAGCATAGTGACAGGTATACTAACCATCTGGAATTCTGCAACTGCTAATCTAGGCTCAACTCTGTATTTCACTAAGCAAAGCTGAAAACATCAAAGAGAAGAAATTCACAGAAGAGAAGAGTCTTTCAACAAGGTGTCAGTGGCAACAACTAAGATCTCTAAATCTGTCTGCTTTGGTTATGCATTTGCCAGCATGTAAATGTAAGAGTCTCCAGGACCAGTTCTTTGAAGAAACAAGATCATCAGATTTATAAATCCAGACAGAACTGGGAGTAAGTCTCAGCGATATCAAAGTAGTACCTGACCTGCAGACTGCCTTCCCAGCCTAGCCTTGACCCATCCCCAAACCCATGGCCCTGCCTGGCCATCCCCTCCTGGGCCTGATCCTGAGCCCCACCAGTGGGCTGACATCCCAGCCTGGCCTCAGCTCATCCCTAGGGAGGTGCCCAATGCCTAGTGCTGGGGCTGCCCCCGGCTGTCCCTGGCTGCCTTGCTCCCTGGCTGGGAACACTGGGGCAGGCTCTGGCTGCCAGTCCCTGCCCTGTCCTGAGGGACCCCAGAGAACAGCCTGCCCAGAGAGGTGGTGGAGTCACCATTCCTGGAGGTGTTCAAAAAACGTGTAGACGTGGCACTTCGGGACGTGGTTTAGTTGACATGGTGGTGTTGGGTCGACAGTTGGACTTGATGATCTTAGAGGTCATTTCCAACCTTAAAGATTCTATGATTCTAGGGAAGCCCCTACTGCTCCTGGCCCCAGGCAGCCACTTGCCCTCAAGGCGCCCTGAAGAATTGTCTTTGAGATTAACAGCATGTAACGATGTTTGATTGAAAAGTGTCCCTTTTCCATAAGCTCACTTAAATCTTAGCTAGGGAGAACAAGTAAAAGTATCTTCCCATTAAATACCTTTGTGACAGTTCATATAACATAAGCATAAATTATCTTTTGTCCTTTTCAATATAGTTAATTACTCTTGTAGATTTTATCTGCTCCTATATAGATAGAAACGTTACCGACTTCTCAAATAACTCAGCAGGATAAATGATGTATTTTACTAGGGAAAAAGACTTTGACAAATGTCAGTCACATATTGAAAACCACTTCAGAAAGAATGCTGAAAACTCAAGATACAAATGCCATCATAATTAGATACTTAACATTTTCCTATCACTTATAGACAAGCATTGTATAGGCAGTTCTACAACCAAATAGACCATAATCCAAAGCATTATGGGCATTTGTTTTTAAGTAGATATATTATATAGTCAGAGAATGACAGGGAAAATTCAGAAGTTCTACTTTGCAAGTATTAATTCTACTTTTCTGTTTTCTTGCAAAAGTTTTTCCTTTTACAAACTAAGCCTCAGATGAGAAGTCTGTTACAGCCTAAATATAGATTTGAGTTTGCATGGTAGGGCGTAGCAGAGATGTAGCCAACAGGATGCAGGGGGAGAGGCTGCACAGCAGAGCACACAGTTCCCTTACTATCTCACCTGGAGCCCAGCCCAGGACTGTTCTAATGGGCTCTGCAGTACCTCTTGTCAGGCAAACCCTACAGTAAATCAGCTCTGAAAATGTATCGACAGGAACAATTTGATTTCCTGTAGGAGGTAAAAATAGGAATATGATTTCTAAGTGTGCAAGAGTAATAAAATTGTCTTATTAGATTTCATATATGCCAAAGACTATACTTAATTTTCTTGCAGGTTTCCTTAAGCTTATTTTTATCTATTTAAAATTGGTATTTCAAAAAAACCCCACCTAGCACAGTCACCTGCAGATTCTGTGCATGGAAAGGAAGAGGCAGTCAGTGCAGAGTGAAGATGGAGAGTTTTGTAACAGCAATATTGAGACTGGCATGAAAGAAACACGGATGGAACTGTTGGCATGCAAAAGCACCAGGAGAAGCACCAGAGCAAGGTTTAGGAGAATGGCTGGTGTTGGTAAGGAAGACCACAAGTCCCAGCCCACTGCTCCCAGCAGTGAAGCTGAGGACAGTGGTGTTCATCACATCCCACAGGCCCGCGCTCCGGTAAGACTGCTGCACAGACAATTCACCAGCAGAAGACTCTGCATCCTAGCAGGACGATGACAACAAGGTTGCAGCATGCCACACATACCATTCCTTTTCCTCATAGCTCTGTAAGAAAACACGCTGTTGATGTATTTTTCAAGCATATTCTGAAGTAAAACAGCTAATGGGCAGCAGCAGGTTACACAGAGTAGTTCTTGAAAGTCATGAAAAGCAATCACCGATAGTTGTCTCATTAACAATTGCCATCCTGATGTATACAAGAGATCACGACACCTTTGTGTTTTGAAAGGTTAACCTTTACTCACTGAATCTGCAATGCACAATTTTATCCTCTTTATACAGCCATTTATCCTCTTTATACAGTCAATTTTATCCTATTTATACAGTCATCACAGTGGTATTTCCCCTATGCAAATATAAAAAAGATGAAATATAAAATATAAAAAAGATGAAGTGTGGCACCCTTAAGCTGCATATCCTAAAAGACAACAAATCTGTGGCAGACAAATAGATAAAACAATTTCTTCTGAACTGACATAACGCGTCTACCTCTGGCATCACTAGAGAGCAAACATAATTTGGGATCTAGTTTGCAGACTGACATTCAAGGAGGAATTAGTAAAGAATAGTTACAATTAACTTGCAACTCACTGCTCATGAAATTAGTATTTTATTTAAGTGGGAAACATTCAGCATGGCGCAGGATGAAAAATATCAGTTTAATAATCAGCAGTTCTGGCAAGGAAGATGTTAATGAAAAATATAGTGTTTAAAGAATTTTAACAGAAACCCAAGAAGTCATACGTAAATCGTATTTCTGTAAAACAAAATCAGCCAAGGACAAGGATTTAACCTGTTTTAGTGTAGCTCAAGGATCAATCTGTTTTAATGTATTATTCTGTCACTATAGATTGGTGGATTGATCACATCTTGAGTTGAGCTTTACTTGCCAGCGAGCACAAAGTAATCTGTCCAATTGGTTTCACTAGCATACAGTCACCAAGCGCTAACTAGATCTGATCGATATCCCCTACGGTGTAACAGCTTCTGTGTTTATTGTGCTCTAGACTTCAGAAGTGACAAATCAGTGTCAGCACAGTTTAGCAGTGATGGCTGAAGTGGTGCACCACAAGAAGAGTGGCTCAAATGACTCACCTTCCTAGTGCTTTTATTTGCGAGCTCCCATGACAGTTTTGCTCTAGCACAAAGAAAAGGCCTCTGTCAGTAGAGGTCTGCAAGGAAGATGTTATTTGGATGCTGAAGTTTTGCAGGCCCTGCTTTTTGTTACTACTACTGGTCTAATATTTATTATTATAAGTGACATGGTTTAGGCCTTGAGACCCTTTTCCAGTGCACTCTGAAAATCCCTGGGTGGTATTCTTAAAATGATATTTGCTGACCCTGAACAGGACTTGAAAAATATTCACAAGACCCAGCAACAGGAGTATACTGACTTGAACATTCCCAGGGTATTCAAAATAATCAAAAATTGTTGTAACCAACCAAAAGGGAAAAGGGGAGGCGAAAAAGTAGGAAAAAGTATCCCCCCC
>VXBL01004075.1:42350-290196 GCA_013400195.1 Aramus guarauna | reverse complement strand
GCCTGGCTCACCTGGCCTGGCTCCTTGGGAAATTAACCCTGTCCTAGCCAGAGCCAGGACAATAAGTCCAGTTAATTATAGTGTATCACAAACCTATAGTCAGAATCACAGAAAAAAAAAGCACCTTATTACTAGAATATATCACCATCATATATTTCAGAACAGTATTTTCTGACAAAAAAGATTAAATTCTAGCTAACAGGCTGCATTTTAACGCAGGTATCAAAAGGTGATGGTAGTGAAAAGGGAGAGGAGTAGCAAAACCGGATTGAGACAGTAAACAGTTATTTAGCTGCCAAGCTGTTTCTTGGCATTCATCTGAAGGATCCCAAAGTAGATCTGCTACAAGAATTGGACTCTTACACAAGTGTATCTTGAAATAGGCTTTGCTTTGCCTATGCTAGTCAGAGGCTTGAGGTAATTGTTATTTTGAATTACAGAATGTGAGGGCAGGGAAGACAGCGGCTTTCGTGAAGCTACTTTGAATCATAGTGGAGCTATTGCTGTAGCTAAAGCAGTCATGGGCTTTGTTGATAAAGGTCTTTGGTGACCTAATTGAAACACCTTCAATTAAGTGAAATTCTAAAGCTGAGTGTTTCATAGTGACATATCTGGCTTGAGAAAGGTGTTCTGAGGAATGTTTCTTTATTTTCTTTTTTTTCCTCCCAAGAGTGGGAGAAACGGATTCTTTCAAAACACTAAGGCTTCTCTGCTATGGGACGGTCTCATATGAAGACTCCTGGGGAACTGACTATACAAAGGATGGTGAAATCATGTGAGGAAGAAAACAGATGAGGAAAAAGTAAAAGCTTTCTGACATCCAAAATAACTCTACAGGCTATTTATAACAAATATTAGCATTAAATTGTAATACTAAATGTGATTTTCCAGTAGTGTCTGTACGAGGCCACCAGAGCGGGATATACGACATCTCGCAGGTATGGAGAGTGCTGGTGAGCATTCAAGGAGGAGTGGCCCTTGACAGGTTGATGAAACTGCCCTACCTAATATCTCGCTCTGGAGAGCTACGAGTCCCTTTGGGGATACCAATAGCATAGCGCAGCATTATCCCATTCTGTGTTTAGCCCCAAAGCTAGTTAGGTGCATCTGCAGTTCAGGGATTGAATCTCATGAAACTGCTTTGGGAGATCGACAAGATGAGGAAATTTGCACCTGTGCTTGGAAAAGACTTAAAGAAATCTCAATTAAAAAACAATCCCCAAATCAAACCAACCAGCGCACTTATAAAAGATTTAAATGAACTCTTCTAAAATCATATTTGTATTCTTGTTTTTTAATAAGATGAATTTAATTTTGATTAATGTTCTGTCATGAGATTCCCCATTTTTTTTTTCCCTAAGGTCTTTTCAAAACCAAATCACTACATACCTCACATTGTGCTAGCATGATAAATAAGATGGACTTTTTTGCTAGTCACTCAGTAGATTTCATCTGCCCTCAAAAGAGAAGGGTAGCACTTATATTTATGCACCCATACACACCACAGTTGTTAGTGGCATCCTATTAAAGGAAACTGGATTTAATTTAAAAGAGCCAGCAGCAATGCCAAGCAGACAGAGAAGGATCCGCAACACTGGAGTCAATGAACTCCGGCTGTCTTACCACAGTCAAAGCCGAGCGTGCCAACAGCCCAGCCAGCCAACAGCCACAGCGTCCCCACCTACCCCGCCACACAATGCTGTTTTAAAATGATTACATGACAATAAACCACGAGGTAGCTGATGAACCCATGAAAGTAGCTACTGACTGCTAATCGTGTCATCATTGCAAACTGTTTCTAGAATCAGTTATATTACTATATATTATTACCACAAATTTGATAAAATAATTTAGGCAGACTCTTAATTAATTTTTGCTGCCTCCCTCTTCTCCTCAACTGATTTCAGTGGAAGCCTTTAGAGGCTTTTGAACACTGCTCTGTGACAGCTGAAACCACTTGTGTTCCCTTTCAGTTTCTGGTAATGCATCCAGGAATGAGTGAAAATGTAAAATGCCCAGTTCAGCTGTAGCATATTGAATGACAAAACCAATACCATGCAATTACACAGCCTTTGTCCCTCTTCATTTGTGTGATAAGAAATTAAATTAAATCTTCCATACAATAAGCATATGTCTATGCTGTATATTCCTTTTCATAAACTAATCTAAAAAAAAAAAAAAAAGGAAAGAAAAAAATAACATAAGGATTCACACAAAACTGCTGATGGAGAAGACTACCCACCAACACACCATTAGCTATTGCATCTTATGTTCTCAAATAAAACATGCTGTGTAGAAGTGATTGCCTTGGAAGTTATTGGTACATTTGAATGCAAACTACCAAACCATGAAAAATGAGGCATCCATTTGCTATAAAAATAAATTAGGAGGCAATGCTTTGCTGGCAAAGCCATTTGAGTACCACAGTTCATAACTATTCATGGTACCATTAACAGATGTCTTTGCTTGTACTGTGAGCAGCCTTATGATATTGTTGTATTCAGCAGTACTTTATATTTAAAGTGAGTGCAAGCAACTTTGTTTTAGAATATAATAAAATCTTGCCTGATGTAGAGATCCTATGGGAAATTATACAGTAATGTTACCTACATAACTAATTTTCTTCTTTTGAAATCATGATTCCCACTACACTTTTAGAGCTATTCCAAGTATTGTTTAACATCACCATTTCCATGTTAATATCTCAATAAATCACGGAAATACAATACTTCATATGAAAAGTGAGTCATACCTTTGGGAACATAAGTTTTCCTTTCTAAATTAAAAGGGGAATTAAATTGATGCTGAATGCACTGTATGTTGTTCAAGGGTAGTAAAAGTACCCAAGTGCTCTTAACAAAGCAAGGCTACATACTGTATGCACACACACTCACCCAGATACCGCACAATATTGCTTAACCTCTAAAAAAAAAGCCAGGAGAACTGGGGGGGCTGGTTTAAAATACACCTTTAGAAAACCAACAGAATGACCTGTTCCTTTAGAGATTACTCAGAACTAAAAGCAAATGGCTAACCAGAGTGAACTTCCCATCATTAAGGCACTTGTTATAATGATATTAGTTGTTTTGACTAAGGATTATTTTGAATCTTTACTGGAACAATCAAGGGCATGGCATAACTCTGGTGCTTCTTAACAATATTAAAATAATTCTGAAAAATCATATAAGTGGTAAATTCCCCCCTCCCCCCCCCTTCAGAAAATGCTGAATTTTCAGAATGCCCAATACAGGAAAGCAAAACACAAAAATTGGCACCTTTGCCATTCCATCTGCTCCCCTCCCCACCATTTGTAGAAATGAGCTTTATAGTGTATTACTCTGTGTTTGTGGTTTTTTTCAAAACAGAAGCCTGGCAATGTAAACATGTATGCAGACCTGAGAGCTAGGTAGTCCAGTCAACACAAGTTGGCTCACAGTGGTTAAGAACAAGACTAATATGTAACTAGAAGATCAAGCCCTACAGTTAAATATTTTGGAGTTCATTCTGCATACACTCTATATTAACCAGATTCTCTAATACAGAAATTGAGTTTGGTATGGTACCATTAAAAAGGTGAAGGTTACTTATTTTGGCAGCTTCAATAACTTGATGCTTTCCCATCTGCCTTTAGAAAGAAACCAGAGTTGAAGTCAGTTTGTCCCAAGCAGCTTGCTATTCCAGGCTGCAAGCACTGATTTAATGCCTTGTACGTTAACCATCGTGCTGGTATGCCAATGAACTACTCCTATAGCTATACTAACCCCATTTCTGATTGCATCTGTGTGCAACTTTTTATTATTAAAATAAAGTCTTATGTGGAGGATTAATTGTCACCACACTCAGACTTTCATTTTAACTCTCATTCACTGCATGCTAATTTGTAGTTACAGCATAATTTCTACCCTTTCCCTACAGTTCCTCATCAATGTACTATTCATCAGTGCTGTTTTCCAGCCAGAATTCAGTTGAGGTAGGCTACAACTGTGTATGTAAAGGAAAGAGAAGCTGTACATAAATAAAGCAAACATATTTAAAAGTTGTGGAAGATGATATCCATGCAATTTATTTAGCCTTTATTTTAGTTTTGTTTAAAATAGTTTCCTGCCCTGTCTACTCTGCTGATGAGCTCTGTGCTAAATTATACAAACCTACCACAGCTACCTTGTTAAATGCTTTCAGTAGAACACCATTTTGCCCTTTCTGGTCTTGAAAAATAGCAGACAAACACCAATTAAAATGTTCCTGGTTTATGTTTGAAGGAGAGAAAAATAATTTGAGGGTTTTGCCATTTGTATTATATTCTCTTTTGTACGCTTTCCAATATACTTTTTCTAAACATTTGTCACAAATAAAGGAGATTACCTTGATCCAGTGGTAGAACAACTCCCTACTTAGTTAAATTACTGTCATTGAATATGAAGAAATTCCAAAAATATCTTTCCAAAGCAAAGATTTTTGATTAAACTCTTTATTTGTGGAGTCTTGATTACCCACAAATACAATTGTTCCTTTTTAAAATAACAACCAGAAGCCGTAATAGCTATTATCTATTTCCACAGTAAGAACAAATGCTCAGATTAGTATGACAATTATGGCTAAATGTTAGAGCTGGGTCATTAATGATATGGACAGGGAGAAAGAGCATGTCTTTAACAGCTATGTAGTGTCTGTGGATTGTGGTTTTTTGCCATTTTCATAAGCCAGTCCTCCTTGTTTCTGAGTGATGATCTTCAAACTATTGCATGACTTTGAAAGAGTATTGTCTTTTATTATTCATTTCTTATTAAAGTGAGACAGTCGGTGAACAAAAATGATCAACTGAAAATGGATGACGAATACATTCACCCTAAATTATGAACAAAAAAAGAAATTCTGGGGAAGCGGTGAAGCTTAGAACAAGCACACAATGATACTTCCCCCAAATCCATCTCTTGAAATTTTGCAGCTTTTTGAAGTCTTTGTATTTTATAACCTTTGGTGGATTCTTCCTTTTGATTTCTGGAAGTTTCTTTTTGATTATCTGTGTCTTTATCATCCAAAAACTTGACAGCACTTCCCAGCTCAGTTCTAAGTTGTGTGAAGATCAGCCTCCCTTTGCTTGTTTTGAACTTTCCCTTGATGCTTTCATTCAGGAAATGTTTTGGAAGAGATGAGGAATGACTGTTTTCTCTTCCTCCTACTATGGGTACCATCTCTCAGTTACTTTTCCTGGCTGAAGAAGTCGTAGGTTGCTTACTTGCTTCTTGTGGAGAAGGTGCTCCATATCTTTGATCATCTTTGATGACTCTCTCTGAACTGTTTCAAGTTTTTAATGTATCTTTCTGAGACAGAGAGAGACCAATGCTGCACACCACACTGATGGATCAGACACACACTCAGCTTGCACAATGACATAAGGAAGTTTTGTATTTTGTCCATTATTCCATTCCTGGTAATTCTTATCATTCAATTTGCTTTTTTGACTACTGAACGCTGAGCTGACATTTATGGCAATATCTTATTCCCAAGTGGTGGCGGATCATTCAGAGTCTATTATTTTCCAGAGATCACTTTACATACATCTATGCTGAATTTAATCTGCCATGCCCTCTCCCAGTCAGCTAGTATCATAAGGTCATTCTGCAGTTCTTTTCAATAAGCTCTTGTCTTTGATGCTCTGAAAAACTTGCTATTACCAGAAAACTTCTAGTCGCTCACATTTTGAGGAACACAGAGCCCAGCAAGAGGGACTCCACTGTCAGCTGCCCTACACAACGGACCATTTACTCTTCTCCACTGTTCTCCTGTTGGGAGCAGCAAGGAGCAGCTACACTGCAGGTGGGAGGAGGAGAAACAGAGGCAGGGCATTGCCCTTGCTGACCAGAGCACAGTCCCACAGTCCTAAGCCCCAGCAAGGCAAGACAGTGGGTCATGTCCTGGGAACCCCCAAGAAGTCTGACTGGAAGGAGTAGGAGAATGGGCTGGAGATAGGGCTGGTGCCAGGGGTATCTACAGTGTAGGTCCAGAGTCAGCCTGGGGAAAGCAGGTGGAAAGCCAGGTCTGGAAGAGACAGGTCTGGTCACAGGGGTACAGCTCTGGGTGCCCAGCCCTCACCCTTTGTGCAGCTCCTAGCCCACGGGCAGAAAGTGGGTGGGTGTGTGTCCACAGTGAGACTTCTCAGGGAGATTATGATGTCTTAGTGTAGTTGGGACCCTGACAAGCCAAGGCAGTTACTCTACACAATGAGCTCTTATTCCTTGGCTGTCTAAATTCTTAACGGCATTTTGGTGAGGAATTTTGTACAAATGCTTTCCGGTTATCCAAGCAGACCATATCAACTGGCAGAAGCTTGGCAGCTCCCTGAAAGAACCCTGAAAGTTTTGTGAAGCATAATTTCTCTTTCCATAAACTATTTTAAGAATTCTTCCCAACACATATTTACCCATGTGAATACTAATTAAATTATTGCATATTATATTTGATGGTGTACTAATTATGGTGTCAGGCTAATGCATATTAATACATACCAGTGATGGTGTCAGGGTGTCAGGCTTACTGGTTTCTTTTTTGAAGCTTTGCAAGGTCTTGATGTCATTCGCACCAGCTGGAGGATTTTTTGAAATTATGAAAGTTTTTTTTTAATGGTAGAACAATTTCTTACCTAATTATAGCAGCACATCTTGTGAACATGACAGATTTAAGGTGGTCACTGTGGTGCAGCCACAGTGGAGTCAGAGAACTGGAGAACTGCAAGGCCTCTAGCAATCTGCCAGCATGCTGCAGAAACCTAAGCTATTTCCCTCCTCTATCTCTCTGTACACCTTTATCTGTGTATTTCAGCTGAAGTTTGTCAAATGGATAAGTATCTACGAAATATTTCCTATAAAACTGCTTTCCGCAAATTTCCTGACGGTTACAAATATAACATGACAGAGCTATGTAAACAGTTCAGATCTCTTGACTGAAAGTGTTACGGCTTGACAATTTGATCAACTTTAATCTCTGCTTTGTTTCTCCTTCCTTGTATTTCTTCATTGAATTAACTGGAGAAACAGCTGATCAGATAATAATAAACTCTTACAAAATCAGTCAAACTACAGAAATAATGATATGAAACTGCAAATAATTAAGCAATCCCCCTAATTTTGAGGATCTCTAATACTATTAAATAACAGTTTTCACTCACTCCATTTTACTCAGTCACTACAAGAGTGTTTGCAGCATTTTGCCTGGAATCAGCCTGCTTAAATTTGGTCATGTATATTGGTTCTTATTTAATAAGAGAAAGCAACAAATTTTTGTAATGTTAGTTACAGAAGTGTCACAAAACAAGATCAATAGTACTTGCTGCACCAGAAACTGTAAGGCACAAATAAACTTGCCTTTTAAAGCTCCCTAAACCTCAGAAAAGGTATATTTATGTGTGCATGTAAGGTCAGTAAACTTACAGTATTAACAGTGGTAAATTTAAGAGAAGTTAGAGAACTCAAAAACATATATACTGGTCTGGATCACCTATTATTTATATACTGACAAATATTTAAGGTAAAAGATTGAAAAAACTTAAATAGAGATATGTTATTTCTGCTTTACATGTGGGCATTACAAGTGAAACTTGGCCGCAAAAAAAACCATTCTGGCTCCAGATTTATTTTCATTTCCTATGGAAATTGTCTGAAACAGTATGATCATGCATCTGTATCATCAAATTAATCAGAAGTGAACTTTCTTATGAAAATCTTTCCCCAATGACAGTAGTCCAAGTAGCAACCATTATCTGGGGGAAAAAGATGAAAAATAAAAAATGCCTACATCAGAATCTAGTTGAATTTTCTGCATTAGTTTTCATCTTTTTGCATGTTTCAAGATGGCCAAAACCAGTGATGTAATGGGAAAATCAAAATAAGCAGATAACCTCACTTAGTTACAGTATTAAAGAAGCAGAAAGACAGCAGAGTACTCAGGCAGATTCTGCTTACCTGTATTTACACTTGACCACAAAACTGTTCAGGATTAGAAATGCGAGAAGCACACAAAAGAAGAAGATATACTTGAAACAGGATGAGAACCTTTTCTCTTGAGCCAAGCAAATACCAGGTTTCCTATTAAAACAAATGTCAAACCTTAAGTTGCTATTTTCCATTCCAGATTTATACCCTCAAATCCCAGTTTCTGCTCACTTCTGGGGACTAGGTATTCTCTTGCCACTGACTTTTCCTCCTTTATTATTTCTGTTTCCTTATGTCATTTTACCCATGCTTGGGTAGGTCTATCACTTCTTAATCCCCTACAATTTCATTTTGCATTCTCCAGTTCTTTACATACATGCAGAGTCCCATCAAGCCACCATGAGTCATGCTTGCTGGTTTGTCTATTTAGACTAATTATTTCACCCTTGTATCTTTTCACCCCTCCAATGGCTGCATTCTCTGTCAGCTACGTATTTCAACATATAGGTATCATTTGTGGAAAAGTCCTTTGTTGATCTTTTGAATTGAACAACAGGGTTTTTTCTTGCTCTGCACATTTGAAACCTAGCTGACAAACTCAGCTAGTTAAGAACTTACCTGTTTCTTTCATGAGCAAGTTTGAGATAATCCACTCTTTCCAAGCTTAGGTCACTTGTGAAACAGATCTCTACTCCAGGACCCCAGTCAAAGCAACATTCATTTGTCTTTTCCCTAACTTAACCTAGCCTGGTTCCATGTGAAACCTGTGTCTTTGGAATGGAGCTTCCATAATACCTGTTAGTCAACTCTTCCTCAATGTATCTCCTCCTCTGATCCTGCTTAAATATGGAGAAGTAAAGCTAAACTGTGCCTCAATACTTTCCTGAAGTACGTGATGAGAAACAGCAAATACTGTTTGCCTGGGTCCTGCATGAACCAATAGGTTCTAACTGCTGTGACCAGCTATTCCATCCCACTGCATAATTTTCCTCTGAGATCTCCTCCCCCTGCTCCAGGCAGGTAGCTCCCTGTATTCAAGGTCTGCTCTGATGTGGTATAGTTACATAACCTTGGCCCAGACTCTGTGGAAACAGCTATGTACTTGGTACTTGGCTGATCTTGACCTTGCCCTGCTGACTTGAGCTCTTGGCTTGGTCTTGGATGTGCTTTGTCGCTATGAGCTTGTCTGGCAACCACTGGACTGTGGCTAATCCTGGGTACTGTCACCAGATCTGCCCTGCTGTGGTCCTGGGGGACAGCATCCCTTGAATGACTGCATCCCTCAGCTTCCCCTCCACTGCCCTCTGAGAAGCCCACTCTTGCTGCTGCTTGAGACTGATCAAGTAGCCAAGGAAACCTTTAGCCAATGGTTCTCTTTGGGGGCACGTTGCAGGATTGCACTTCATTGACAGAAAGCAAGGCAGGCAGGAACAATAAATACCTTTTGCACACCTGGTATTTGTATGAATCAGTGCAAAACTACAGTTGGCTGTAATTCTTTAGGGCTTAAAAAACAAAGCAAAATGAGGCACTGCAGGGAGTTGTTTTAGAAACTGAGGATAAAAAAAGTATTTAGCTGAAATAATCTTCACATCAGTTAGTTATGTTTTCTTCTCACCCAGAAGATGGCATTAATGATGTGCATTCTACCTGCATCTGTCTTTGATGACCACAGGGATTCGTATGCTGTTCCGCCCATTAACTTTCTGCTGCTTTAAATTAGAACAAATTCACACTTGTGCCAAATAGAAAGCACTCACTTGTCTACCAGCTTCTTTCAAGGTGAAATCTAAGTTGAATAGGAGAGACATATTTTTTAAAAAACTTGCCCTTCTTCTGGAGCGCTCTACCATTCTGTTAGAGAGAGAGAAAGAGCGAAGAGGAGAGAGAATGAGAGAGAATGAGAGAGTGAAAAAAGGAAAAACAAGGTAGAAAATGGAAGAGGAAGAGAAAGGAAAGAGGAAATAGCCTTTCCATATACATATGTAAGGACTCAATTGATACATTAATGTCTCCTATAATTCTTCCCTAACTACAAACTCTAGAGCTATGGCACATCATGTTGATAAATATCTATGTGACATAGAAATCAGGAGTAATAAATTCTTTGTAACATACTAATCTGGATCTAATAAAAGACAGTAGTGTAGTTCCACTTAATAAACATACTTTAAAGCCAACCATAACCTCCAAAATTATTTTAAATTGCTATGTGCCATTTTGTAAACATAATTATCAGCCTTCATTTCAGCTGCTATCTTGGTTGAAGAGGCTAAGTTTGCAATTACTTATTTGTGCACCATAACATTCTGGAACTCATTGCTACAGATTTGCTCTTGGCTGATGGTGTAAGAAATTGATTCCTCTGTAATCAACATAAAAGATTAACCAAAAAATGTTCATATAGTATGTTACGCAGCTGTAGGGGAGAAAAATCTAACGTCATGGTCATGTACTTTGCTATACAGGTGTTAATTGAGCTTTTAAATAAACTTTTCAAGAAGAGTCAGAACATTTTGCTCCAATATTTTTGACGTTATAATAGCATATGGTCTGAAATCTTAGCATTCTATATTTAATAGCTTGGAATTATAGGAAAAAGGATCATCTAAATTCTACTTATTGCTATAGTCATAGGGGTGTCCAGTTATGCTTGCACCAATTTTACTATCCCTTAACATTTCAAATTCTTTGAAGACCCTTAAATCAGGGCTTCTGTTTTCTTTTTATTCAAAAATATTTTATTCAATGGAGATGCAAAGTTGTTGCAAATAATCTGTGCCTAAACTTAACTCTTTTACTGCTGTATCCAGGTCTTTCTGCTGCTTAAAATTTAACAATAGCAGCTGATGAAACATTTATTGTCTCTCTGAGATCACAACACTTCATTCCAGGCTCTGTTGGTATTTCCTTGCTAAATCCCAATTTTCAGGGGTTTATTACTCCATTATCTTATATCTCACTGAGCTCTCTTATAATAATAAGGGATTATGCCTGAAACTTAATTAGTTCAATTTTTATTGATAGCAGTTATTAGCAGGTCCCCAGTTTCTACTCTTCAGCTAGTGAATAAAGAAGATACAGCCAGGCAACTTGAAAGAGAAAACATTTTGAAAAAAAGATTCAATCTAATAGCATAGAAAATTAATCAGAATATCCTTAAAAAGGCCTGAAGTCTATTTTTTGGGGGGGCAAAGATGCAAAATGAAACTGGATTGCAAATTCCTCTGCTGGTGGGATATCTCTAGAGCTTCTGGTAGAAGGTTCACAACTGTCACTTCCTGGCAGAAATGTTAAGGCCAGCTGGGATCAGTTCCTCCTGGGGAAAGCAGGCATCAATTCTCAGGAGATGTTATGCACTAAGACTGCATATGACATTTGTGATTCTTGTTACAAACTAGGATTAATCTCAGCCAAAGCAACTGACAGATAAACAAATGTGCATCTGCTTTAAACATACTATTTACTCCTCCATAAAACACGACAACAAATATATATTGGATCAAAATAATCCAACTGATCAGACTGACACCTAGAAAATATACAGTGTGCCATGTGAACTGTTTAAAGCTATAGAAGTGACTTTTTTCTTTTAGCATTGTAAATACTCATACACATTGCCAATAACTAGGGAGTACACCATTCAAAACTCGCTTTAAGTCACAAATGAGAATGAGTCAGGACACAACCTAAGCCACAGACAGAGATGAACTGTGTTATCCAATGGAACAATACGATCTGGTTTAGAATGCTATTCCAGGACATGCTTATTCTGGGCTGCAGTGGGCTTGGTTCGGTCAAAGATGCGGTTTGATGTGGAGCAAAGGGAGAAATGGTAATACTATGACAGCACCAAGGGCTCTACGTAGTACTTGCATTTTGTTAGGGTCCTTAATACTTTTGGATTAAAATAGCAATAGTGTTAAGCTATGTTCAGCTTTTCTTCAGATTCGGAGAGCTAAAAATTTTCAGCATTGTTCAGAAGGTAGCAAATAGGCTACTACAAATCATTTGTTATAGCAAAATGGGTTAAAGAATAATTATTGCATTTTAGACACTTTCTTCCTGTTGCAATTCCGCCCTGCTACAGTGATGTTTCAATTCCTGTATCAGCAGTAAAGATCAAAGCATTCTCTTGAAGATGCTCAAAATAGAAGAAATCAGAACAAAAATACACATTTCAGACAGGAAAAATGCACTTACAGTGCAGAATTTCATCACACTAAGGCATATATTTCTTCTTACAAACCGATTAGGAAAAGTGATAGAGAGAAAGCATCATTGTTTGATGGATGAAGAAGTTTCTGAGAGATGAGTATAGTACAATGTTTAAAAAAAACAATAAAAAATATAGCTTAATGACCATAGATACTGCACAACATGCCGTGGTAGCATTAGTTAGAAATGCATAGCAGATTGTCCTAAAAAATAAAATCTGAGAACAAACTACATTTTATTAACTAATTTCAAATTAATTGCAACACACATGACATCTCAAAAATTCTATATACATGCCAATATCTTCCACTTTTGGATACTGCTGTAAACATGAGGAAAAAAATGCCTTTCCCTTCATAAGACTTACAGATTTCTAAATAAAGTACTGAGGGAGGAAAACTGGAAGAAGTCCATAAAAATTGTAAGTTCTGCACACAGCACAACAAATGAACAGAATTTATGTGTAATAGCCATAGAGTTACTTTGCTGTAGTGTTCTACACTCTCACAAAGTAGTCTTTTCTCATTTGAATTTGTAAATGAATTCTGTATATTTACATAAGCAAGCACAAACCCACCACTCTTCCCAAAATCAAACTAGACCCAGCAGCAAGTTTTGACCCCACATTGCCAGAAACTATTATTCCATCCATCTTCCATCTAAATACTCAATATCTCTCTGTGAACAGTATTCTGCAGCCTTAGTCTTTTCAAACTGGTTTTACTACAAATATTTTCCTCAACAGCTATGCAAATTATTTTGTACCATGCTATGCTGAGTAGTTGTGAGTTTTCACAGATTCTAGCCTTTTCTGTGTGTCTTTTTTATTACAAAATGGAAAAATATGGCTCAGTTTCAAGTGGCTAATTGGCAATATCTTAAAGTGCTGTTAAGAGGTTCAATTGTATGTATAACATCTGATAATCTGATTGTATTTTATTTAAGATGAGAAAGTACTTCAGAAGTCAACAGATGGCAGCAGATATACTTTACAGAAAAAAACAGTAATTTACTTCTATTTCTTTCACACCATTGTCTTGCTGTTTATTGAAATAGAGTTTGAACGTAGAGGCTGGAATGCAATGAAGAAAACCAGTAGAAAAAGACTAATAGTAGATGGTTTTGCTTTGTTCATCAAGATAGTTTCAGTTAATTACAAATGTGTTTCATGCAAGACATACATATATCATAAACCAATTGCTATATATAAGTGCAAAACTACACTTCATACCATATGCTGCAAAAGAAATTGCCTTAGTGAATGGGAAAGGCTTCTCACTCACACAGCTTCCATACAACTGAATTATATACTGCAGATGAGGTTACTACTGTTGTAGGAATTACATTGGAATATAGACTCTAAGCAGTTTTGATGATTTAGTTCTTAATTACCCTCAAAAGGATTTTGGTATCCATAAACAATAATAAATAATAAATCTCAATTACTTCTTTTAATTGGGATAACAACTACCTTGGACAGTCAATGGTCTAAGAGATTTTGTCGTAGCTGAAGAGATGAGTTTTATGAGGTAGCTAGTTACAGAACTGAGATGAGCAGGTAGGTGGCTCTTCCTCACATAAGCTACTTGGCAAGGTGCGCCCAAAGTAATTTCCAAGAAAATGACCAAGACAAAAAAGAGCAGTCCTCAACAGAAAGATGCTCCTTTTCTGCTACTTCTTTCCAAAGCATCTCCACAGTCTCCCTTACCTTACGTGTTTAAATGCAACGTGTCTTTGTCACGGCACTACAACAAGAAGAGAGGTTCAGATGGCAACTTGCCACTACATGGGCCTCAGGAGTAAACCTGACTGCTTACATGGCTTATTTTGCTCAACAGCCACACCAAAATCAGACAAAATAGACAGCAAGAGTACTCACCACTGACATCTCCAACGTATTTTGAAGAAGGTAAAAACAACAGACCACTATCTTCCACAACGTTCCAGAGGAGATATTCTTCTGGGTCAAATACATGATGTGATAGAAATTCTGAGAAACGAAGAGGAAAAAGTTATCTCCAGAACAGAAAGAGTGAGACATAGAAGGCTACTGTGCTGTTGTGTGGTGTTATAGGGCCATTCCCTTTCTCCAGGGTTTTCTATGGTGTGATGCTCTTGAGGCTCATGAGCTACTTGTTCAAATTAGGGGTGAATGGGAGGAAGGGAGGGTTTTCAGTTCCCATATTCTGCTCCAGAAATGCAAACTTCAGTTGGGAATTTTAAAAGGGTGCAATATAGCTGAAATATTTTTGAGCCTGATCATTTACATAGCCCAACACAAACAAGTGATATGGCGAGAGACACCTGACTGCTAAGAAGCATTATACATATCCTGGGATTTAAATGATGAAGATACTCTACACTTTATATTAAAAACCAAATCATGAGTTTGTAGAGTCTTAAACATTTTTCTTTTAAGACATGTAAATAGAAAAACTGAAGTGTGAGGGAGTTTCAAGACAGTTCTACTGCAGAACATCAAACTCTTTTGATGAATCTGGCATCCCAATTGTATTTCCTTTAGATTTCTTGGGAGCATCTTTTCAGGAAATATAAGCAAGTAATGCTTTATAAATATGTAATCCCCTTTTGCTAATCTAAAAATATAATTTTTAATAATTTTTTAGAGAGTAATTTAAAGTTGAAATGCAAAGGAAGGATCTTTTGCTTGTCTCATAATGGAAGGACATTATTACTGATAAAATATAAACTATTTATGTTCTTACAGTTATTTCAGACATTTTATCTGTGATTTTTTTCATAACCACTCTAAATCACAAGCATTTTTAGCTTTTAATATTAATGCTTTAATATAGTAGTGGAAAGAGAACAAGCCAGAGCATTGCATTGTTTGCAATATGTGTTGCTCCAATCCTAGTTTATTAATCTTAACAGAAAACACCTTTATCGAAAAAAAATGTGTTTCATTATAAGGAAAGAAAAAAATCAGTATGTTCTTTGAAATTCTCCTTGAATTCAAGGTGTGCTGTGAGCAAAGTATTACATATATCCTCAGTTCATGCATATATTTCCAGATTGCCATCTGGTGTGCATATATTATGCATTTGTATAATAACATGCATAGCTATTATTGTTTTAAAATATAAGTTATGAAAGCTAAGTAAAATATATCATAGCTGACAACTCATTTTTCCCACCAGCTTTTGAACAGACATGTTTATATTATCTTAATGTCATATTGTAATGTTCAAAAAATAAGACCTGCTGTGTGAAAATGAATTAAAGTATAACTAACTTTCAGCCCTTAGTACATGTTTTTTGCATGTTCCATGTGTAGAATGTGCAACTGTTTTAGTCCTTTTGCCTGCACCAACTAGAGTGGGTTTTGTCATGTTTCAGTTCAAATCAAAATCAAGAGAGCAAATTTATCCTGTCTTGGGGTTGTTGAGGGTAACTTTACTCTGTATTAGATAATGACACTTGACTTGGCTTCAGACTTTGCCATGGAGCTGCACCCAAAATACCTTACCTGGCTGAGCAGAGCATGCCAATACAGCTACTTTTAAGATCCAACACGGCAATATGCTGTCTCATGATGACGTAGCACTATGCGGTCACGAACTGAATTTATAAAAGCAGTTTTTAACTTGTGACAATAGTCACATTACTGGAAGTTTATCATTACTAATTTATTAGTATTTGAAGATTGTTCACTGGTTTCCACTCTATTCCAACAAGCTTCTACTCCTTCAACTCTGTTACACAAACGCGGCAGGGAACGGATTTATGCTACTAGAAATAAGACCTAAATTAACCACAAAAACTTTTTGAAGCCTTCTCCCTTCTTCTGTTCTGCTGCTGCCTGGTTTTAACAATGAATAAAGTATTTGGTGGAGGTTTTGACCAGTGGATTTTATCTGCAGAAAATCTGTATGGAGTTTGCGGATACTTACAAGATGAGTAAGGGGCAGATAACATGATTAAAATGTAAATGACATCAGAACTAATACTTGTCTGAGATTCTTATAAATGTTAGAGGTTATGCTAATTTATATTATTAAATAATGATACATTGGATGTTCAGTAGTAAGTTAGGGTAAGAAAAAGTTAGCAATCAGAAATTCACTGCTCCATAGCAGCTCACGAACTAATGGTACAACAATTTTGACAAGATGCCACAATTAAAGCAAACTATCAGATCAGAATGCCAGAACAAAATTTTGCAGCTTAAAAAATGTTCCTGAATATTCTTTTACAATTTTTTTTTCTTATGTATTTTTAGAAGATGTTTCTAAAGCACAGGATTTTGTGTTTAGGCTGACACACTGGCTCTGTGCTGGTGCAATAGAATTCTGCCAGATGCCTTGAAATTAAATTTTTTTAAATGCCTGCCATATTCCTATGAATTAAGCTTGACTCCTATTTGCTTGCCATGTCTGATAATCTGAGACCTGAAGATACACCAGCACTGAAACACTTAGAACAAAGCCCTGATTCATGTATGTCATACATCAAGACAACTTCAAACTTGTGAAGAGCAGTCCAGAAAACTCCTTCAGGTGAAAGTCATGAGAATTTTCATTTGCAAGCTCAAGTGTATATATAACAATCCTGAAATCACCAGTCGTTATGAAATAGCTTTACAGCTATGGATGGAAGCAGATTTCTGGCAATGTAGTAACTATACTTAAAGCCATCAAGCGTAAGGATTTTACAGATCACCGATTTTCATATATAGATATTGCAAGATATATAAACAAAACTCCAAATAGCGTTTATCTAGAGATGTGTTGCCTTTGTTGTTCTCCTAACACTAATCAGATTTTAGCCTCCTACTGTCTACAACTTCTTGAGGCCTTATAAAAACACTCACAAGCAAGTATATGTTCTTACTTTTTACTCAAGTTACATCATTTGACAAGGAAAACAACTCTCAGTTGTTTGTCAAGGCGGCCAGATGTGAGAGGGGGAGCCAGAAACCATGTGTGAATATGAACCGGACACACAACTAAAATTAAATTACGACTCTCATCACACTCTCTCATTGTCTAATGCAGTAAGTAAATTAAGACAACAGAAATTTTTTAACAGTGAGCACGGAGTTATTTAGATTTTTAAGAAAAAAACCTCCTCTGACTGTTTCACAAAAACCTATTGCTACAAATTCAAGAGACATGGAAGCTGTACATTAAAGTAAAATTGACAGAGGACTGTTTAACTATTTAATATTTTAATGTGAAATGGGAAACTGAAAAAACCTGACAACTATCTTGAATCATATGTACATATCCAAATGATTTCTTTAACCAAAATACATTTGTGAAAATAAAAATATTAGTATTCTGATCAAAAACATTTGCTAAAATATAGCATAAATGATGATGATCAGACAGCTAGTTTGAGCTTTGAAATCTCTAATTCAGTGTCACTAAAGAAATACATTATCTAAACTTTGTAAAAAATTTCAGTCTTTCAATTGGTTTCTTCTGTTTCATTCCTCCTTTTGAGGTTTGATTGAACATTCACCTGATACTGGGACCTGCCACCCTTCTGTTACCCTTGTAATGAAGGTAATACATATCAAAAAGGCAAAAAATGTAACTGAATGACTGTCCTCAACTATATCAACTCATACCAACTCACTGAACTTTGACTTGATAGGAGCTCAAAGCCATTTCAATACTGGTGATAATTTTTTCTTCAAGATTTTTGGTAAAGGGGCAACAAAATATATGGTGCAGAATGAACTGAATTCCTACTCACAGAGGATTTAAAATAGTAGAAGGAATTCAAGCTGCTTCAACAGTGCATGTTCACCATCCTCCACTGCGCACACACAGAGGACATAAGGCTACGATGTGCTTTTAACTTTCTTTGAAGCAAATCTTCAATAGTAAAGGTACATGTCTTAGTCGGTGCATAGAGAGATTGCTGATAATAGTAAAAAATAAATTGCATTTCATACACATCCCTTTTTATCTTCATTCAATTCTAGTATTCTTAAAAACAAAAAAATAGTTCAACTCTTTTTACAGTATGACTGTACTACTAGGTACCATGACACTATGTACCCATTGAGAATGTGCATATAAATACATATGTGGAAGAGAGCGTTAACCACCATAGCTGAAACTAATTATCTGGGGAAACATTAAGGCATTTAGCTGTAGTTATTGTTCAAATAACTACACATACCATTATGTAAAATAATACCATAATTTTCATTTTAAAATTACAAGAATTAGAAAGAGATTGTGATTAAGGCAATGTTTTGACCTCCCAGTTTCTCATGATCCAAACAAACCAACACAAAGATTCCCATATATATTATAGCAGATTCATTTGTGTGTCAGCAGAAAGAAACCTCAGACCAAATTCAGTACCTTAGCCCTTCCTCAATCAGTTTTCTTAAGCTAATAAAACTTTTGTGTCTACTAGAAGAAGGTCCCAGGCTCTGGATTGGCCTGACAGAGCAGGATCTCAAGAACTTGGCTGGCCTTGTTGTGGCCTGAGCCATGCTGTCGCTCAACTGCAAGGCCATTCATTGCTCATTGCTTGTGTGTTTGTGCTTTGCTCTGGGAAGATCTGATGTGCTCCCAGCTGCAGCTCCTGGGGGCCATGGGGCTAAGGGACACTCTCTGAGCTTTACAGGGCATGACTGAGGGGGGAGCAAACTGATATGAGACTCTATAAAAATGCAAGTAGAGCTTGTGCCTAGGAAGGAGTTGGTTGGTGTTTGTACTGAGTGCTCCTTGTGAAGACTTTGGGATGTTGATAACCTACTGTGAATTTGTGCTTCCTCTCTGTCTGAAGATGGCTGGTGCTGTTGACCTTACATGCCAAGGGGTGTTGGATGGATAAGTGTAACAATGGAGAAAAGGGGTAGTCACTAGTAAGTTTTCTTCTGTAATAATTTAAAGGTAATTATTAATGAGGTTTTTTGATATTAATTTGGATTGTGACTTAATATGATTGTAATTGAAGTAGTAATATTTTGCTGTTGGATTTTTATTAGATTGTGAGGATTTTAATTGGGATTTTAATGATAAATTCTTGGCTCTATATATGCTCTGTTCCCTTTTGGCCACAAGACTTTGAGAGTAGTGCTTCCTTATGATGGAAAATGGAAAAGGGAGAATACAAAAAGGAAATCTCAATTCAGATAGAGCTTTTACAAGTTCATATTTAGTGTTTTCCTTTATACCCCTTATTTATGCTTTCTAGTTCTGAAATACATGGAAATTGACAGTTTTGGGAGGAAAATATTGTCAGATCAGTATGAGTTGTAAATAAGTCACAAGAAAACAACAAATATTCTTCCACAGTATGAAACCTTTACTCCCTCAAGGGAGTCAAAACTGAGTTCCATATTTATTTAGATTTAGGTCCGCATTCATGAATATGACCCATATGATAAAGAGATAGTATAATGGCAATGCCGTGGCAACGACTAAAATTAATGAAGTGTGAAGTTATCCAAAGTAGCTAGGTCAGTTTCTTTTGAACTTTCAAGTAGGTCCTTGAAGTGGGACTTGCTTGCAATCATTTAAGCAAGGAAGTGAAACCTGATTATTACTGGTCACAAATGCTTGTTCACTTATCCTGGAGGAAATGATCTCCTGTTGGCAATTAAAAGGTAATTAGCAGTTTCCTGACTAGAATAAACACATCCAGCCAGTAATTTTCCATTCGTAACCTTAGGGCAAGTGAACTATTGCCAGTTGCAGATGTTTAATGCTGTCCAACCTTAAAACAGTCTCAGCCCACAATTTCAGAAATGCTGTTTTAAGCATGTTAACTGAGGGAATGTGAAGTTTTACACAATGAATTGATTTGCTAAAAGATAGCTTATATTCTCCATAAGTTCTGATTTAATATCCCAGAGCAGATTCAGGCATTGAGATTAGCATTCAAGTATGCATGTGGATGAAGCACTACACTCCAGTAGCAGTAGACAAATGCTCATATGAATAATTAGTATTTATGCTTGTTAGTATGGAAACACACAACTTATTCCTGAAGACTGAAGTAAAATGATCAATAAAGGGCAGACATACCAGTGTCTCCACTCTCCCAGAACAGGAGATTTTCTATATCTATTATATTATTAATATAGAGGTCATTATTCTTCTAATACCTTGCCAACTGTCATTAAAGTAACAGGACATGGCTGAAAATCTCACCTATGATTTCTATTTTCTTCCACTTATATTTTCGCAATTCACTTATTTTGGGAGCCTCTGCATCAAGGCACAGAGCACAAGCACATACCAAAGAATAAACAGTTTATGAGCTGCTCAAAGTACTGCCTCAAAAATTATTTTGTTAGAGATGCAATCTGAAAAAGCACCTTCTGCACATTAGAATGTTTCCAAGAAAGATATTAACATTAATATTGAAGTACACAGAACAATAACAATCAAGAAAACATATGATCTCCATGAGACATTGCTCCAGAAATATATAAACTAGTGAAAATACTGGTTTTCCTAAATTTTGTGGTAAACTTCTAATCAGCATACATACAATTCAAGAACTAGTTTCATAGACACTGGCACGCTGCATGTACGACTTCCAACTGGCTATCTGTACAACATAACTGCATCCAAAGGCAGCCTATAATTTTTCACTTCAAAAATGATCACCTTAACCTTATTAAGGCAGTTTGTTTCATGTTTCCAAACATTTAGCATGCAGACTAACTTCCTGTTATAGTAGTGTCCTGAAAGAGTTCAATAAAAATAGGAAAATGTGGCAGCAACCTGATTTAGGAGACAAATGTCATTAATCCATTTAACAGCTAAAGTTAATTAGACACAGAAGCATAGGTTATGAACTGTACTGAATGACAGAGCAAAGATGTCAAAGTAATCATGTGATCCAAATAACAAAGATCAAAATCTGTATTACTGTGTTCAACATGTAAAATATGGCTAAACAATTTTAAACTTTTTATATTCTTTTGGTATAGAGATTCATTCCCCCCTCCTCTCCTTTCATATTTAAACAAAGCAATAGAGTGTAGTTTTCATCCCAGGATAGTGGAATGAGTGTGAGAGAGGAAGAAAACTCTGTAGGCTCCTAAGAAATGTTAATGTACTGAGGCAGACATTAATATTTGAAAAAAAAGGATAACTTGTTTTTGGTATAAATTATAAATCAGACATGTCATCGTGACAGAAGAAAACAATTCTTATGTTTAAGACTCTTTCATTTTCTACTGAGCAGTTCTGTTAAACTTAGCGAACCTTTCACAGCCCATTTATTTTATTGTTCTGTTAAGCTTATGGCATTTTTTTCAGCAGTGACTCAAGCAATCTTTTAAACTTCCTTAAATAGTGCAGTGAGTGCATTTCTTAAGATTACCAAACAGCCTCTGCTATAAATTAGGTAGTTCTGAAAGTTTATTTGCAATTTCACCCTAAATCAGATTTTTTAAAGTTTTAGACAGGAAAATTAAATAAAGCCTATATGGAATCAAACATGAAGTTAATATGTACAATATATGCTGTGGAGTTGTGTATGGTTTTGGAAATGACCTCGTGAAAGTATGCTTAGCAATGAAAATGATGACATTTGAACAAGGAAGGGATCTGATGAGAAATAAAGACCAGGCTTTAAGGGGGGTAGAGGGAAGAGGATGGGGAATCCTCAACCTTTTTTCCATCACTGATAAAAATAGTGCTACAAAAAAGAATGCATTTACCTTGTTTCCCTAGAATAGGTCCTGATACACCCCATACGCGTGAACTGAGTAACAGATTGACTTCAATATCTGAAGCAGAATTTGCTTTCCGTTTCAGTGTTCCAGTGAGGAGCACCAAACAGAAATACGTGCGTAACAACAATTAAAGATTTGCTGCCTACATGCCTGTTATAAAAGAATCTGCCTAAAAATGTTCTTTTAGTAGGGAGAAAAATGTTTGTTCCACCTAAGCTAAGTCATGCACCCTGCATTGTAGGGAGTGAACACACAGCTAAGCAGGCCCTTGATCTGGAAAGCAGCCAGTAAAAGCATCTGTAGGACCTGTAGCATCAGTCTCTTGCCATTTCATTGAACCCATAGCAAATAATGCTGGGAAGGACTTTTATTTCTTCAGCTCCAAAGCAAGAACACTGTATGTAGCTCATTCCTGGCAGCTGTTTGAACAGGGAAAGTGTGAAATCTTAATAACTTCACACTTATCTGTTCCAGTGCCTTACCATTCTTATTATTAGAATTAAATTATTAATCTAAATGTTCTTAGGCAATTTTTTTAAGCCCATTGATTATTTTTCTCTCTCTTTATGATTATAAAGAATGTTTTAAACCTGTCCTCTCCCAACCAATCTTTTACGATTTCAAGTTTTTTATAACCTCAGATTTCTAATCTGTAGACTCAGGAGCCCCAAATCTTTCAGTCTTCATTTGGTCATCAAAACACCAGGCACTTTGTCCACGTTACTAGAAAAAACTGTTTTCCAACTCTTAAGAGGTATATTTTTGCTACAGTTTGCAGAACTTACCTGTATGAACAATTTAAGCAACTTGCAAATTTAAGAAGGTTTCAGCAGTTAGCAGGTAATCTGGTCAGAAACCACAATTAGTTCCATCTGCTCATGTATATGTGGACGCAGTGGCATAGTGCCATTCTTCCTTTGCTAGGTTGTATCTCCTTTTAGCTGCTTTGGAGAAATTCAGTGTGGATTTGAACTTTTAGGCTTTTGCATTAGCAGCCTAATTGCATGGGAATCTTTAATTTAGGTAAGTCTTGAATGTCTTGAAATATTGACAACCTGTTGCCTGGTAGAACTGGCTAAAGGAAACTTAGACAACAGGCTATATAACAGTCCTGCAGCACCACTCTCTCCTAGCCTGCTTATTAAGTCATGTTTGTTTTTATTGAACTTGAATATTTCCTCATTCTAAAGCTTGCTTAGAGAAGGAGAGTTCCAAGATGTAAAATCTCAAAAGTTCTTTTCACAAACCCATTTGCTACACTAGCAGTGTCTTCCAAATCATGTGTTTATTATGAATTCCATCTCTAAATTAAACCAACTACATCTCAAATCTCAAATCCACTTCCAAAACACAGCGATTAAATAGAAATGGCTTAAGTACTGAGGTCTGCGTGAATTGCTATTGTCTTTTGCTTCTTCAGGAAGTTAATAATATCACATTTCTTATTATTCTGGGCTCTGGTAGAATGTCAGATATCAGATTATTCCATCCGTAATGAACAAATATTAGTAGTTGGGCCTGACTTACCAGCTTCCTCTGAGTTAATTAAGTAAAATTAAGGCATGAATGGGAAAAGTCATTGATATTTCCCGACTTGTTGGAAATATGATTATGATAGAGGAAGCTGGCAGCCAAGTGTATTAGAGTAAGTATTGTAGATTCAGTATTGTTTGGAGCAAAATTTAAGTTTTACCTATAAGAAATTCTCCATAATCCAATTTTTGCTCTCGCCAAGTCTTATTTCTACTGGACTTAAGAAACATAAGCAAAGTATTATCCACTGTAAATGTTCTTGTGTGCAGAACCAGCTTTGTTCTCTCGGAGTCTTTCATTTCAATAACAGTTTCATGAACCAGCTACAACTAGAGACACTGTTATTCCTTCTGTTGTACTTGATGGTGTGGAAATTAGGGATGGTCAGGGGCACACAATTTAATATCAAATATTGAAGCTTAAAACTGCTTGGATTGGGAATATTGGGTTATTCTTCAACAGAAATATAACAGTGCACCATGTTTGTCCCCTCAGGTTCCAAATTTCTCAGAATTCCATTTTTATGGGCAGGACCCATCTTTACTTTAAACTTTTACGAGGATTTACAGAGATTAACAAATTGTGTGAAAATATATTCCCCTATTCTGAAGGAAAGATACCAAAACTCCAGAGCACGTGACAGTGGAGCGGAGAGAAGCCTCAGGCATTGTGCTGCCCCAGGGAAGCTCCAGCATATTTCCAGCAGAGCTTTGCCGGTTCTTTATTCCACTGCTTTACATTTTTATTTCGTTTCATAGATTGATGAATCCATCTGACAAAATAAAAGCATCCTGTTAGGACTCACTTTATGTATATTTTATTCTCATTGATTTTTATTTCCTCCTTCATCTTTCTCTTTTCAATGTACCTTCTTTTTAATCTCCATATATCCGTTTTCCTTTCATGACACATTTCTCTTTCTTTCCTGATGTACATCACTTCTGGCTACTTTGTTTTAGTGCTGATTTTTTTTTTTTTTCTTCTATCTTTTAACATTCCTAGATACTGGCTTCCCTATAACCAAAGTGATACACACATACTCAAAATTCCAAAATATTTGCTAGGGGAGACTTTCTTTTGAAAGGCAGGCTTTCTCTTTCACCAGACAAAGAATTCAGTCTGAGTGGGGCTTAGCTCTCACACTCAGACACTCTTAGACTACACAGAGCTACTTAAACCCTGAGCAATGTCAGCAGTTTCTGACTACTTCTGCTCCAGTGTGTCAGCCTTCACCTACTCTTTCTGTTTCTTTTCTTGCTGTACTATAGATTGTAAATGGAAAGGAAGACATAGGGATAGAATGAGAAAAATTTTGGTAATGTGCAAGATTTTATTATTGTATAAATATTTTTACATCCTGCGAAGGTGTCCATAACAGGCATCTACTGGATTATTTAGCTGTCTATCAGAGAGGGATTCATAAATGTTCATAAACATTCATGAATTTTAAAAGTAGTGCTTTGGGGTTATATTTTCCTGATAAGGAATTCACTGTTGTTAAGTGTCTCTAATTCAATCTTAAAGGTGGACATTAATCTTTGGGAAATTCCAATTTCCTCAATTATTCTTGCTTAAAAGCATGATTCTGCAGCCATTAAAAGTATGACACAATTTATAGTAGACCTTGGTGGCATTTTTTTAAATGGAAGCAGCATTCTCCTGAATTTTCTTTCATTTTTCCCTGATGAAAACCTCTCTGAATTCCTGCATCTGATTAAGAAATTTGTGCCTGCCTTCAAAAAATGTAAGCATATACATGTTTGTAATGAATAGCATACAATGCATGTTGTTAGGCTGGATGGGAACTATCATGAGAAGAAGAAAAATGGCATGAAAATGCTTCCAAAACCAACTAAGTTCCAGACATAATAAATCTATATTTCAGTCTTGATTTGCAACTGGAATGTTCATATGTATTAAGCATTTGTTCAGATGTAAACATCTGTTTGCCATTTTAGATATTTCCACTTGGCTCTGAAATTGAGAATAACATTTACAAGACAATGATAGCAGGCAAAAGAACAAGTTTGTGCATGTTTTCTAATATTTCCTCCCTGAAAACATCATGAGAGAAAGAATACTAAAATGAAATATTGACATCTCCAATATTAGCAATTATTCCCGATTTGCTTTCTACTTTTCCATGTTATGCTCTTTTTACTCTGCTTAGGTAAAACAGGATACTTCAAATGTATAAGTAAGGAAAATTACTACTCTGGGACAACCCAAGAAAACACATCTGTACTTGTGGTTTCATCTAGTCCATGAATAGAAAATGTATTTTCATCTAAACAGATAATGCCTTTCAGTTAGCATTGAGTGGGAGTTCTCAGGAATAGTAACAATATTCTGTATATAATGAAATTATGTAAAAAGCAAACCAAAACAGATATGAAGAACATTACCAAGAACAAGGTTTTAAGTGAAACTTCAAGTCCCTGGATTTTTATTTCAAGATTAAAGGTTATGAAATTTTTCTTTGGATTTTCCTTGTAAATCAACATTGAAATCAAGATATGATTTCTGAAAGCTTGTTGCAAAAAGTTGTTTTGATGAAAACTACCTGCTCAGCTCAGCTTAAACAGCTAATCATTCTGCAGGAGGAAGAAATAAAGGTAAGAACAAGCAGCAAAAATGTCAAAAGTACACTGGTTTGGAGCTCATTTTTATGAGATCTTACGAATTCTATCTCGTCCAGTACAGAACAGGGATGATACCAAACTATTAGTTTGGCACTATATGAGTTTTTCGTATTCAATATTGAGTATTATTTATAATGCCCAAGGAAGCAGTCGGGCTTAAAATTAACAGATTCATGCTGGACTCAGAAAATGTGCATCAAAGAAATACAGATAATTAACATACATTGAATATCCCAGGTTTCTTGTTGGGTGCTTTTTGTTCAGAACTTCTTTTCAAATCCAATAAACAATTTTTATTGAAAAATAAATAATTCTCTTTTATAAATTTCAGCTGTGGACTCCTGATGGGAGAAGCTGTTACGTGAGGCTGTTAGTGATATGAAACAACTGGCCATAATAATTTTCTACATCTGTTGGTAGAACTTTTCATCATTAGGCCTCCCATGTGAGAAATGTCTGTCTTTGTAGATTCCTTACAGCAGTGATGGCTGGTACTGTGTTCTCTTGACATCTTCTGGATGGTTTTATACTAGAAGGAAGCTATTATTATTTAATGCTGCTGTGTTCCTTCCCATGACTTAATTGTTCCACACTTTCTAATCTTTGGAAGGCAGAGCTTGAGCTAAGACAAAAAAAAGATGCATTTTGCTCTCTGTGCATTGCTTATGGAGAGAGAGAAATGAAGCATGCTGAGTTCAAAAACTTTGTATGGGAACACTGAACTGTATTCAGAATTCTTACTGTATACCGTAAGATGGACTGGAGAAAAAAAGTCATTCAGTAAAACACTTTTTTTATTTAGATATGGAGTTAGAGTTAAGACATAGGCTCAAGTTCATCATTAATATCAATCCATGTTAATTGATAACTAAAATAGTAACTAAATCTTCCCATTGATCTGCCTGTAAAGACAACTCAACTCCGATAAGCCAGGATCTGAACTCAGTTATAGCTGAATAAATCTGGTTAAGATCTGTTAAAGATGATAATATTACTCTGAATTCCATGGGAATACCTAAGTTTATTCTGCTAGTTCCAAAAAGCAAAATGACACATATATTTAGCCAGTAATTCAGAGGATGACTGAATAAATAATTTCATACTGATAGCTAATGGTTTTTGGGTAGTTAGTAGTATCATCCCACACAAGGCTATGTATTCTGCTTTCCTGTTCAAATGATAATCATACATAGGAAAGAAAACACTGATGATCTAACTACTGATAAATAAGCCCATTAGGACAGAATGAGAATGGACACAAATACCAGCCAAATCTCTCATTTGAAATTAAGTTCTTACTTGAATCAACTGATACTGTAGTCTCCTGGATTTTCAGTGAAAGTCTCTTACTTGAAAAAAGTATCCTTGGCTGGTAACTGAGAGCTTGGCTCTGTCTGTGTACGTTTCCGTTCCAGTGCCAGGGAGCAAAGTATCTGAGCTTCTGACCTTTCTTTTGCTATTAAAGTGACACTTAATGCACTTCATCTAACTCTTTAATGAAAATTCTCTAAGGACTCTAGGTTCTTTTATCACTGCTAGAGAAAAACAATAATCTTATTTTGAACTATTCATATGACTTGTATTTTTTTAAATCTTAAAAGTCGATTAATTCTTGCACATAAAATATGTAATATGATGCATTATATATTTCATTTTTTCCTCTTTAAGTAATGTGAGGTTCCTCAAGTAAGTGGTCCCACTTAAGGTCAAAACATGATAGCATAACAAACTCTAGCATAACAAAAAAGTATATTTGGCTGCTTGCACAGAGCAGATCTAGCTAACAGTCCCAACACAGTCTTAATTCTGTGTATTTAAAATAGCTATTTCTAAAGATATTGTTTTCAGGCAAATTGTGCCAGGCTAACTCACAATGAGTAGTGCTTCCTTCCAGAAACACAGGTAAATATTCCTGTATTCCTGAATATTCCTCATGCACATGATGACGAATGTGACCTGAGATTCTGATCCTCCATAGACAATTTGAGCAAACTAAATCACTGAAGTGAGTGCGGCTTCGCAAGGATGCAGTGATCACCTTTTAAGATTAGGGCTTTACTGAGTTGATGGCTTTACGGTTACAAAAGGAAGCCCTTTGTTCCATAAAATCCTTACCAGTAGAAATGAAAGCACACTGCCCTAAATCAGCAAGGATTTCCATCTGTTCAAAACATTGAGAATATAATTGAGAGAAATGATAACTTTAATTTCTAAGTGTTGCTTACTGTGACTGAAGTTGCAAACTATGTTCAGGAGCAATGAGCAGCAATCTATGAATTGATCATATAGCAGTAATTGAAGAGAATGTATTACTGAGAACTAAAGATTGTCTGAAACAACACATTTTGTGACTGGAAGGCAATTACATTACACCTGCAGTGTAAATATTATTGCACGTGAGCATTCTGTCATGACAGGAATGGTCATTCACCTGCACAAATTTTTGTCTTCCTTGTACCTATGGATGATACTAATCTGAAGCTTAATGATGGGAGCACTGAAAGAACCAAACTAACATCAGGGCATCAGCACCCTAAGAACTATGCACTCACTTGAGGGAGAGATATGCCTTGGGTCAAAGAACGAACGATTTAAATAGACAAAATAAATACTGAGGTGAGGCAGTGGCTTTCTTAGGCCACACAGCAGGTCAGTGCAATTTGAGAACACAGATGTCCTGGCACAGACAGTCAAATTATGCACTCCACCAGTGCTACCCAGCTCATCTTTATTAATTTGAGATTTAGTTATGCTAGACCTCCAGCTGTTTTTCATACTTCTCCCAAATGCAGTTAAGTTGGAAAGTTGACCTTGTAATAGCTAATTATTTTTAGTTGGCACCTATGTGCTAGGAAGCATAAAGACATGTGGTATAATTCATGCATTTCTATCTGCAATATGCAGTTTACTAGACTGAAGGAAAACTGACCAACTCTTTTGTTTAGTACAGGCATTATATGAGGGTATATATGCTATCCTATATATTTATTTTTTGTGTAAAATGGAGGGTATCTGTGTAAAATAAAAAGCAATCAGACAGATTACTGTCCTTAGTGTGGGTATAGTGCGCTTTATTCCCCTTATCATTTTTTCACTGACAGGCTATTGTTTCCCAAAAGGTTTGATTAGGCTTTTAATTAACTTGAGCTGGAGGTGATGTGACCTCTAATTAAGTTTAATTTTGTTTCTTCTGGCAGTATAATAATGAACGTATTCAAATGAGACTCACAGATCAACAAACCCAAGCAAGTGAGCAACTAATAATGAAGGTTGTCAATAGGTGTAAAAAGTTTGTTGGTTTGTTTTTTGTTTGGTTGGTTGGTGTTTTTTTTTTATTTTTTTAATTTATTTTTTATTTAAAAAAGTCTATAGTCTTAAAATTAATCTAGTTTTGTAAGCAGAAATTCCTGAGGCAAATTCCCATCATATATGTGTGGCAGCACTTGGTTCAAATCACTGCAACTCCTCAATATCAGCTAAGTAGCTGGCCTGCTAAATAACACAGTGATGTCTCATGATGCAATTTCACTCATTTTGTATCTAGTACTGCCTGCCTATGTCTATTTATTTTATTTTAATACTTAAACTGGGTATGAATTTTAAAAATGCACATGCAAAACTTTAGTCTGCAAGGCACCGAATCATAGGCAGAAGAGGAAGAATGAGAAATCCTCTTCTATTGGAAGTTTCCAACCTGTTGTGCTGCAGGTTCCTCCCAGCCAAGTGCAGCTGAGTGCCTGCTTCACAGGCTGTGAAAGTTGTACCGTTCACTAAGGTATTTCTTTGTGTCAATTATTTTTATGGTGGATATTATTATTAATTGCTCTATAATAGCACCTAGACATCCCAGGTAATATGAAGTTCCCATGAGTCTAAGCACTGTATAATGATTGACAATTTATACACCAGTAAGTTTCAAATCTAGATGGATGTTACTTCTGAATGAGATAAAGGAATAAAATAGTATTTTCATGGGTGATGAAGATTGACTTTTCCAGGACCACAAATGAAGCCTGTGGCAGTTCCAGGAAAAGACCTTTGAAATTTTACAGGAAAGGATGAATTCTGAAATATGAGATGATCCTTCCTTTTCTAATCTCTATTTAACAAGCCCCTAAATTCTTTCAGGCAGGAAGAATGTTTTTAAAAGCTTATATACAATTAAGAGATCAATATTTCACAGTTGATGTCAATGTTGCCACAATAATTTCCCTGATGAATGTTCTTTTGAGTGTGATGTAGGAGGTGAGTGAAATGAAAGAAAAACTTATTAGAAATATGGGCATTTTGCAGATTCTTTCAAAACTTAGATATTATTATTTTTTTCCTGAAGAAATTTTACTTGTACCAACTCGCACGGACAAATGGTTTCCCTGAGAAAAATATTGCAAAGGATTGGTGTATTTTCAAAGTAAATTTGCTATCTGCGTGAACTTCTACAAAATGTTTGGTAGGAAAGGTTCACATTTTTGTTTGTGGGGTTTATTTATTTATTTTCTTATTTTTCCTCAAGATTAATTTGGATAGTTCTCTTCAGTAAAACTCTTTCAGGATTCTTTCAATTTTTTATTACAAAAGATGAAAATTAAGTTAACCTTATAATATGAAACTTAGCTAAAATATACAGAAGGTAGAATCGCATGTTAGAATCACAATTTTATTCAGCTTATTTTATCTTTTTTTTTCCTGTTTGTCTCTCCTGTTGTTACAATTAACGTAAGCCTTACTGTACTACCTGGAGAATCAGCATCTTGAGTGCTACCTGTAGTTTCAGGTCTTTTGGAAGCATCCAAAAGAATTAATTAGCATCCTAGAAACTATACTCTGCAGCTACTAGGGGATGGAAAGGGGACTGTGATTTGACTACAGTGTCAGTGTCTGCTCTACAGATTTTATTTCTGGGTACCTTTTAATATTTGTGTTCTTGTGGCTGTTGCTATAACTTGCAACTGATTGCTTTTTCCTGAATGCCTTACTTAATGGGAATTTCCCAAGTGATAGAAAAGCTAAAGAGAATTACTCAAGGGTGTCAGCAGTTGGTGGCAAGGAGCTGCTTCTTCCAGTCTTTTTTTTTCTTTCCCTTTGATTTACATGTTAATTAAAGTAGGTATGTTAGATGAGGGTCCGTCTGTGAGATCCAAATTAGTTCAATTACATGCTGCTTCTTTTTCATCAAGCTAAGCAGATGTTACCATAGAGAAAGAAAAAGAATGGTATGTTCACTCCTGCAAGTTGACTGCTGTATTTGGAGTTTGAGTCTTCACATCTGCCAGTGTGGCCACCTTGTAATGGCCCAGAGACTGACTGATCACAAACTGGGAACAACATCATAGCCCAAGAGGGATTTCCATGACATAAGCAATACTACAATAGAGACATGGAGTAAGCAGGGTTAAAAAGACCTTAGAATTGTAGAATCATTTAGGGAGGAACTGGAAGGTGAGGAAAAGATACCTGAGGCAGTAAAAAAGGGAAAGCAAATGGAGAAATTTTAAAAGGACTGACCCATCAAAATAGCAGACCTGTGAAGAAAGGCCTGAGAAATAGAAATTAATGCTACTGTGTCTATGTAAATTAAGAGTGGAGAGAGATTATGGATTAAATTGGTATTTCTGCAAAGTTATTGAGATGTATATAATTGTCACTGGTCCTTTCTTGCCCTGAGTCACAAAAGATCAGCAGAATAACGTTAGTCCTTTGTGACTTCAATTTATTGAGTATGTCTCACCAATTTAAAAACTATTTAGCAAGTGAGAAAACAATCTTATTTTGAGCAGAACAAAGGAGTCATTGACTTCAATTGTCAATGGAAAAAGTTCTATTGATAAAGTAGAACATGTGTGGTTGATTTAATTTGAATTATGTCTTTATGAACTCTTCTGTTTTGAGGCTACTTTTAATAAAGTTGGTAAAACAAGAATGTTATTATGTCAATAATAATAATATTTTCTGTGCCACTGAAAAAGCAGCTATCAAAACAAAATGACAATTCCTAAAGCACAGCTTGTTGCATAAAATGTTAAATCTAATCTGATCATACTGACATAATGTTGGAATTCCATTAATCATAAAAAAACTTGAAAGCTAGCTTTTTAATGATTACCCCACCAGACTAGGCAACGTTATTTAGCTAGAACTACATTTTCTTGCTCCAAGAAGCTGCTATTTTTACTACTTCCCCACTTTTCTAAATGTTTTCTACCATAACATTTGACTCCTGGTTATTCAGAATAAACTATTGTGTACTGAATTGGTTTTCCTTTTTTGCAGAATGTACATTTGTTATCTAGACAGCTGCAATGTGCAGACCTACATTAGGGAGATGAAATGCAAATAGAATTCTTTCTGTCTTTTAAAATAATTTCAGAGTACAAGAACATGGAAAATATTTTGTCATTTAATGGAGTTACTTTGCTTGTGTCATGTCTCATTTTGCTTGCTAAAGTAGTATGCTGCTCAATGATGTAGCACAAAATATTTAAGATGTCAGTTATATTTGTAAGCTGACTGTTTCTTTTTAAAATAAAACAGAAGTAGTATCTATTGATAGCTTTGATTAAACAATCAAGAATGTGTTGGGGATAAATCTTACTAACCCATAGGAAAGTTCTATGCTTTTGCACAGAAAGTGAAAGGGAAGTTCCATTTTTGGAAAGGAAATTTTAAGTGCACTCAAATAGATGGAAAATTAATTTTGTTTTAAAGGCTAATGTGCATGGGCAAACAGTGAAAAATAAAGATTCATGCTAGCTGTAACCATTTTACAGCGAAGAAAATTTCATTGCCTCTGGAAAAGAACATACTACAAACTCATAAGCATTGCATTTTTTGGCCTTGATTTTACGTAGTCCCTAAAATGCTTTGGAGCAACCTTTAGAAAAACAAATAAAACCAGGACACTATTATATGAATAGACTTGTGCATTATACCACTTCCTGCCATTGAAAAAGCCCCTATTAAACAAAAAATACGCTAAAGCACAGCTCGTTGCAAAGATATTAGTATAAAATATAAACCCTAGCATTTTAACTCTCATGAGTAGAAGCATAAAGATGACTTTAATGATCTAAAAAATTAGCCCTGGTATTTACTTTTTGTTTCCAATAAGCTTTTCCTTCTTTCTTTCTAAACTATAACAATTCCAAAGTTTTAAAAATAAAATTTCATACTGAGGTAGGAAATTTGAGTGTCATCCATTTGTTCTGTAAATTAGTGCACTATTATGTGAGTACTCACTAGAGAACTCACTCACTAGGGTCTTGATGGTATTATGGACCATTAGTATATGCATGATTTGCTTAGGATACTTAACTGTTTTGGGTAGTGGGTGATTAGTTGCCTAGTTTCATTTCTTGAAAACTTGATATATGCAACGAGTCTTCCCATTACTTGGGGAACTGTAATAACTCCAGCAGTGGATGGTGTTCTGTAAGCACTGAACATTTCGTAGCTGAAGGAGTGTTGAGAATTTGTACTCAGAGTCTTTTGCAATTACGTTTTAAAAAATTTGCTCTTTCCCCTAGGAATATTCTACGGAATCAACAAAGAGTGTCTGAACAGCTTTGACAGCACCTCATTCAAAACCTTGGAGGTTTCATCCTTCTGTGATAGAACCATTACTTCCATGTGCAGGCAACATATGCCCAAGATGCCATGGAATAATCGCATGAAATTATTCCCCTTCCCACCTTCTATCTGTAGTATTCAACAGTGTATTTCACAACAGTATTTTTTTGCTACTGTAACTTTTGGATTAGCAATCTGTTTTAAGTTTCTGGTTTTATAAATTAACTTAAAAAATTATTTGTGAAACTAGAATAATGGAAAACATATTCCACTTCTTTAGAGATAAAAAGAACCTAATCAGCTCAACATGCCAAAACATCTGAATTCTAGTGATGCTATACTAAACCAGGTAAATGTGTCTACTTTATAGTTAATTAGGAAAAATAAAAAAACCCGTAATGAATCAGTGAAATCATTGAAAGAAGGATTTAGTTTCCAGTAGCTTTAGAAAAGCATCTCATCTTTTTAAACAAATGGGAGCAAATTTGCTGCCTCACAACAAAAATTTTGGTGTACATTCTTTCCCAGTTAACTTAAAACATTAAAGGGCTTGACTGAGAGTTGAAAGAGGAGGGATAGAGACCTACAAAAGATGATTCAGAATTTATGTGTTGCAGTGCTCTCTAGAGGTTCTTTTATTCTCCACTAGCTATAGAGTCCAAGAAAAGCAGAACCTTGATTTAAACATCTCAGTTAGGAGCCTCCAGTTACATGGGAAGAGGAAAAACAAGTGAAAGAAATATGTGATGGGGCAGTTAGATATCTGGTTACTTTTTTGAAGACTCTTTAAGTTGTACCGATTTTTTTTCCTCATGTGAAAACATTGCAAAATTTTCAAAATTGGCATCAAAACTTAAAGCATTGTTTCAACATAACTGAGGGGAAACAATAGGCTATTTATTTTTTCTAAAAATTAGAAAGATAAGTTTTCCTTTCAATTCCACTCTTCCTCAGAGTTATGAAAAAGGTAGTTTAATTATTTCAGATGGCATTCTGATGTTATTAAACACAATAATTTTGTGTTTGAAACAGTGTGCTGTGCATGCAGTATAGTTAATATTTTTGCTGCAAGTAAATCACGCTCTGTAAACTACAGACTTCTGTGCTCTTTCCTTGTGCTTATGGCTCCTTGCATTTTTCAGCCAAGAAAAGACGAGCTATGTGAGTTTTAGGACATGCACTTGCATTCTGAGCTAACTTTCTAAAGGTCAAATGCTAATTTTGATTTAGGAACTGGTGTCACAGGCTTGAGATGGCTGGCAGGTGAGCATGTGGTATAAAAATTATGACAGGCTGTCAACCAGTACAATTGAAATGAAACATTAATAAGCCTGTCTTCAGTCAATAAAAGCATCTGGACCAAGTAATACCCTTCTATTAGTCTCAAAACATGATTGTTAATTGTTTGTACTTAAATAAATTTTGCTATAGTGATAATGTTTCTGTTGTGCTAATCTAAGGTTTTTATGACAGAATAATAATTTTGGGTAGAAGTGTCTTGCAGATTATCAGCCCATAATACTATACGCTGTTACTGTAACATCAGTTTTATTTTGTGATGACTGCATTCTAACTGCAGCTCAACAAAGCATGAGTGTGACATGAATTTTACTATTTCTCTTTGTGGTGATAAAAACACTAACATTTAAAATTTGAGAGAGCTGGCTAAGAAGTTTATCCTAACTAAAAGAACATTCCTTTTGACTAAAAGCTAACAGTCTGTGATTTTTTTCCAACTCCTCGCTTCTGAGCTAAGATAGTATTGGATATGCTGCTCCTATAGGCTCCATCAAGAGCCATCACTCCACTCCATATTGTCACATTATTTACTGTTTTATTCCTTCTTAGAAATGTGTCAGTTTGCACGGTACTTAAGGAGCCCACCCCTCCTGGGGATGGATACCTGGCTTTGTTAACATCGAAATAATTTTTTTCCTCACCTCTTTCCTTTTTTTTTTTTTTTTTCTGAAACACTATATGGGTTGGGGCTCTGTAAACACTTGGCAAAGAGCAGGGGAACAGAGGGGGAGGTTTTATCCAACTGTTCTCACTATAATCATAGTTAATAAAGCTTCTATTGGACCTGTCCTAAATTAGGCTTGTTATGCACTTGGAGTCTCCAGATTCTCTGACATCTTACTGATCCTATCCCTTACCTACTTTTATACAGCTCTGTTGTTCAGTAATCACAAATAGAAAGAAACAGAAACTTCTGATAATAGTGCCACATCTTTTCTGCACATTGTGCCTTCAATTCCTATGTCTTTACCAGCTGGAGATAGCAAAGCATGTTTGTCTGGTGCCGGCTTGGTTTCCACCAGGTACCAGGGAAGTGCTTAAGTGCTATAC
The DNA here is from genome assembly GCA_013400195.1 of Aramus guarauna. Taxonomy (NCBI): domain Eukaryota; kingdom Metazoa; phylum Chordata; class Aves; order Gruiformes; family Aramidae; genus Aramus; species Aramus guarauna. The sequence continues at coordinate 254,278 of VXBL01004075.1, read as the reverse complement.
TTTGCAGAACTACCTGACTCTTCCAATTTCTGCAGCTGTTGTTCTATTTGTCTAAAAACTTTGAAGCATGGAAAGAATTCAATTTCTTACAAAAACTATAAGATGCCAGTAAGTCTTCTTCATATCTCTAGACCTGCACATTTTACTACCTTTGAAAACTCACCCAGCTGGGTGTAAAACAATCCAGTGGCTTAACAATGCATGTTGTAGTCTCAAAGTGCATCTCAGATCTTCTCGTGTTTATGCATTTTAGTTTCTAAGTCCATGTCTGTTGAGACATCATAAAGATATTTTCCTAATTACTATTGGAGTTATTTTTGCCTTTTACCCTTGTCTGTCCAAGTCTGGGGCCATGCAGCTACTTGGCATACTATTAAGACAGGGAAGGGAGAAACTGGTGTTTTGACAGCTGTGTCAGGTCCCTCAGACTTGATCCAAGTTGATACTTCGTATAGCAGTAAAGGTAGAGGTTTCATGTATGCTGCTACTTTTTTTTTTCATACGAAATGTTTTATCCTGGTGGAAAACAAAAAGCGTACTCCTCTGTTGCTTTCTTAGCAAAACAGATGTCTGCTCCATTTCATTGTTCACAGTGTGCTATTTTTCTAGTTTAAAACAGTGACTTGTATTTACTCCCATTTTATCTTCTCCTTTGCATTCACAAAGTGGCAATTTTTATTTTAAAAAACAATCTTATCATCCAGATGTATACACCTCAGGCTTTTAACATCCAGTTAATCCTATTGACAGGAACAGGCAGAATTTAGCAGCATGACAGGAAAATCCATTTTGCTTCACCATTTATTACTAGGAAATCCTGTCCTATTCCTGATTCATGACAATGAAAAATCCTCTTTTGAGGGCATTGCTTTATTTCTGATTTAATGTAAATCATGGTCTAAAAATCCCTCAAGCTCTGCTTTGTTTAAACAGTATGATCTATTTAACATTATTGTTATTAAGAGGTTGCTTTTGAATATGTAAAACCAGATATTTAGAATTTGCTTTTGTCTGTTTTAGCTTCTTCATCACCTAATTGTTTTAAAGGCTCCATGAAAAAAGAAACTGCCCACTGGAAGAGTACTACTACCACTTTTTTTCCCTTATGATGCTTCATTTTCAAGATGAAGCAGAATGATTATAAACTTCTTTCACCAATGACACTGTTTTCCAGTGTTGTTTCCAATATGGGTAGCTAGCTCCTAATATCTGAAGTAGTCACAGTGTGATTAAACATAAGTAACAAGCAAAAATTAGTGCTTGAGTGAAACTCCCAACTATGCACTGTTCATCTTTTTAACTTAATCACAATTTATTTAGGACAGAATCTATGTCCAGTGGAAATGTTTTAATGGATTACGTTTGACCTCCAGGGGTTTAGGTAGCATCAATCCCATCCTTTTCCCCACAAAAAGGCAAATAAAACAGATATCAGTTTGCAGTATAAATTTCCTTACCTTTTCTAATACAAACAATTTATCTTCAGAACTTCATAAGGAAAATAACACAACTTCATAAGAAAAATAGCTGTTATGAAGATGTGAAAAATGTGAGTGGAGGGAAAATGTTTTCATAAGTAAATCTGGACATTGCACCCGAGTCTTTGATCAAACCACAACTAATAAAATTAGTCTTCATTTCAGTGCTGAATTTGCAGTGTAAGAATGTGAGGAGACATGCAGGTAGAATCGCATTGTACATTAGACCAGGGAATCTTCTTTGACAAAGCACATAACCTTCTGAGGGCACAAAGCTCTGATAATTTCACCCAACTAATTTATGCAAGTAGTTATTTAAAATAAGCTGAGACTGAATTAGTCTCAGCCAAAAAGGCTCAGCCTTTTGGTTGAACATGCAGCAAATTTGGAGAACTGTTTCTTATACCTATATCTATATACACACAAACACATGTATACATACATTCACATGTATGTTTATATAAACACACACATATATGTATGTATATGCATGTATTTGTATACACAGACAATGGAAAGAAGTAGTTTTTCAAAACTGCTGCATGTTGAAACAAGAAGCTGAGCCTTTTTGGCTGAGACTAATTCAGCGAGACACAGTGTGAGTCCCCAAACTTGTCTTTAAATTTCATCTGTCTGACAGCATGTATTGTGGGCAGGAAGAAATACTTTCACAATGGGATAATTTAGATTATGTAAGGATATTAGTGAATGTAAACACCAGTATACACTCAATACATAAAATTAGAGAGTAGCATATCAGCACTTGGTAGTACTTCAGTGAGATCCAAGATAACTACTCAGGGCCAGATATTACCACAAACTTTTAACAGCAAGTTAGCAGAAATAGCTATCAACATTCATATTAAAGTTTTGATGTGGGAAAAAAAAAAAAGCATATGACATGTTAGTATGTCTGAATTATCTTCATAGTCCTATTTTGAAATTGTGTGTCCAAACTGAGGTGCACCTCTCACTTTCACTCCTTGTAAGACCTAAGCAGGAAAAATGGAGGCGCTCTCTCAGACAGGGAAGACTAAATTAGGTATCGTGTACTTCTTCATACAGCTAGATAAATCTACCCATATCAGCAGAAGAAAAGCAATTTCTCTGGCAGCTGAAAGAATAACTTTTCCAGTGAAAGGGTCTGGAGTTGGGAAATCTATTTCTATCCTTTATTATTTCAAAGATTAAGCATTTTATTAAACCTCTATCAGCTAGGGAAAGCAGCACTAAGGTAAAACCTCTTGATCCTTCCTCTGTAGCTTTCTAAAACCACTAGATTTTGAAACAACTGTTCACACATCTGAATGCATAGCTGCTTAGCATACTTAGTCCTCAAGTATACATTGCTGCTGTAATGACCAATAATAGGAAGATCTCATTTCCTCATAATCCATGGGTCATTAACACATTGCACAGTGATACATAGCACCAATAAATCTGGATATCTTTTCAAGAAATTCCCACCCTTTTCTGACTGTTGCTGCAGATGATCCCTATCTTCTAACAGTTGTTCAGTGGCTGCAGCACTACTCCAGTCACATGTCCTTCAGCCCCCAACAAAAGCGTCTTTTTGCTTTCCTGCTTTTGAAGGAACAAGTTGGGAGATACTTCTTCAGACTTGCAGTGAGCTGACAGAAGAGCTCACAGTGCGCAAATAGAAGTTTCTCACATTTCAATCACAAAATGACAATATGGTAACTCATGGGAAATATCGAGATTTAAAACAGAATTTAAATTTTATATCAGCACAGACTATATGAGGTTAACCCAGGATTCCCCTAAACAGATGTAGCTGTTTGCAGTTATATGTTATCACTTCAAAGGAAAGGGGAATCGATTTACAGTAAGGAATAAAGTGTATAAGAAGCCCATTTAATTAGCATATAGTAGGCAGACAGGAATAACTGTGGAAATTTATTAAAGGGAAAAAATAGTTTGTGTTATGTTAGAATTTAGGGGTTTTTTCCTAATCTTTTGTCTGAAGGGATTTCCCCTTTCTCTGTTTGTACAACATACATAGGATATTATTTTCTGGATGGAAACCCTCTGGATCATAAAAGCAAGGGCAATCCTCTCTCATGGTATTTTGAAAAACGATTAGATCTCAAGGGAACAGAGATGCATTGGATGATTAGTGTATGTAGGAAATTGATGTTTCATCTTGAACCTTAATGGGGAAGCTTCCATCTTTTTCTGGTCAGTTAAACTTTGGCTGCATGTTATTAGTTGCACACAGTATTGACCTTAAAATGAATCTCCAAGACAGTAAAAAGCATGCCCACTTAAGAATGTCTAAACAGTAGATGAATGACAATCATCCTTTTTGATCTCAAGAGGCTGTCATAATTTTTTGTAAGAAAAGGCTATTTGTGTATCTTCTTAACATGTTAATGTGCTCTTTCAAGAGAGAAGCTATGGGCAAACAGCAGGTAAGACAAAGGTGACTTACAAGATAAAGACTTGGATAATAGGCAGAGAAGATGAAAGTAGAAGATAGGCCCTGCAATGTCTTTTATCTACTCACGATCAAGGGGGTTTTAGCAGATTAGCATGAAAAGAAGCCTATGCCTCCTACATACTGTAGCATCAGGCTGTGTTAGACAGTGCTAAACTTCAGAAAGGTTATTGCAATACAGTTCTACAGTGCAGACATGCTTTAAATATTTGTGTTGCTTGAAACTGCTAATTCCTAAGACTCATTTCTTTTTATATACCATTGCATTAAATTTACTTTTTATCAGCTGAAGGGGAGAAATACATCGAAGGATCTCAGAAAATGCTATTAAATAAGTTGCCAAGACATCATTCAGGAAGGTATTTCAAAATGTTGAGGTAGAGGACTATGCACTCTACAAAGAATCTGAGTTAAGTGTTTCAGTTATTCAGGGCTTAAGAAGAAAATCTTTGGGCCAACAGACGTTCAAGTAGGCTGCTTAAAAAGCTACCAGTGCAACAGCTAGCTAGGAGGTCATTCATGCCCTTGCAGCATCCCATGTGTCAGTGAAAATTCAGGACTGGTTCTTAAGATATAAAGCTGAATATGTCAATATATATGAATATATATTTAATATACTCAGAATATAGCAGTGTAGAAGGAAACTAATCATTAGTGGTCTTTATCTAGGTGAGATTATGTAATTATTTTTAATGGCTAATGTTTGGACTAATTAACATTTAGGTATTTCATTTTTTATATAGATAGGTACTTTATTTGAACTCAGACATGTAGTGGCAAAGTAGGTAGTCAGAATCTCCCTCAACTGTCACCAAATGTTTTCACTGTACCTATTTATTTTAATTTACCTCGAATTCTGAAGGCTCTGTTCGAAGAGATAGCCTTCAGGTTAAATTCTGACATTTTAGTAGCTTATATAAGGGGAAAAAAACTCATCTTTTTTTCCCCTTAGGTGAGATCTTTGCCTTATAAAAATATATTCTTTTTAAAGTGCTTGTATCATTCTTAAGTCAGTGCGAACTAGCTCATCTGCAATCATTTAGTAAAGTACAATGATAATTTCCAAATTTACTTGTGGGGAAATCATACTATAATCATTGCTTCGAGGCAGAAAGACATGGCCCTATCCATATAATAGGCTAAAATTTTTAAGCTACTGTTACATCTAACATCCAATATCTTGATTTAGATAGATCAGCTGAAGAACAATTTATCATATAAGTGCATAAGTTTAAAAACTGCTGTTTTCCTCTCCTTGCTGTAGCTTTATATTAAATTTGTAGCATGAATTTCCCACTTTCAGCTGTATTCACTCCTTTTTCTTCTAGTTCTGAAGCTGCTTTGTCAGAATACTTCTTCACAAATAAGCACTTCTAAAAATAATATATGGGCCACTAAGCTTGCTCTTTGGTACAGTAAATATATTGAGCTTCTTAGATGCCTCCATGTAAGACATCTTGTTATTATCTCAGATTACCCTTATAGTTTATTCCTGAACAATATTGGTTTAGTCATACAGTTATGAAATTAGCATAGAAGATAGTTAATTGTATTACAGTAACGAAGTCACTACTGACCTATAGAGGGAAGAATATTTGGCCAGGCGCTAATTATAACAGGGAGGTGATGTGACCTGTGAAATGTTGTCAAATAGTGTATATTTATCAAAACAGAAAGGAATAATTCTCATTGGACTTTCATGCATTTTCATTTCTGTGTTCCACAATTATTTTTTTTTAGTTAAAAGACAAGAGATTACTTGGGAGTTGGCAGATGCCATTTAAATACCTTGATTGAATTTGACCAAAAGCTTTGAAAACGCTACACAGTAGTTCAACAAATCGGCCATCATTTTTTAGCTTTTTAGCAACTAACTTTATTGTCAACTGCCTACTCTCTGACTCCCACTGTGGAACTCATTCCCAAAACACATTGTAGAGGCCAGAAGTACAAATGGATACCGAAAAACATTTAGTAAATTAACTGAGAATAATTCCACCAGTAGCTTTTATAGAAATTGATCTGGATATAACTCTTGGTCATCTGTCTTGTTGCTGGAAGCTAGGACTTTTGTCAGGAAAAGGATGCCTTTATATATGACTTTTACAGTCTTTTTAAACACCTGCATCTGGCTGCTATTGCCGATACATACTGGGATATGCAGCTACTTGGTCTGATTCAGAATGACCCTTGTTCAAATTCATTTTCAAAGTAACTCAGATTTATGATCGGTGTGCTCCTCTAATCTCCTGTGAGGTCACTTGTTTCACCATTTTGATTCTGTTATTTTTTAAAATCTGATGTTATGTTTTAGTTTTTACAACTTGACTTTGCATTGGTATCACATTTCAACTTCTCCCCAAGTCTGATCTTTGTCATAAGGATTACCATTTTGTACAGCTGTACAAGTCAGTATGATTTTTATTAAAGGCAGCTGTAGCATCATTATAAGAAATTTCTTAAACAGTAAATTATAACCAAAACAATTTTGTTTGTTTTCTCCTGTAAATTTTTCCACCCATACAGGCAAACTAAATTTTGGCTGATCAGGGAATTTCAATGTTGAAAGTGGTTTCTTCTTCTACATTCCTAAATTCATGATTATACCTTTGTTTGTTACCAGTTTCTCTGATCAGTGAATACTTCCAGCACTATAATGTCAGCTCACTGATAAAACCTTGCACCCCCACCCCCCCCGTCCCGCAATGCTTACCTTTATGTCAGATAGTGGTAAACATCTTCCTGAGACAGACTGCACAAGGAAAGTTCTTGTTGCTGAAGTTGGAGGACTTTGTGAGGCTCCATAATGCACCAGGTCAGGACTCCCAGGCAGCCATGACCAACTCATGGTTATCTGAAAATGAAATTTTGGTTTTAAGTCTTACTATTATCATTCTTTTTATTATCAAGAACAAAATAAAACCAACTCTAGCTATAGAAGGCATTGGGTAACATTTACTTCCCTCAAACTCAGAACTGTGCTCTGCCATATGATCTGCATCTACCTGACTATGAGAGTGGCCTTGCAGTCAATATTCCTCCTTAAAAACAGAATTTGCCTATCTGATTGAAACACTTGCTTGAATCCTACCTTAAATCCTTCAGGTTGATAGTTACATAGAGAGCTCTCTAATCTATACCATTCAGTTGCCAAGACAGCCTTACTGCTTAGAACTCACTAGATGAAACATGAACCCCTTTTTCAATATGCCAGCCAGCTTCCTATGTTTGGTTTTATTACATTCATGCTTCTTGTTCTCTTTTTCCAGTGCCTTCTTTCAGACCCCGCAATTGCAGGTCCTCATCAAAGTCACTTCTGTGTTCCCTCTTTGACATAGTCCTATGACAGGAGAGGCTTTTCCCACTTTATGACAGCTTAATAATACAAACTGTGAATCCAGAAGAGCTTGTCTGTATTTTCTAAAATATTCACTGGCACCCAATATGTTCAGTATTTAAGATCTCACATCAGAGATAAAACATTCAAAACCATCTGGGAAAGAGACTGAAAATGGTTAATAACCATTGTGTTTAAAATATACTTTATGAGATACTTTAAAATTGCTGTTTCTACTGGAAGCGACTAATTCATTAGGCAATAAAAGCCAAAAGTACTTTTTTCAGAAGCAATTTACTGTTTAATATATGAAATAAAAGCAACAGGATTAGAATTGCTGATAGTTTTTAGAAGACCCTATATCTGAATGTTCAATTCCTCTGAACAATTTTAATATAACTATTGAACAAAACAAAGTATGATTTGATTCCGGTTTTCAGTGGATGCATGAGCTACACTAGGCCTATACTTAGGAAAATCACCCTTGATCAGGCTTGGAGCATTATTGTTTGCTGTGTTTCATGGAGAACACTTACAGAGTTCAGCCAGGTTAGCTTACAAAAGATCAGCCCAAATAGATGATAGCGAAGCATAGCCTCAATTCAGTGTTTTATTGCTATTTAATGAGCTGCTATTTAATTACAGACAAAAATGTATGAAAGAGAGATAAAGTACTGTGATGTAAAGCTTGCCTGAACGGTGAGCTGTAAGAAACAAGCAGGGCATTTACTTGCTTTACTTTATTTTCTGAAGTGTGGTGGGGAAAAGAGTTTGCTGGGTGCACATTATAACATCTGGCTTGGGAAGCAAGTGTGATCTGGTGGGCAGTTATCTTGAGAAGTCTCCTTCACAGCCCTGAGGAAAGTGTGGGTTTGTTTGTAAATATATACTCAGAAGTGTGATGTCTTCGGCTGCTACCAGCATTGTATATCCACATGGACTGAGGAGTAAGTCTCATAAGACCATATGTAGCTATTATACTCTTTAGGTAAAGGATGACGAAGCCAGCAGATGAGATAGTATTCTTATCAACCATGCTCTGTCATGGGCAAGATTTCAGCATGAAAAGGTGCACCCTGAATACAAGCATGTAACTACATATTGTGTCATCAGAGAAAGAAGGGACTGAGAAATAATTGTGCTCTACTTCTGTAGCCAAGAGTATATCCAGAATCCACAACTTCACCTACAAAATGTAATTCAGTTTTCCAGAGAAAATCAGTTCTGTGACCTAGATAGTAACAAACAGAACACCGTGCATGCATTAGCCCGAAGTACAACAGTTAAGGCTGCAATAATTTTTGCACTTAAAGAGAAACTGAATCTACAGCTTCTCATTAATGATTCAGACTTCATGCTAGAGGCTGGCATGTGTGGGGGCCTTTTCTTTCTTTCTTTCTTTCTTTCTTTCTTTCTTTCTTTCTTTCTTTCTTTCTTTCTTTCTTTCTTTCTTTCTTTTCCTTCCTTCCTTCCTTCCTTCCTTCCTTCCTTCCTTCCTTCCTTCCTTCCTAATATGTAGAACTGTAATAGGAGGCAGAGCTTTGTGCAGCACTGTATTTCATTATCACCACTGCTTTGCAGTTTTGCTGTTGTATCTATTCACTGGGGATCCAGAGCAACAGCACCAGAGTAGCTCTACACAAAAAACCCAGGTGCGCTTGATACATTCTCTTAATGTTGCTCAATGTGAGATGCTATGATATTAGCATAANTAATATATGAAATAAAAGCAACAGGATTAGAATTGCTGATAGTTTTTAGAAGACCCTATATCTGAATGTTCAATTCCTCTGAACAATTTTAATATAACTATTGAACAAAACAAAGTATGATTTGATTCCGGTTTTCAGTGGATGCATGAGCTACACTAGGCCTATACTTAGGAAAATCACCCTTGATCAGGCTTGGAGCATTATTGTTTGCTGTGTTTCATGGAGAACACTTACAGAGTTCAGCCAGGTTAGCTTACAAAAGATCAGCCCAAATAGATGATAGCGAAGCATAGCCTCAATTCAGTGTTTTATTGCTATTTAATGAGCTGCTATTTAATTACAGACAAAAATGTATGAAAGAGAGATAAAATACTGTGATGTAAAGCTTGCCTGAACGGTGAGCTGTAAGAAACAAGCAGGGCATTTACTTGCTTTACTTTATTTTCTGAAGTGTGGTGGGGAAAAGAGTTTGCTGGGTGCACATTATAACATCTGGCTTGGGAAGCAAGTGTGATCTGGTGGGCAGTTATCTTGAGAAGTCTCCTTCACAGCCCTGAGGAAAGTGTGGGTTTGTTTGTAAATATATACTCAGAAGTGTGATGTCTTCGGCTGCTACCAGCATTGTATATCCACATGGACTGAGGAGTAAGTCTCATAAGACCATATGTAGCTATTATACTCTTTAGGTAAAGGATGACGAAGCCAGCAGATGAGATAGTATTCTTATCAACCATGCTCTGTCATGGGCAAGATTTCAGCATGAAAAGGTGCACCCTGAATACAAGCATGTAACTACATATTGTGTCATCAGAGAAAGAAGGGACTGAGAAATAATTGTGCTCTACTTCTGTAGCCAAGAGTATATCCAGAATCCACAACTTCACCTACAAAATGTAATTCAGTTTTCCAGAGAAAATCAGTTCTGTGACCTAGATAGTAATAAACAGAACACCGTGCATGCATTAGCCCGAAGTACAACAGTTAAGGCTGCAATAATTTTTGCACTTAAAGAGAAACTGAATCTACAGCTTCTCATTAATGATTCAGACTTCATGCTAGAGGCTGGCATGTGTGGGGNGAGTAGCTCTACACAAAAAACCCAGGTGCGCTTGATACATTCTCTTAATCTTGCTCAATGTGAGATGCTATGATATTAGCATAACAAGAAAAAGAAAACATGATGTTTCAAGGACCACTATCTGCCACTCTCATCTCCTCTCTGGCACGTGTAGAATAATGCCCAGAGAGGTGTGCTGCCAGTAGGAAAGGGCTCCACTAATGGAGCATTACCCGTGGAGAGGAGAAGCACAGATGTACAGGCTGCTTTGCAACTTAACACATACCCCACTAAACTGTGATTTCCACTTAGGTGGTGATCCTTCCTCCTGGACATAAATCTGTTTTAATCAGCAAGGAGCAATCAATCAATCACATAAACTCTTAAGCAAGGAAATTTAATATTTGAGGGAAAAAAATAATCCTATCTATTCTTGTTATGCCCAGTCTAATCATCTGGGCGCTCTTTCCATCTACCAGGAATGGTGATCGTTTCTCAGATTTTATGGAAAGGAAGAAGATGAACAGGTTTATATAGGGCAGATTTATTTCAGTAAGAGACACTTGTGTCTCTCTATTTTTTCCTGTGCCTACTTCTATATTGTGTCAAACACCTTCTATAAACTTAAGTAGGTGGAAATTAACACTGACTTCATAGGACTACTCAGAAATGCAAACTCCATTTATATTTGCTGCACATATCTGTAAGTATTACATATAAACAGTATAATAAAAAATGTCAAGATTAAAACAAAAATCCCATTTCATCCTTTACTTTCCCCTGTCTTAAATCTTCTTGGTCTTAGATGAAATGATATTTCTAAAATGAAAAGATTTGTGAATTATTTATCAATAAGTCTTTAAGATATACTCCTTAAAAATGTTATAGCTGTTTATCTGATGTTTACTTAGCTAGTAATACTATTTCATAGATACAGCTGTAACTAGAAATGGAGCAATTCTCATGTAGTAAATGCTTTCTGAAATATATTTTTCTGCTTATTTCCAGAAGCAGTGAAAATTTCATTACGCAAAGTCAATTTACCTAAACAAGCTCAAAGGACAGGACCTTGCAGGTGAATTAAAATCCTCTCTTTATGTTTCAAAATTCAAAGGCACAAACTGATGTTTCATAGAATAACACACCAATGCAAATTATTGTCTCCATTGTTGACTCTTGGCTAAGAAATCCTGAAAAGAGAACTCTGGTGCTCGGTGTTTAATCGGCTTCTGGGTCTATGCAGCTCACTATTAGCAAACATAAAGCTGCAAAAAAATGGAACTTGAAAGGAGAAAAGGAAAAAGCATTCCCAAATGTTTTTGAAGCTACCCATTTCTAAAAGCCAGTGAAAATCCATCTTATGGATCCACATGACAGCAGATCAGTTTTATCCAGTCAGAGCACATGGTGTTTGGTATTCATTAATGATTTTATGACAAATTGGATATATTTTCATCTGCAGGTATAAATACGTCACTGAAGGTTTCATTTCTCAAAAAAAGCATATAGTGCATGAGGATCTAAAATTTAAGTTTGATTTATTTTTCAGCAAGCCTTTGTGCATTTCATTTTAAATGCATTCACATTTGAAATTACTTATCTCAGGAGAGAAGCAGCACCTTTAGAAGCTGTCTTTGGCAACACTCTGATCTTAGACCAGAGAGCTCAGTTTTTCTGTTAGTTTAATCTTGCATCCTCCAAATATATTATACTTATTTAATCTCTTATGAAGGCCTTACTGCTTTTAAACTCAGCATATGGTGAGCAGTCAGTAGAAGTGGTCATATTCTGTCAGGTTATGCTTGGGATAGTTTTAACAAAGAAAGAAATGGGATGTGAGGGCTCATGACTGTCATAGTGCTACCATGGTGAAACAACCGCTTTATTGTTGATTCATTACTCATAATCTTTGTCAAATGACACTGATGCTGCCTTACAAAGGGAGAAAATGCAGAGCCTGAGCTAGTGTTGTGGAGGGATTTTGGGAGAAACAGCTCACAGGACACAGCAGAATGGTCTGTAGCATGTGCTCTCCTAGCACATTTGAGCATATCTGAACAGTAGGTATTGCAGACTAAAGTAGGACACACAGATTTAAACTGCACTGAATTATACACAAAATCAAGAAACTCTTGAATACACCAAATAAAAGAAATCATTCATTTTAATCCGATGCTGTTCTTTGTGCAGGCAGGAGGTAAAATAAGAGAAGGGAATCATACCAGGGGAGCTCCCTGCTGTGTTGTGTACAACAGTATTTGATATCTATGCCAGACTTTCAACATACTGTTTTGACTTGTTTGACCTCTGAGTATAGGAAGAAGCCAGAGTAGATGCTCAGTTCCATTACTAGCACAATCACTGTAGTTTACTCATCCAAAGACAACTGTTATCACCATCTGAGGGAGAAATTAATTTGGTGTCATGCAAAATATCACTTTTCTGAGTGAATTACTTGAAGAGATAACCCTTGCCTTTGTTGTTGGTTAAGCCTCCTGTTGTGGTAGTAGTTACTTTTATTTGAAGATAAAATACTTACGCATTTTTCATTTTTTACATAAACTTGTCCTCATTTACATTGCCTTAATGTGACTTAAGCCACACCTATGGCCAATCCTTCCTGGATTCATTCAGAAGATGGAATCTTCCTTTAAAATTTTCCATTAGCAAGAGCCAAGAAAGGAAACAAATATATTAAGCAAGGTGACACACCCTTTTATTACTTCTTCTAGTTTTTGTTTGCTCAGGAGAGTAGACTATTCACCAGCCAGAACTTTGGAATACTCTTGGGAATAAATTTTACATGACAGAGATAAACACATGTCTGTATAATCATAAAACCATGAGACATGATCATAAAGAATTCAATAATCCACCTGATTTTTAGGCTTCCAGTTAATATTACTATATTTACACTATCCTGAAATACTGGACTTTGATGTGGACATAAATGTATTACCTAGTCAGCTCTATCTTCTTTCATAGACAGACTGTCAGAAAACTACAGCATATTGCCTGCTTGGCAATATGCTAACATGAGAAATACATTTGCACTCTAGTGGAGTTTGGACTCTTCCTCTCCCTGCATTTGAAGGTTTTACTTGCAGAGCTTAGGCTACAGGAGACTGAGGAATCTGATCATGAGAGTACCGTTTAAAAACAGTGAAGACATGGCTCAAAGAACAAAAATCTTGGCCTTGTTCCTTAGTTTCGTCATCAATTTATACTACAGTTTGTTATATAGTGAATACATGGCATCTGACAACATAGGATAAGGCCCCAGATGTCTTATTTCTGAGCTTTTAAATTATGCTGGTGGTTTTAAGACAATGAAGAGGAAGTATATGCTCTGTCAATCATTAAAGAGTAATTTTCACAAAGAGAAGAGAATGAACATAGGAAACACACAGGTACTTGTTGGAAAATTCAACAACTAGGTGACCAGAATTATATTCCTGGTGGTTATGAGCATCCAGACAGATCTCTCAGTGGTATATCAGAGATTAATGTTGTGGCAGAGAAGACCGTTAAAAGGAGACACAAGTAGATTGTAATTCATCATGGTTTTTGGAAGGGAAACTGGTTAAAGATAAATTGTCAGTTAACAGAATACACAAGGAAGAGAACAGTTAAGCTTAATTTTACAACTATTATTCAAATGGCAAATCCTTATTCATTTGAATACTGTAACTGAATTCACATGTGAATAAAGATACATAACGTTAGAAATCTGAAGTCCTAGCATTCCACTTAAATACTCATATAAAGAACCACTTACTACTTGTTAAAATCAGCTTATAAAGTACTTATATATTAGATATACTTACATCAAGCACTGTTGAGCAAGCCAGAATCTGCATTTGAAGAGTTACACAGGTGTTTAATTAATTTTAGAATCTCACAAGTAAAATTACAGAGGCTGTTATTATAACAGGAACAGAGCAAGAAAAGAGAGATCATATCCTAAATTGTCAAAATTACAGGTTTAGTTGTTCCTCCCAAGTTGCTTCACTGTAGCTATACTGGTCTAAAGGATGTAGGAGAGACAAAGCTTGTAGATGAAAGTAACATCTATTAGACGAGGTAATACAATGGAAAAAATTAGATAAGTCCTTCTTCAGGTCTGAAATAAAAAGAACAGACTTCAGAGCTAAATGCAAGTCCAGCCTCCCTCTGAAAGTTTAGTTGTGTACGTTATCAGCTGGCCAACCCTTGACAGGAAAGCCTGTAACCCCCCAATGAAGCTGGAACAAGCTGTCTTATCCTATTCTTCTATGATGTATTTACTATGAAGAAAACAGATAAGCAAAAATATTGAGAGATATTTGTGATTTGCATAACGATCAAATAGAGTTGGCCTCTTAATAGTTATTTCATTATTTTTCAGTATTATTTTTAAAATTTTAACTACAGCTCTCTTTGGAGCAATGTGTAATATACAAAACCGCAGATTCTCAAGTTCTGTAGTTTCTGATTCTTTTCCGTAAAAACATTATCTCGTAACTTAGCTATATACAGTGGCTAAAGTCACAAAGAGGGAATTACTGACCTTCAACAGTGAAACTAAACATTTACAAACAACAGAAAGCATCTCAGCACCCCAGGGAAAATGAAATCAGATAAGCTACACCTTCTGTTATATGTTTCCTTTAGTATTCCTTAGAAGAAAGAAACAATGTCTGCTTACAGTATCCTCATACTGACTCCTAGGCCAAATTCTATTACAAAATCGTGGCCATTGAAAAAAGTTCAGCAAAACTCTTTAACTGCTTTGCAGCAGGACCGTCAAGCCCTGTTCATTTTCCTTACCTTAGTTAAAATAAAAAAGCCACTGGGAATACCTGTCAAGCACTGCTTGTGTACAAACTCCTCAAAGCCAAAAAGTGAAAAGCAAACTTTTGCGTTGCCCTGTAACAGAAGGACTATTACATACTTACATCAATAAATGTATAGTTATGCATACACACACAGAAAATACATATTTATCAACATCATTGAATGAGAAATAAACAAATAGGCAAAATAAATATTTTTCCATCCTAAACACATTAGAATTAGAAGAACTCTGACAAGTAGCAGCCTGTATTTATGCACATTCCCTCTGCCAGTTTAAAAATGTGAAGTTGGAGACTTCTTTATAAACTTGTGCTTATTTCTATTCTGTTTTTCCTGGTTATTATGATAGTTTCTACTTCAAATAAGTTTTTTATTCTAATTTATGTTTTAATGAAACTTCAGACTACATTCAATGTCTCTTTTTTATGTTTTTAGTTCAGCATAGAATCCTGCCTGACCTGGAATACTGCCACAGAGAGTATCAATGGCTACATGAGTCACATTTTGGTCTGAGAAAAAAACCCCAAACCATCAACCAAGCTTTTAGTAGCTTTAAAAGATTCAAAACCATAATTTTAAAGGTAATGAAAGCATAAGTAGATTTTACTGATGTTTAAAGCCACAACTAGAATGCCCACTTTTCTGGGTAAAGGGTTTAAAGATTTTGTGAATAGTAAATTTGTAGGACATATGTGCCTGGGTTTTTTTTTGTCAGACCTTAGCAAAAATGTCCTTTGAAGATGAAATGTTAATTTAAAAAAAACTGGAAGAATGGAATCATACTTAGATTTCAAATACTGTCATAGTAAGTAGAAGATGAAACTGCTGTTAGAGACCTTCAGGAAGTAATCAGCACCCAACAGTATGATCAAAAATGGAGACCATTGGCTTAGATACCAGAACTATTGACATATTATATATGTCAAATGAATTTTAAGACACTCAGACTGAGGATCAGGACTTGGCTCGATGTACAAAGTCTAATGTCAGTCCTTATGAGGGTTCCACCTGCTGCCATTGCTAAATGGTGCCTCACAAACACCACTTCAAAACAGAGAGGGGCTTTTGTTGTTTTCATCATTGTGTTTTTGTTTTCTAATTACAAACATGATTTGCAAAATGAATAGAAATCTGGAAGAGATTTAAGGATTTCAGACAGACTTCCCAAAGGCATTTGGCAGCACTATGCCAGGGCAAGTTCAGAGTGAGAAAATCAGTCTAATTTTAAATTCTTTTCTGATCTTATCCAAAAGATAGACAATAGATGCTGAAGCTATAGTTCCAGGATGAGATCCTGCAGAAAGCAATTCAGGTTATTAGCACAGAGAGGACAGAAGAGCAATTTTCTAGCCTATACAGTTAATCAATAGGAAGCTCTCAGTTCCTCTGGAGTGAAGGGGGAATTGTGCTTAAAGGACAATGATTCCTAATATGGCTTGGAAACATTATAATGGTACAAAAAAGGCATTTGAGAATGGAAAAAATTGAAGAGGAGAGCTAGAGATAATTTATACCAAGGGCTCAGGTGGCCAAGGATATTGAGGAAGCTGTCAAAGCCTACTGCATATGCCAAAAATGAAGGCCAAATTCATAAAGATAATCCACATTGCTGACATAGCAGACCCAAATGCCTAACACAGAGATTGGTTTACAATTAATGGGAATGTATATGTATTTGCTCTAAACTCTTATCCCAATTCCTTTGACATAGTCTTAGAAAAAGAACATACAGTTAAACGGATGATCATGCACATCAAATCTGTTTTCACTGGACCTATCAGAAACAGCAATGTCTGTCTGTGGGCCACCGTTTAAGAAGCAGTTTGTTGTGAAATATGCGTTTAGACATGGGACCTCTAGTTTGTCATCCCCTTTCCCAATAGGCTGGTAGAAAATAATAAAGTGCCTACAAAGATGGCAGTGGAATGAGACACCAATCTGTATTTAGCTCTGCAAAATTATAAGATGGCATCAGTGAAGCATGGGTTGACACCTGCTGACATTTTATTTAACTGAAAACTGAAAACAAGATTACTGGCACTGAGTAGAAGTGGATGTCAGAGTCACGGAGGATTTGCAGAAATATAGAGATGTGGATAAGGCCAAATAAAAGTATTATTTAGTGGCCCAGAAGATGCCAGCTCCACTAGAAAATGACACCGAACACATCTATGATGAGACTGTGTGACTGTAACATGCAATTTTGTCTCAAAAGACCTTTGCTTCAGGTTTATGAGGTTGTCAGCCCCAATGGACATTTACTGAAGAAAACTACAGCTTCACAATGAAAGGCAAGAGACAATTGCTACCAAAAGTGAGGAAAGTAGCAGTCAGGCAGGATGAGTTACTTGCCAATTAGAGTTACAGAATACTAATATCAGAAAGGAGACTATCAAGTCCAAAAACCAGTGCAAGTCACCAAGAATATTTATTTTACATTGTTTAGCATTTTGCTTATTAGGCTAGCTATAAGTATGTAACATTTTCTGTCATATATGTTTGAGAAGATTTATTATGAAAACTGCCTTTAATTGGTAATTCAGAGGCAACGGGAACTCAGACACTGAATATAGTAGACAAATATGTATATAGTAGGCAAGCACTTTGAGAGAGTATGTCTTTGCTGTCAAACAGCATCTAGATCCTTGGTCCCCTTATTGTGCACATTTTCTCTGCAGTTTCCTCAGAAGCAAAACCTCTGTGTGATTCTGGGAGTATTTCATTCAAGGCCTCCAAATAAACCAGCTGGACAGCTTCCAGAGAAGGAGCCAGGAAGCAAAGCTGATGGAAAGTGTCCCCTCACCAGGCTTGCCTGGCCAGGCAACGTGTGTCCCCTGCAATACTCAGCACAAACAGGTAATTTGCAGCAGCCCTCAGCTCCCAGGAGACAGCGAGGCTCACTCTCAAAGGGCAGGATGGACAAGACCACACTGAGTTTGCCTTCCTCTGCCTCTCAATCTGGTCTATCCCAACTGGATAGTACTGGACTCTTTTTTATGTTTTTAATTTTAATTTTACTGGAAAAATGGGTTGGGTTTGTTTTTTTTTTTGTTTGGTTTGTGTTTTTGTTGTTGTTGTTGTATCATAGATCCATCCTTTTATATGCTGTAGACTTCTCTGTTNTGTTTGGTTTGGTTTGTGTTTTTGTTGTTGTTGTTGTTGTATCATACAACTTTCATATGCTGTAGACTTCTCTATTGGCAGAGAACCAGCTCTGCTATTCGTCTTTAGCTGTCCATGTTTCCTTCCCAGGATTGCCTTGCTGTGTGATGTACCTCACAAAGAGATGGGATAGTGGAAAAATTTAAAAGTCAAGATCATTTAAGAAAAAAATTCACAAAACCCTCATGAAATCCTTCAGAAATTATGGGTTTGATCCATGAGGTGCATGTACACCCCCCCAACTCCTCTCTTGACCACAGATGTATAGGATTGATGGACTCCTGTCAGTGAATTGAATTACAGCTCCCATCAAATACTACATGCAAAGTTTTCAAACATATTTCTTGCAAGGTTTCATCTATAATAGGAATTGCCATGTTGCTAGGTTTGCATTCTCTCTTCCATGCAATTGTCAGTCAAATTATTGCTTTATGTAAAAAAAGTTATAATTGTTATAATCAAATATAATCTAAAACTTATGCTAGGTGGCATGATGTTACATCAGAACTACCTTCAAAGCTACAATAAACTCTTTTGTCAGTGCTTTTCTTATGATGTCTGGTTTTCATTGGGTTTCTAATTTATTCATGAGTGTTGATCCAAACTTCAGATGCATTTGTCCATAAATATAATTAAAACATGGTTATTTTATATTGAGAAATATGAAGGTAATTAGCAATGTAATGAATTGAAGGTCATTGAAGCAATCACATGCATTTTTACTTGGTTTGTACTTATAATTGTAAGTATCTTTGCACATGTACTATTTCCTTACTGCTTTGGCACACTGACTTACAAAATTTCCATTATTCCCTGTTTTCAATTTCAAATCCCATTCTAATAGGTTATTGCAGCATTTCTAGTTCTACTACTGGGAAACTGCCAAATATCTAAAGCAAAAAATGCTTTTTATATGGAGGACAACTGTTGTCTGTCTAGGTCCATAATATTTCCTGTGTTGGAAACTCTCCCAATTTATTTTTTCTTATATATCCAAAATCAGAATTCATGTGAATAACAATATTCCTTCTCAAAGGAAACCTCTTTAGACCCCTAATTTAAAAAGGTATGATATCAGGGGTTTTTAAAACCTAAGTGAAAACTGGAAGAATCAAAAATGTATTACTTCAAAACAAAACAAACCCAAAATATCTTCAGCCTACTTACTTTTTTAAAAGTTACAGTATATGGCTTGGAAATTATATGGCTTTAGTACATATCACATAATCTGTTTTTTATTTGTAATTTTCTTATTTCTATTAAAAATTTGTTATGATCACAACAAATTTGTTATGATCACAACAAAAGCTCTGCTTTTGGAAAAGATTTTTTTGTTATTGGAGAAGAGTCTAGGAATATTTTTATGCAGCTGAAGATGGACATATCACCAATGTCCTGCAAAATTTAGTGTATTGCACACAGTAGAAATCTATTTTTTTCAGATTACATGGTATTATGAAAAAAAAAATAGCATTCTTAAGCATTTAAAAGCTAGTATAAGTCAAAGCATGTTTTCAGTTTAGCTGTCTAAATTAAATTAAAATTATGCTTGCAGATAAATGTTTATATCTATGCATTTACATATCAGAATAGTAGTTCCCACAACATTGTTTATATCTATGGTTTCTGAACAGAAATGTTCCTTAACATAACATGGTAACTGTAATAAGCTAATATTCTTCTAAATGTTAGAGGAATATTAATGGATGAAATATTTTGGATGGACATCTGGGAAAAAAAAAAAACGGACAAATGATAGTCAACTTTTTTTCTTCTACACTGCAAAATGTCCACTTCTAAGACTGCTTACATGGAAACTGTGTAAGAAAATTTGAGATAGTGAATTTGTAGAAGTGTAGCATACCATGTTCATACATATGTGCATATAACTGTAATATAAAAATATTGTATGTTAAGTATTATTACTATATTCAGCATATAATATATTTTAGAGTAAGTTGTATATATTTTCTTGTTAAATAAACCTATTTATTCTTGTAATTTCTTCTGAAATTCACTGCTGCTTGAAGTCTCTTCTAAAAATATGTTTCTGTTTCATCAAACTCGACTGTAATTTGGCTACAAAAACATAATGATAGTTTTTTTTAAAAATATATAGGCATGTAAGTGGTGACTAGGGCCTGAAGCTTTATGAATAGTAAATACTATAGTAAACAGGAAAATCCCCATTGCTTCTCCTTTTAAGTAAGTTTTTGTCTATGTGTGTCTTCTCTAACTATTCTTCCTTCTCCTAGCCCTTCCAATCCTTTCTGTGGAGTTCTTCTGTCCCTTAGCTAAATCTAGGTGTTGCATGTTTGCCTTTTTTATTTTGGGTTGTTCAATCTGTTTTCAGCAGGATATGTATCTTTCAGGTTTTTCTCTAATGACAAACGTAAAAAATGTGATAGTGATGAACTTCATGAGGGAAAAGGGTTTCTATTTACATTAACAGCAGATTATAGGTGGAAAAGTGAGACCCCTCCTGCTTTTAGAACAATTCAATATCCAGTTGTTTTTTAACGTTAACATTGATGTAAACCAGAAAATGCTGACATTATGTAATCTGTTCTCTGCTCTAAAAGGCAGAGAGCCATTGTGCATGCCTTATTCTACTTCCCAAGAAAAATCTCAACCACAGAAGAGTGCCTTATGTATGGCGGTATGCTAGAGCATCCTATATTTTCTTATAAAAGAAAGCTAGCAATAGAACATGTATCTTAGGAAAAAAATACAGTTAGACTTGTTTTTTGGTGAAGGTAGAGAAGTAAAGCAATAGGACCTAGTCCAAAACTCTAATACAAATATCAGTTAAGTTATCATGTGACACTTGTTCCACAGAATGACAGAATGCCTGAGATTGAAAGGCACCTCTGGAGGTGATCTGGTCCAACCTCCCTGCTCAAGCAGGGTCCCCCACAGCAGGCTGCCCAGACCATGCCCAGATGGCGTCTGAGTATCTCCAGGGATGGAGACTTCACAACCTCTCTGGGCAACCTCTGCCAGTGCTCCATTTCTCTCACAGTAAAAAAGTGCTTCCTGACGTTCAGAGGGTACCTCCTGTGTTTCAGTTTGTGCCCATCACCTCTGGTCCTGGCACTGGGCACCAATGAAAAGAGTCTGACTCCATCTACTTTATACCCTCCCTTGAGGTATTTATAAATATTGATAAGATCCCTCATTTTTTGCAATCGTTGGAACTTCACAAACACTGGGGTTTTTTTTACTTTGCTTTGCTTTGCTTTGCTTTGCTTTGCTTTGCTTTGCTTTGCTTTGCTTTGCTTTGCTTTGCTTTGTTTTGTTTTGTTTTGAAGGACCATGGAACAGTTGAAAGCCTGCCTAATTCTCTTTTATGTATATTAATGGATTGATTGGATAGGGATGCATGGTCTGAAGGGGACCGCCAGAATTACCCTGCTTCAGTTTCAGTACAGTTCCTGCACATTTCATAATTACTGTGTGAAGCACTAAGTCCACATGATTCAGTCAAGAAAGACCGTTAGTTTAGTCTTATCATGCTGTGTTACTTTGTGGGTTAAAAGGCCAGTGTGATAGAGAGAGTTGTAAGTTCAGTTTCTTTTATTAGAACTACCAGGTCATTTTTCTCCTAGTTCACCTCACAAAAAATACAATTCCTGAAAATAAATGTCCAATTTTTCACACTGGAGGTAGTAAAACACTGGAACAATTTGTCGAGGGAAGTTTGGAACTTATAATCCTTGGAGATACTTAGAACTCAACAAGGCTGTGAGCAATCTGATCTAGCTTACTCTGCTCTGAGCATGAGGTTCAACTACATGACCTCCAGAGAACCAACCTAAGTATTTCTGTTATTTTGTGGTTCTATTCTATCACAGCTCATATAATTAAGAACCCCCCTGTGTTAGAAAATAAGTTGGTAATAATTAATATGCAATTATCATATTGTAAATTTCTAGGTACCTATATTGAGTATGAGCATCAGAAAAAGAACCTATGTTTATGTTATTCCAACTGAAAGCTGTGTTGTCCAATGAACAACAAAAATCAATGTCATTATACTACAGTCCTTAATGTATAACACAAATAAAGCATTATAGAAGTAAAAATTGTCTGGCATCTAAATATCATGTTATATTTTTACTGCAGTCCAGAACAGTAAATGCTACAGCCACACCATTTTTAAGGTGTGTAAGCAGTCCAGTTATCAGAAGCCCTGCTACCTGACCTTTTTGTACTATATCACCTGAAAGAGAGGCATATTGTT
Source organism: Aramus guarauna (assembly GCA_013400195.1). Taxonomy (NCBI): domain Eukaryota; kingdom Metazoa; phylum Chordata; class Aves; order Gruiformes; family Aramidae; genus Aramus; species Aramus guarauna. The sequence goes on along the minus strand of VXBL01004075.1, from coordinate 231,995 downwards.
CCTAGTACCAATAACACAGATTTAGAACTGTATCTTCTAATCTTAGGAGATCTAGCATGTAACGCATGTATAGGTCTGACTAGAACAACTTATTAGCAATTTTTTAAGGCAGACATGGTTTCAAGACAGGAAACGCATAGTTGTCAAGAACAAGGTATTTTTATAATAATTTTAAAATAATAAAGAAGCAATTAGGAACACAGCAAAGCATTTGTTCAAAATATTTCACCTTCCACAGGAACTACTAGAGTTCCTCTCTGCTTTGCTGCCCCAGCAAACAACAAAAACATATTAAATCATATTCCTTTTAATCTACCTTTAAATTCCAAAGTCTAAGAATGGGCTATCTGTAAAACACAGAGGGAAACAGATTTACTCTCAAAAGTTAATTTAATTCTGGTAAACCATCCATTCCATCTGTCAGCAGGAATATAGTGTTCTGTGATACCACAAAATGTGTAAAAAGTAAAATATGCTCTTGAAAATTACATTAAGCTGATGCCTGAAAGGTGAAATTCCCTCCATCTGTGTGTGACGCTTGAGTAATCAGGCTCTGTGGTACCTACTCCAAACCCAGACTGAAAGTACAGAGCTTCGTATGTGACCAGCCCGCCATTAAGAGGTCTGAATTCACATATAGATGAATCTTGCTGGTCCTTTTTTGGTGCATGCACTTTAACAAATGGTGAAAAGTTGGAAGAGACTGGAGTTTGGTCTAGTGCTCCATCTTGGAACTGTCATCACAATGCATGTTAACCAGTAATGAAATTCACTTGGTTGCTTCTCTTGAACACTCACCCATGATCTGAATGTAGCACACAACACAAGCCTTTCTTTACTAAATAATAAGTATGTGGTAGTCAGTAGTTAGGTAGGTTAAATTCATGTTGGATGGAAAGGTCTGGGGTTTGGTGTTTTCTTGTAAAAACTGTATTAATAAAGAACATACATAAAATCTAATTCTTGTAAACGTGCTAGAAATCAAATGAAAGAGATATTTTCTTTTTGCTATTGCAGGTATCTTTTCAGTGAACAAACTAAATACAGAATACACTTCTACAAAGGATCACGCTACAGCATGTATGAATGTCTGCGGTTAGCATAAAATAATGTGTTAGTCACTTGCTTCTGAAATTCAGACAAGGAAAATTCATCGGATTACAGGTTTGTCTGCAGCTTGTGTTACAGCCAATGACTGATATTTCTACTGAAAAAGGACAAATTACTTTTTACACTGAACAGGAATATGATGGCTATGTAATATATAGTTTACACGTGGTTTCACCAAATCCACAATCTTACAACAGTATACAATTGTTTGGAAAGATTTGAAAAATAAAGTTATGGCATAATTTTTGGAAATGATAAAAACATTCTCCAAGACATTCAGCCTATTATGGTTATGCATTAGTGATCCTACCCCTCAACATGTTTGCCACTGTGTTTTGTGCTAGACATGTCCTCCTTGAAAAATCTGTAATCCCAGTGGTTAAGAAAAACTGAGTTCATAAATTGGGAATGTATCTACAGGGAGATTTGGGTAAGATTGCTAAACCCAAGTGATTTAGCACTTTTGTCCCACTGCTTTCTGAGTATCTAAATGCGTTTTGGAAATGGAACTCAACTACATCAGAACACTAATTTCTCAAAGGTGTCATGGGAATAAAATCAGGAGCTAAACTCAGATCTCCTGCAACTCAATCAGTTTTTTATCAACTCAATGTCTGCTAGTGAGTGAGAACGAAAAGATGAAAGAATCTAGCAATTATGAATATAACTGCAATGAGGACAAATATAAGAATTAAACAAATCACAGATATAGTGAAAACTAGATTGCATTTTTAAATTATTTTTTATTTTATCATCTAAAAGTTCTAGTAGCAATTGAAATAAAGAAATAAAAGTTTACACTGTTTCTTACTTTGTATGAACTGTATCATTGATTGTAGGGCTCTTGAAAGGAAAAATTAGTTTGTTCACAGTAACACTTTCAATGAATCATGTTTAAGGTGACACTATGCTATTATACTACAAAGTCATGTAGTAGAGAAACATAATGACCTCTCTTGTAATCTTAGAGTTTTCAATGGAGTATCCTCATACAGTGGTAATTTGATATTTTGCAGTTTTAAAATGTAATTGAAAGCATTTTTATTGGATACATTCTCATTACATAGCCACAGAGCCTTCATTTGATAAAGCTGTTTAACAGTAGACTGAAAATGAATGATCAGTTAGAAGGGAAAAAACCACTGATGAAAAAGGGAAAATAAAAAGCTTGGGAAAATTTTAATCACTGTAAATTTTGAGATAATGACATTGCTCTTCAAGGTATTCTGATTTTTTCTTTCCCAGCATTCAAAACTCCCTATATTACATTCAATGCTTCACTACAATCTTGCAAGGTTTTCCTAAAATTTAAGTGGCCGATTCACTGAACCCACACAGAAACAGCCGCACTGTCTCACTTTCCCTGTGTGCTACCAGGCTGCTCCTTTTCCTTATCTGTTTGCATTCACTAACACCTCATTTGATACTACAGCCTTTGTGTCAGTTCTGGGCAGCTTTATGAAGTACTTGCAAACAACAAGTAAAAGTTTAGTTGTCTTTCTGTTTTGACAGTCTTTGCATCTCTTTCTAATTTTTCTTCATGCTTTTCAGCTTTCCTGATTAGACAAAGGACCTTCAGAAATGCCTTATCAGTAAACTGTATATGCCTCCCAATTTCATTAATGGACACAAGTGTCAAATATTAATTTTCCTATTATATTTCTTTCTGATGATTCAAACAGTAAAGAGTATAATCCACTTTATCTAGCTATTTCAGCTTTTAAAGTGGAAAAAGTGGTATTAAATAATTCATGACGACTACTGTTGAAATTACAGAAAACAAGATGCATATCTTCTGACGACATTCTTTCTTTTCTTTTCTTTTTTTTTTTTCTTCTTTTTTTTTTTTTAATGGTTCATTTAAGGGAGGAGAAATAAAGAAATAACATTAGCTAGCTATAGAAAACACAGCACTGGAGGATACAACTGTACAAATATCATACAATGATCTCCATCCTGAGTGCTTCATATTACCTTTCAGAATATGTGGGTGAATTTAGACTAGTGGCCTGGTTTCANTTATTATTATTATTATTATTATTATTATTGCTGTTGTTGTTGCTGTTATCATCATCTTCCTCTTCTGTCCTATTAAACTGTTTTTATCTCAATTGATGAGTTTTACTCTTTTTGATTCTTTCACCCATCCCACTTGGGGGAATAGTGAGCAAACAGCTGTGTGGTTGTTTTAGCTGTCTTCTCGGTTACATCACAACAACTAGTAATCAAGACAATAGATCAGAACTCCCTACTTAAATAACGTCTGTGACATTATCGTGGAGAGTTATGACTGGCTCATTTAAGTGCTTGACTTTTGCCAAACAGACATTTGCCAAAACAGCCAGATTCTTGATTTCACTTATATACCATGGTTCTTGGAGATCCTAATGCAGAAGTTGATGCCTCAAATGTTATATAAACCTGTATCTCTCAAGCTTTAAGATTAGATTGGCAAGCAAAAGCTGTGCTAACATGGAAGACGTGACCTTTCTCATTGGAAAAAGAGATTTCAGACTCACCTTGAAGATCCAGCTAACACACCAGTGACTCTTACACACCTAGCACTTGTTATGAAAAGAAGAAAGATGCACTGAGTTAGGAAAGTGGGCACATATTGGATGACCTCATAGTTGTTACTGTGCACAAAAAGCACTCATGTGCTGACCTATATTGTAAGATCTGACTGAGGGCTGTGGAAGACCCACCATGCAATAATTGCCACATAGTGGCCTCTCACTTCTTTTGTGATGAAGAGGATTCTTTGTTTGACACTTCTCCAGTATTTGCTAATACCTGCACTGTACCTTTGGCTTTTTTTGAGACTGAAGATGGGCTCATGAGTGTTTCCTAAATGGTTGATAGCTCATAATTGGAGAAACTTTCATGTTATAATTGGAGAAACTTTAATGTTAGGCTTTCAGAAAAATTCAGAACAGAATTAAGAAAAGAAAAGAAAGAACTAAGAGCTTCTCTCCCTCCTTCTGCTTAATCCTCTCACTAGTCAACATGTATTATTTTCAAAATCTGTATGCATACGTTCATATTCTCACAGGTATATTTTAGTGTATGAATGAGACGCATACTAAAGGCATTTTAATGAATAAATTGATAGTTGTTTTACTGAATGAAAATCTACTATTATACTGAACAAGCTGATACATGTGTACACCTATTTGTAATACAGTATTCATAATACAGTATTTTTATTCAGTAAAAGGACTTTTACTGTACTGGCTTCTAATTTCTATTCTTAAATCGAGAGATAGCTACAGAAATTAACTGATTCAGTAACCACACAATTAAGCATTTCTATCTGTAGCATTAATTTATCAGCATAACCACTGCTAAAATGCAGCCTGGCTGTCCTGACTTTCTTTCCAAATATATATTAAATACATAATTTACATGTAAGTATATAAATATATAATTTTTATAAATATACAGACCCTGATTTTCCCATCAGAGATATTTCAAACAACACTCTCTCCCTTTTCAAAAAGATATCTTAGTATGTGCAGAAAGTGAGAGAGATGCAAAATATTTTAAGAGACTTTGTCTGAATTCAGAGAATATTGCTGAGTATTTAGGAAAAATGGTTAAGAAGAAGGTTTATTCAATTCTGGGGTATTTTCTGTTTAGAAAAAAAAAAATCCTCAGAACATTCGGTGACAGTGGACCTGTAGCAGCATTATCAGTATACTTTCAACAACAGTTTTATGGATATATGTTCTTTGCAGCTTCTACTTTCTATTACTATGCACTGTTTGCCTCCCTAATCTGCTGTAAGGGACAGAAAATGCAGTGATAAATGGTACATGGCATCATAAATGTAACCAGAGTCTGACAAGAATACTCTTTGAAGTCAGTGGTATAAGTTATACTTTTGCTATAGTGATAAAGTCTTCTTAGTATACGATACAATGTCCTCCTCTCTGTGCAGGTCCATGATGTTCAGTAAATAACAAGGCGAGTTTTCTCAGTCAGAGGCATAAAAATAGTATGTTGCACCTATGCAAGGAGCAAATGATTTTTTGAAAAATTGAGCTCTTAAATTGTATTATGTATAACAATTCTTACCATCGTAGTTCATCCATCCAGATAAAATGGTACCTATTTCCTCTTTAAATGTCAAATATGTAATATATATTTTGAAATAGAAAGGATACCTTAGGGTACATGCTAATGTACTCCCTTCAATTACATTTTATGATTATGACCTTTATTCCAACAATAATTTAATGTTTTAATTAAATTTGCAACCATTTTCATTGCTGCAAGATGTCCTTCATCTCTCTGTACTGTAATTTAATGAAGTGATTTTCAATCACAATCAGCAATATCTCACAATAAATTTTAATACCATTTTTCAGGAGTCTAACAGGATCTTTCATGTTTTAAAACAAACTTCATATCAATGCCATGACGAGAAATAATTCCAGCCTTTACTGTAACCAAAGAATACACATCTTAAGCTTTGTCAGACAGCTCTCAAGATGTGGAATATTAAATATTTGTTCCAAAAACAGAGTTCTAATAAAAAGGTCTTTAATTAGGAGAAAGAGAAGGGAAAAAAAAAAAAAGGAATTAAACTATTCCAAATGTGATAGCACATTGGAAAAGAATGTCCACTGGTAAATACAGTGCCTCTTAATTTTAATTTATGACATGTTTCTTATTAAAAATCAAAATTCAGATTCAGGTAACTGACATCAGTGTTCAAGTACTTTTAATGCTTCAAATTTTCAAAAATTCATTTGCTGGGAAAATATCCATTGACATTTGAAATAATAGTAATTATGTTTGAATATCTTCTGACAATATTATGATATGTCTTACCACAAACACTTGTAAGAGGAGTGACTTATACAATGCAGAAAACTTCTAGAAATGGACTACAGGAGAACTGAAGCAAAATGATCAATATTAGGATAACACATATCCAAAGTAATGTTGAGGCATTGAACCAAACAAAATGTTTTTACAAGAAAATGTAAATATTAATATTCTCTTGAAAAGCCACAAAAACAGAGGATACCATAGCTATGACTTGATTATTTCAGTTGCTCTGGGAATTGAAGGAGGAATCTTACTCAGCTGTATTTATGAGAACTACAGCTGACTGGGAATTTCTCTGCAAGTTGTTATTTGGTCACCCAAACTTTTAAGACAGACGTGAAGCAACCATGTTATTTGATGGTTTCCTCTTGTAATGAAAGGTGTATCAGTTCATACTTAATCTAATATATTCTATGATGAAATGGCTTTCAAAAATGGTGAGAAATGCTTTCATCTCTAGAATACATTACTTGTACACCTTCCAAAATTTTTTAAAGCCACCTAAATTCTTCTGAAAACATCAGTCTAAACATTATTCTTTGCAGGAATTTCTAACAGACTTCATGCTTTATTTCTTGTTTCTATGAAGACGATTTTTTTTAAAACAGGCTTATGCTGCCTACAAAGGTGTACAGGAAAAAGAACACCAGGAAAAAAATGGTCAGAATATTTTATTTGGAAGAATAAGATAAACCACTAGTATATCTTTATACAATATCAGCAACTCATGAATTGTGCACATTTTGGCATATGAGGGGGTAAGTGGAGCAGAAGAAACAGAAAGCCCATTAATACTATTAAGTCATCATCTTAGAAAAAAAGAAACAGTTTTTTTTGTCTCTTTCTTCCACATAAATTTGAAGTTTCTTGGAAGCACATAACAGCCTTCTCCCCTTTTTATTGTATGAAGAACACATGCAGGGAAAAGTACGTGAGAATATTTAGAAACTCAGATTTTTTTAACTAGAAAAATGCATTGCCTTGAAAATAAAAGATCAGGTGAAAAGCAAAATATTTGGAACACCTAAATCTGAGGAAATGTTGACAGAGTCTTATAATACGAATTTTTAAATAACAGTCATAATGCCAGTGCTGAAGCCAACCCTCATGTAAGCTGGTTACCTAGGTCTATATATCAAGGCACAAGAAGAGATCTAGGCTTGGGCCTGTAGATGGGTTCAGGCTTGATAGTGATCAAAATCATCTGAAAGTAGCTAAATTAAAGAATTGTAGCATTTTGCATTTGTTGAGATGAAAGATGAATGTTTTCTGAAGCAAGGCAGAGAACTGAAGTGCTGAATGGAAATGAGAAGAGTTTCCACAGAAGGGAAGGTCTAAAGCAGGAACGTAATGGTACACGTGGTGATGATGGTAAAAAATCTGGGTTGTAGTGAAGATGAGCAGAACTGAAGCAAAATCTCTACACTGATAAAGAAGTCTGAAGAGATGCCAAGCAGTAACAACCAAATTTTGAGAAAATATGATGAGCCTTGTCACACAATGAGCTTTATATGATGTCAAGTTTTTTTTTTATTTTATTTTTTTTTTTCATTCTTTGAAGACTTATGTAGAATGAAAGTACCTTGTACTGTGGATCTCTTATATCCCTGTATCTTGGAAGGTAGTAAGTAAATTTCATTAGTTACATCAGTGCAATTTGAGTCTGCACAACAACGATATGCTATATGAACCTCTGGTGTGAATCTATACAAATAGACCTACCTGAGTAATAAGACAGAAGGCTAGAAGTGACTTATTTCAGTCCTATCTTCTGCAGACCAAAAGCAATCAGAAATATACCTAAACAGTCATTATTTTCTGAATGTTCTCTATTCATCTCATGCAGTCATTGGTTTCAGTGCAATTATTATTTCCAGCCATAACTTTGTAATGAATGAACAGGATTAATCGTTGTGCTCTGTTTCAACTATGCTCAAAATTCTCTCATGTCCTATGTCTTTCTTTCAAAGGGGTTTAAGGTGCATCTATATTTGTTACAAATGTTCTTCACAGAGAATTCAATCTGTTTAGCAAGGTATTTTTTCCCAGTTTCTGCTGCTTCTTAATTTTAAACTGTATATAGCTCACAGTTTGAGACTCCTTCAGTTAAGAACTTGAGTGATTTATTGACTCTGTCTAACCTGAGAGGCTTGTCTTTTCTATCTCTTCTAATTTCATGAGATGTAAGTTCTATTTTTGACAAAACAGAGCATGTTTTTCTGGACAGACTCAAATAGTAGTTTGCCTGGCCATGTGCTTAATTTGATTATTTTTTGTGCAAACAATAGACATTATTTTTGTCCTAATGGTAGGTTTTATTTTTTATTTCTGCTGGTTCTAGTTGTGAAATTGTCCAGAGAACTATTTACATATGACAAAAACTGATTCTCAGAAAATATATCAGAAATGTCCATGTAAGAAGAATACATAATCTAGTGTATGAAGATGATAAAATACATTATCTACTTTATATCAGTGAAGCATAGAACACTTTTTTGTATGGAAATATGTAGCACATTTGTTGAAGTATTCATTCATAAGACATTGAGTTAAATACAGCTGAAAGAGAGAAACTGAGTCACTGAGAGACCCAGCTTCTGCAGGTTTCTACAGAGCAGGTAAGGTTCACAACATTAGCAGAGTCATCAGACTTCCCACACAGCATTCAGGATCATACTGACTTTACGCCCCCCTTTCATTTATCACTGATTCTGCTCTCACACTTTAGCAATATGTTTATGAGCTATAATAGTGCTTTTTTTTCCTAAATGTAACTCAACACTTGGCTTGGTCACTGGACTTGCCACAAATTTGAATGCAATATCCATTTCCCAATTGTATTCTGTCAGTCAAACTATTGTATTTAAAGTATCCATCTGCATCTGTCAGTTTAGAATAAGTCACTGACCTCTGCACTAAAAGCCTCATTTAGCAAAATCGTCAGTACTTCTTGAAAAGTTCAATTTCAAAAAAATACAGAACAAAAGAAATCATAAGCTGGAGTCCAGCTAGGATGATGATTGCTGAAAAACAGCCTTAGTGGTTTTATTGTTGATGTGTCATTTAGAAGGTGGGTAAAAAGACTCCAAAATATTTACCATTAAAGGCCTTATCTACCATATATTTTCACATCTCAGTTTTTCCATACCTGAAATGGTAAAATTAATGGAGTTGGGATGGTTTAGAGTATTGGATGAGCTAAAATGATCAGAATATCTGCTTTAAAGAGTACAGAGATGACCACAAGTTGTGAGAAACATCTGGGCAGATCTCCCACAGCTGAGATGTGATATTTTACTTTCTGTTGAACTCAGCCCATGAATATAGACATTATTGTCTGAGTTTAAATCAGAAGCAGAAACACCCTTTAATAGTCCAAGCTGTTTCAAGTATAAAGGTGTCAAAAACTTGATTCTGAATTTGAAATTAAAGAAAACACTTAAGCAGTAGTTCAGGAATCCAAAGAAGGTTTAAATGTGGGTGCATATTATTATTATTAAATTCTGTGCCAAAGAGTGTCCTTGGAAAATGAGCTTTACAAAATGTGTGAGGTCCACCATAGCAATATACAGATAATACAGAGGCACATTCCCAGGAAGAAAACAAATTATTTAACTTGCAATTATAAAATGTAAATAGTGTTTTTATCCTCTATAGTAAAGTAATCTGCAAGTAAAACCAGTGTTTTGGAACTGCATTAACAGTTAAAAATCATAAAAACATCATATAGCTGTCCCTCCAGAAATCTTTATTCTCAATGAAAATGTCAGGAGTCTTTGTAGCTGACTTTAGAATAGCGGCATCTCAAATTGGTGTTCTCAACACATAGCTACACCACTGACTTGCCTTCACCCTCATTGCTTATGCTGAATTTAATAAAAGATCACCTGCGATAGAGTTCAAGGTTTCACTGAGAAGGAGTTGTTTGTATATATAGTATGGCTGCACACATCCTTGTGACAGGGTCCCCTGAAGACAAATTTGTGTTAGGGGCTTTATGACTTGCAGACAATTTTAAGAGTTTAATAATACTATTTTCAAACTCTCTGACTCTTAGTAAGAGACAGATATATTGGGATAATAGAAGGAAGACACAGCAAAGGAAGAGGTATGCACTATCTTTTTCTCACCTATTGTGGAGCTTATACATCAATTTTTATGATCCTGTTAATGGCACGAGGTCCTGAATGTAGGACAAATGAAATCACTGCCTTTTCAGGGAATGCTCTTTCTCTTCTTCTTGGTGTGGTGTGGCCCCTTTTGAAAAATGTAGCTTAAAAATCAGTTGGGGTTCTTGTTAGGCAGTTTGGTATATAGAATTTAGCACACAATAGATAAAAATACTGAAAGGACAGTTAAGCAGGGTTCTATCATGAACTGATCATTTCTGTGCAAAGGTTAACATAATGTAAGTTTCAATTCATGCACTTTTTTTTTTTTTTCCCAAACAGAAAACTAGATTTGAGCAGGGAATTTTAAGTCTTTCACCGTAAAATCCAAATCCCTGAAATGCTAAATATATTTGGTTTACAGTGCATCAAAATCTAGGGTAGAGGTGTGGGGGCTACACCAAATATGCTTTTTTTAATGTTTAAACTCGCCGATAAGGCATATGCTTCTATATCAGAAATTCTTAATTAAACATTTCTGTTCTGATGCACAAGCGTTATTACTGCTAGAAGAGTAGAAATGTTTTGTCTATTTCAAACATTAAGGAAATTAAGAAGATCCACAGATGCAGAAGATCTACAAAGTGTGTTTCTTTTGAACATAACAGTCTCCATTATATGTAATCAGCAAACCTGGTCAATGTTGCATTTATCCAACAGAGTTATTGTCAAGGAGAGAAAAGGAAATTTTGATCACAAATCATGCACACAGCCTGCCTTCTGCTCTCAGTCAAGTTTTTACACTAGGTACTTATGGGTTACCCTTCAAAATTAAGGTCAAGGTAATTAATTTAGAGCATCTATATAAGCATTTTTTGATAACCAAATGAATACTAAATGAGTTCATCATAATTAATATTATTATTATAATATCAGAACAATTAAACATGATAAGTCCATTATTTTAAGACCTGGTCCAGTTTAGATCTACTTCACAGTATGAGAGCATGTGCTTCTGAGCTAAAAATACAGTTGATCAGTAGAAGCAATGTATTTTGTGAGGAGTGGTATATATAGAGAGAGATATTTATAAATAGCAAAAAGTGTCTGAAGCTCAGTAAGTTTTCTGCTCTTTGTAGTAACCTCTTTTTAACAGGTAAACTTGGAAATCCTAATCTCACTCTCTTCTTGTGCAAGTTTCTTACAACTGAAACATATTTATTGATTTTGGTACAGTTGCTTCTCACCTGACTACAAGTAGAATAAAGTTAATGGTTTGCATTTAAAGTTACATTCATACTGAAACAGAATTAGCTTATTTTCTCCTTTATCGGTTTAGGAAAAATCTGTGGGACAGATTTTCATCGCTTGCATTTTTGAAATACTTCTGTTGATATTGAGGGAAATATTCAGAATCAATCCTATTGTTTCTCAATCATAATGATGAAGCAATTACACCCTCAGTCCCACCAAATTTTAATTAGGATAGAGGTATTAGAGTCTGTAATACTAAGTCATTGTTGGCATCAAATAATAAAAAAGATCAATTAATTTGTTTTATAGTCTTCCTATGTTTTACATTAGGTAAAGTAAAAGAACGGCTTTGGGCTATCATTACTGTTAAACACTTGACAGAATGCTTTAAACTAACCAACTTTAAATTCAATCATTTCTTTTCCTTGAAATACTGGATGACCTAAAACTTCATTTTCACAGTAGGAAACGACAGGGTTTTTTTGAAGCATGAGTGCATTTTTTACTATAATGCTTTCTCTGCCCATTTACATGCATTTCTAAGTAATTTCATTTTTCTACATTTTCAGTGCAGTGGCTGTTTGAATCCCACTTTTCCAAGACAGCTTCTTTTTACAGCATGTCTTGCTTTTATATGACATCTAACATTCTAGAAGCAAACGTATCCTACTTATGTATTACCAAGACATATTTTTATCTGAGAACTGTTGAACTCTTCCTTCACTTTTTTCTCTTCTGAGCAACAGTAAAATGTCCACTTTTCTGTAGATCCACAGTTTGCAGTATTTAATAAATATTTTATATTAGACTGATGATGATAATGACACATATATAATCAAATTCCCTGAAATTATCTTCCTTCTGTGATATTTCTATACAATGTTATTGCAGATTTAGGAATTTTAGGGATTGATGGAACCTTTATAATCAGTCTGACTTATGTAATACATTAGAAAGACTCCCTTTCAGTAACTGCTGGATCAAGTGCAGAAGGTATTTGAATTTGATCGTATCTTCTAGAAAAAGAACTTCTGAGTTAAAATTTTTTACAAGAAACTCATTACCTCCTTTGCTAATTTTTTACTAATGGCTAATTACTCCAGGGGTAGAGCCTGTATCCTACTTCTAGTCTGAATACATTGGACTTCAGCTTCCAGCCACTAAATCTGCCTTTTATTTCCAGACCAAAGAATAGTCTGATAGTACAAATTGTTCCCAGTGTAGGTAATGTGATCAAACCCCTCGATCAACTCTCAAGTTTCAAACAAAATTGATGAACTTCTGGCTGAACTTCCTTTACAATAAAGTAGATTTTCCAGACCTTTACTCAGTGATTGGGCCTGTTATGTGCCCTTCCTAATTTTTCAATAAATGTTTTTTAGGAAGCCAGAATTCTAACACTAAAAATTATATTCAAGTCATATTAATAAGATTATACTGCTCTTTACTCCAGTTTAGAAATTCTGACAATGTTTTTAGCTACCTCTGAGAAAGTGTGATTTACCATGACTCATAAACCCTCCACAAATGCACTGCTTTTCAAATCTGCCCTATAAATGGAATATACAGTATAATTCCTAGATACATGATCTTACCAATGTGGAAGTAACTTAATGTACTTATTTTTCTTAATCATCTAGATTGAGATCTGTCTGCTGTGAATCGGACAGAAATCTGAGTAATACAGAATTTAAGATCATTCCCGACATCAGCATCTTCTAGTTGGTTAGCTCAGGGTCACGAGAAGTAGGCTCGCTCATCATTAGCATGCCCTTGCTCATCATGATGGCTATTTTGTGTGCTGTTCTGGAAGGCATACCTTTTCACATCCAGGGTACAGCACATTTGCACATAAAGTGAGATTTAATTTCTGAAAGGGTTCATTGCAATAAAATATATTTAGGAATTTTACACATGCAACCAGATTGTATACAAGTCATACTTGACATTGATTGGAAATATAACTCTAACAGTTTTTATGTGTTATTTTAAAGAACTAACTTCAAAAATCTGTGAGAAGACTATTGAACATTTTTGATAACCAGAGATGCCCTACTTTAAAAAAAAAAAGATTGAGTAAAATCAGCAATGTATAAAACATTTACTAGAAATCTGTCTGCAAAGTATTGGTGTTGATGCCAATATCCATGCAGAAAACTGAAAGCATATCTTTTTTCTGTTTCTGCCAACAGGTTATTTTTCAGACAAAATTCCATTTTTTTGTCTCTTAAAGCATAATAGAATTTTAGAAGAAATTCAAACTGGGCAATAAAGAAGTGTTCCTACTGAGAGTACAGATAATTTTCAACATTTCATTTTACTGCTGAGTAAGTTAGCAAAATAGCATTCTTAGTGTACATTGTAAATATGATATTATTATTTTACTTATTTTTCTTGGTCTCATATAATGGATTTCTCTTAAATGCAACATAACTAAGTCATTCTAAGTTACGCTGCAGTCATTATTGCTTCAGATTTTGACAACTGTTTTTCCAGCAGCTCAAAGTAATATTCTTAAATACAATTCTGGTGTCTTTTTCTGAAGAGAAGCTTTATGCTTTCAGACAGGTAAAAGGTTAGGGTAGCCTGCTTGAATGGCAGATGGCCAGCAGCAAAGCTTTTACCTGCCGGCATGATCATAAGGGAACATACTGCTATACAATTGAGTTTGCTACTACTACTAATCCTAATCTACTGATTGATTTATAAAGCTCCATCTGAATTTTTAAAATGTGTGTCATGCATTACTTAACACAAAGTATCTGGAGACTGAACATACTACACATCAGATACTTTTTTCCACTATGGAAATTATCATTGCCATGCTTTTGCTTTGCAGTACTGGATTTTTACACAAGTCAGCCAAAATAAGCAGACCAGACACCTGGTTTCAAAGCAGCCTTTGCTCTTGTCTCCACCATGGAGTTTTACCATCAATCCATCAATGTATGCCTTCACATGTATTTGTGTACCCAGATCCGTAACGTTTGTAAAAATTCTTTGCAGCTTCATTTATAGAGGTAGAAATTTAAATAGACAGTGTGTGAAATCTTTGTATCCAAACTTATCATAGATTAGATTAGTGTTAGTACTAAATTCAAATGATTCAGAGTGGATTCAAAAGAAACTAAGTTTTCCCTTGCTGCTCAGGGTAACTATTTCTGAAGTTTTCAGAAGTCTTAATAATGGCCATCCTATAGAATCAATGGAAATTATATCTTTAATAGAGAACAAGCTATGGAATAAAGCTTTCCAATAAATAATTCAGGATTTAGAGAGTAATTTTTAAGAAATATCCTAAGAATTCTTTCATGCTCTTTATGGGACTTAGCTGGGCCACAAAAATGTATATACTTGTACCTCTGCCAAAGATGTACACCTCCTTCCAGTATAACTATTTTTCACTTTTACCCCTTCCCACTCCCTCTTCTGCAGTTTCCAGGCACTGAACTCTTAGTGCAGCATGCTTAAAACATATATGATGATTTAGCTTTGGAAAACCTCTATTTTGATTCAAGACATTTTCTCAATCACAATCAGGCAAAACAATTCGTAGCTCAGAGTTCTCTATTATTACTGATTACTACTTCTACTACTATATAATGCAATACCTAAAACTTTATCTTGTCTTCACACAATGTCATTCCCTGAATTTGTGGTTGACAAATTATAAAGAGCATGTACTACCACGGAACTGTAATTGATTTTACACATTTAACAATAACTAATCTTGTATCCCAGATCAGCACTAAGCAATAGATAGCCACTGTTTCTTTACAAATAAGAATGAATGAAAGTATTTTGCTTTTTTAATATTCTCAGGAGTTAATTACCATTTTAAAGTTATTATTTATTATTTTATCATTTTTTATGCAGTTTAGCAATGCCAAATGCACATGAGAGATGCTGCCTTTTGTTGGAGGGTTTTGGAGAGGGTTTTTTTGATTTTTTTTTCTCATTTTAATGGTGTAATCAGACAATTATTCAACACCTTAGAAAGTGTTGCTTATCATGGTGAGCTCTTTTCTGCTTTAGGAGAGCCAAATTCAACCTGAATTCAGAATAGCCTACATAATAGTATTGTGGGCAGTAGTAGCATCCTTTGAAAGTGACATTTTTTCTTTACAGTATTCTAATGAAAGAAAAGGGCTAAAGGAGTATGAATGAGACATATCAGTGTATTCATGCATAAGAGTCCTCTTCCTCATCAGTGGCCTCGACGCAACCCTCTGCACACATTCTATTTCAAAGAAATGTGCTGTATCTATAAGGAATCTGTGCTTAGGTTGATAAAAATCAGAATATGAAGGAACACATGTGCTGCCTAGGCAATATGCAGCTTATACTATATATTGGCTTCAGAGCTATAAAAAGCCTTTTGCCAGATATTTTCTGCTCTAGCTGTCACATGCTCTCTGTCTGCTACATATAAAAGTCAGCTATTGCTTCTCTTGGCAACCTGTACAGAAAACTGAAAAATATGAAAAATATCAAATTTCTTCAGAAGACTCCTTTAAGTACACTTGGCACAACTTAGAAAGTGTGTAGAAACCATTTTATTCCTGATTAAATCATGTTTTCTGTTAGGGATACTTGTGAAACTACTTTCTAGATGATTGGGAAGTATGACTATCTGACACTCTTACCTGGCAGTATGAATGAATCAAATGCTACTTAAAAGACACTTAAAGCTTTGCTTTTAAAAATATGGGGTTATACCATTCCAAGGATCTCTGTGTAGACACTAATTCCTTTCTCTTTCTCCTCTTTCTAATTTTTTTAGAATGGAAGGACTACTTTCTGCACAATATTCATAGTCTCAAAAAGTTACTGCGCCTCCAGCCTTGTATTTGAGAAATAATTTTGTTTCTCCTCTCTGCAGATGCCTGCTTAGTGTGGCCCTTTAAATTCCTTGGGTTTATCCCAGGTTTCCCTCAGTTCTTTTTGCCTGTTAAAAATACCTACATTTAGGAGAAAAAACCTAAACAAATAAAAAGTTATTACACATTTTTGTCTTTTCATATTCCCACAACCGGGTGCATATGGTCAACACTAAATGGCTGTGAATGAGTTCTAAATTCACTACGTAGTCACAGAAATCTGAACCTCATCTGAGACTGAGCTATGTTTGCGTTCATGCCATTCATCACTGGCTTGTACTTTATCTATTTTATCATTTATCTCCAGGTGTATCACTTGTATGTCATTACTTCCTCGGTCACCACCCAGGCTTAAATATGCTATCTCATTTCAGATAGTCAACTGGCTCTCTGTTTTGCCAGTTGACCACCCTCAATTACCAAATAAATGAAAGAGCTTTCTTCTGCCAGCTCTGTTTGACTTGGATTTATTGGTACGTTTTATCATGCAAATAGAACACACACTAATTGGGTCTCACAAGTCTGCTGTGTGCTCTTCTGAGCCACTTGATCTTGCTGTGATAGTATCTCAGTTCTCTGCATATTGTTCTGCATCTTTGCACTGTCAGATGCATGGGGTTTTTTTCTCCTGTTGTGCTGTTTTATCTCTGATATACACTATCATGGTATAAAACAGAGTATGTTATGCATAAGACAGAAGGGAATGGACCTCTAGAAATTATGATCAGATGCTTAACACAGGAATTTTGCATCAAAGATTTTTTCTTCCCTATATACATATATAAAAGTATTCTAAAAGAGCATGATCCTGCAACATACAGCTTTCAAAACATCTGAAGTCGAATTCTAAATGCTCATATTTTCAATCAGCTCAAACTGTTGTTTTACAGCAATACCTACCACAAAACTGCCATTAGTTTTAACAGCTTCTGAGACTGATGTTTTCCACCAAAATTTAAATGCAAGTTTACAGATTCCAGTAAAGCTTATTCTCAGCAGTTATTTCTATTATTGAAATTCATATTCTTCTAAAGCACTGAGTGCCCTGACCTATTCTGTTTTTTAAGGAATCTGTGGAATGCTCTGTATTACTTATAAAATGTAATTAAATTCCTTTCAATTTATCAATTTGTGGTGGCTTAAAAGAAAATGTTATAATCTACCTTATTGCTTTTGTTGCATGCTCACTATTTACATTTTTGTGTAAAATCTCATTATTGAGACTGCTGATGGAATAACTTTGAAGTCTGTTGTGTCTTATTAGCAGTGCCACTCATTATGCAGGGTATGATGACTAATGGAAAGCCTTTGCCTCACAGCTCTAGGAGATAGAGATTTTCTTATCATAAGCTAGTGTTCAGACATTAAATGACTATAGAAGTGATAATGAATGAAAAACTTTATTACAATTTCCTTTCTAGGATTGTCACCAGTTTGCTTTTATTCAGGCTCTGTTATCACGTTGTGTGAATGTTTCCTTCCAAATATATATAGTTGCAAATGACAAATAAGAAGAGTTGCCAAACTAAGACATTTATATGAATGACACAAAGTTAACATTGGTGAGAAAACTCTGAGAAAGATTTCAAAAATGTATTCTGTGGCAGCTGTATTTGTCAGTTCTTTGGACTGTCACTACAGCTATGTTCCCTAACCTTCAGATCAATATAGTCCAATTACCTCAGAAAACATCAGCAACTGAATGCAGCTATCAGTAAACTGTCAAGGAAGAGCTCTTTAGAGTCAAAGCCATG
Organism: Aramus guarauna; assembly: GCA_013400195.1. NCBI lineage: Eukaryota > Metazoa > Chordata > Aves > Gruiformes > Aramidae > Aramus > Aramus guarauna. Next base: position 214,052 of record VXBL01004075.1, on the reverse strand, counting down.
ATAGACAATTAGGCAAAATAATGTTTCAGATAGCCTCAAGATACAGAAAATGTTGGGTTTGGATTTGTTTAGATGCCTTTTTTTCCTCTCATCAGGGTTCAGTTCAAGATTGAATGGTGAAAAATGACCTTTCTATGGGTAATAAGCTCATATTCACATTTTATATAGCTCAGCTTAAATTTCTTCCTATTTTAGGGGCCCTTACATCTGGTGGTATTTGTTACTTTTCCCGTTTGACACTTCTCATCCTCCATCATCACACTTAAACTATGTTTGATAGTTGAAGATGCAGAGTTGCAGATAAAGTAATTTGTTCCTTAAAAAATATGATAGTACATTTTGCTCTATCTCCATGGAAAACTACACACCCACAAGGTGATCTATACACAATAGGTAATAAAGAAAAAACCCAGAAATAAAGGCATATATGCATGTTCTTGAACAGAAATCATGTATATGATTTCTCCATACCAAATACATAAGGATTTCAGTGGGGACACAACAAATGGTCCTAATGATTTTTTTTCCTAATAGGTGAACCATAACTTCCTAATCCATCAAGTTTGTAACAGAGTATGAAAACAAGGGTTTCCGGCTGAGTTTCACAGCATTTAGTGCTTCAGCTCTGTGAGTAAGAGTATTGAATTTTGCCAAAATATGTCTAGTTTACATCATTATAAAGAGCTCCTTCTTAATAAAACAGGTGATTTCAAGTTTGTTTCTGTTGTTTGTAACATACTGAAGTATTTAATTAATAGCTATTTTACAAACAAAACATTTAGAAAATGCAACATCCCTCTCCAAAAAATGCATCATTAAATGTTTTAAAAATCATGCTCTCTGGTAGAATTTGTATACATGTAGTTTATGAACTATTTCTAAAGTTAAAATGAAATCCAGTATTAAGTTATCAAAGAAAAATGAAAGAACTACTTAAAAGCTACTGAGCTAAAAAAGCACCTATTTTTAGTTTAAAGGAAGTACATATGTATCATGCTCTGTATCACACTTTAATCATTACCCTCATCAGAATGACAGGTGATGCCAGGATAATAAATAAAGTCTCTGATTAGAAATGAAATGGCTATGACAGAATTTAAAGGCCATAAATCCTTCCAATTCCACTCCTCTCAGTCATTTACATACATTCTTCCTCTTCCTCCACAATAAACTGTCTATTCATTCCAATTCAAGGATACACTGTGGGGAAGAATCAGTAAAGATCAACATCCGAAAACAAGCTAAATCAAAATAAAATATACAGCTGTCAATATAAAATTTTCTAGCCATAAAGTCAGCCTAAGGAGAAGTAATTAGCTGTACTATTGACAGCATACATAGGAAGGCCTTTTGTCAATACCAGTTGCTTTTGTTTTACCAAAATAATGAAGAAATGAGGTACTCGCTCTGTGTTAGAGACAGATTCTAAATCAGGAAACAGAATAATAACTTAAAACACACAGTGCAGATTCACTTCTTAGTTGTAAAGGAGAACAGTCCTGCTACTACTGTAGCAAGAAGAATAACTAGCTACATATGTCCCATTTCCAGGAAACAAAACACAATTTCAGGGATATTCTAGTAGTAGCAAGCCCAAACAGATGTGTCTCAAATTATGCTTCTGTGGCGATATTGTTTATAACTTAAATACAAGTATCAGTAAGAGCACCTTGAACAATCATGTGATAATTAACAATAAGCATTGTTTACATGCAAATTAAATACTTATCGGAGAAATAATTTAATTTGAAGTTATCTGTATCGATTTGATCTATTTGACTAACAACTCTATATTATGTCATAGAATCATGGAATCATAGAATGGTTTGGGTTGGAAAGGACCTTAAAGCCAATCTAGTTCCAACCCCCCTGCCATGGGCAGGGACACCCTCCACTAGCCCAGGTTGCCCAAAGCCCCATCCAACCTGGCCTTGGACACTGCCAGGGAGGGAGGATCCACAACTTCTTTGGGCAACTTGTTCAGTGCCTCACCACCCTCACAGGGAAGAATTATTTCCTAATATCTAATCTAAATCAGCCTACATGCCTAGATGGTCTTGAACCTGGTCTTCTCCTACAGTGGGGGGTTCTTCATTCTCCCAGTCCCTGTCTTTGCCTTCTGCCACTTGGGCCCCCAGATGAAGCTGACATACTGGCTGGAGTGGCTGGAATTCCTCTGTGCTACACTTCAGGTGCTCTCCTGCTGACATATAATCCTTTTCCCAGCTCTGGGCATCTATTGCTGGCACTGGCATCAAACTGATAGGAGTGGGATGGATTGAGGTTCCCCTCACATAGAAACTTTAGTTTAAAGCCCTCTTCAGCAGCTTGGCAAACCTATGACTGAAGATGTTCTTCCCCTTCTCTGACAGATGGACCCCATCAGCCCCAAGTAGATCAGGTTTCTCAGTGTTTCTTACAGAACCCTCCTCTCTCCTGAGTATTTATGCAGCAAATAATTTGAGAGGCAGAAGAAAGGAGAGATTTTCCAATATATTCATTCTTTTCTGCCTGGACGACATTTTTTAGCCAGCAAAGCATGGCCTGTAAGAGGGAAGAGGGTCTTACTCAGTTCCATTTTACTCCACCTGTTTCATAAAGCTCAGTTTCAGAGATTTCAATCTGATTTTTGAATGCTCTCTCAAATACTCACCAAGTCACTATGCAACTTTCTTTTGTTCTACAGTTTTCATAGGCATAAAATCCAGTAGTATTTATTAGATCACCCAGAGTTGCATGACTTTGGTTTTGTTGCTATGGTACTTTAAAGTGTTTTGGTTGACTTGAGTGCAGAGGTGGTATTTTTCCTGGCAATAGCATTCTGCAGCTAAACATATATAGCTAAAATGATATTATTTTCAACAGTTAGCCTATTTTTCCATTTCTTAATATCACTCTGCTGTTATACTTAAACTTTTATAGCTTAAACTGTTAAATTAGTATCACAGTATTTCTACATGCCTCAGAAAAATAGCTCTTATAACTGTATACCAAATACTGTCACTTATCAGAATGCAGCATAATTATTTCAGTTTGGTTCCCTGATTTTTTGTTGTTCTTTTTCTGTTACATTTACTTATTCTGCAGCTATACAGCAAAATATTATTACCGTCTCTCATAGTGTCTTGAATCTAGGCACACAGTCCAAAAATGCATCGTGTTTCTTCTGTTCATGGCATACTTGTTAGAAGGTAATTTGCTATCCACTGCTGGGAAGAACATTAACAGTTAATAACTTGTCCAGTCCTTTTAATAGCTTTGAACTATGGGAGATAAAGATTTGATTTATATGAATTTGTTGGCTGCTGAGAAAAACTGAATTACTGCCTTTAATACATATGAATTACAACTGAAGTGGAATTAAAGGAAGAATCAAAGTTGGACATAATGCCACTGTCCTTTGTGGTCCATTATTTGATTTCATTTTATACTTGATGCCTAGAGTCAGGAACCTAACGTGGCTGCAGATGATTCAGTGGCTTTTGTGCAACTGATTGGGTTAATATCACCTCTATTGTTTCATTTCAATGAATGAGGTTAAAACAATTCCAGTTTGTAGCCAAGCTGCTACAAAAAGACTTTGTCAAGTAGCAGGAGATATTCCCAGGCAACTAATTAAGAGCTAGTACCTTTCCACAAAGGTGTACATGGCCACAGATGTGTCATTTTGTGCACTGTTGACTGCATTTATTTGCTATGACTTTGCAGCCTCCTATTAGAAGACATGTTACTTTTCAAATTCCATCCACTCTAAATTAGTGGAGAGCAGGTCTCTGAAATTTGGATTGTTGCCCAGAGAGAACACAATGCACAAAGCTGTAAGTTGTTCAAGAAATGATACCAGAAGTTAGAGTATGTTCTTGATGAAGCTGTAAACTTCAACTGGTAGACATATCAAAATAAGACTCTATCCTCCTGCTTAGTGATGAGTGGGGTGAATATCACTTCCATCTGTTGTATTGTACAGAAATAAAATAAACTTCAAAGAGAAAGCTCTTAACCTGTTTGTTTTTGCTGAAATGAAAATATCAATTCAGCAACTCATATTTTGGAAACAAGTCTCCAGTAATCATAATATTTTTCAGATGCCAGATGGCCTGCTCTCCTGGTCTGCATGTCAGAATAACTAAATGATTGTATTTCTTAATGTATCATTTTAGGTTAGAAAATGAATATTTAAAATCATTCAAATGAGAAGCCCTGAGAGGAATCCTACTGAACTCAGGGACAATTCTGCCAATGACTTCAGCAGTGTTATATTTTCATCTCTGCTGTATCCCAGAGGTGAAAATATGTCTGTTTAATTTTGACACTGACATTTCAAGTCAGATTATTTCTTCATATTATTGCTTCAATATACAACCCTTAGGAACTGAGAGTGGTGTAAGGAAGCATTTTAGGACAGTAAACAATGGCATGGTAGCAGTGGCAAAATCAATTTTTTTTTTTTTACTATTATTTTGAGTGACATATTTATTGGTTTGGTTTGTTGTTTTTAGTTGTTTGGTTTTTTTTAATCTGTAAAAGCACATACTACTTTCCTCATATTTACAGGTTGTTACATATACAAGTGTTAGTCTGTAAAATGTAGTTGCATTACAAGCTTCCTGAAACAAAAGTTTCATTTCAAATGTTTGTTTAACAACTTCTTGGAAGTGAGTGATCATAATCCACTCTCCTGACAAAATGTGGTGTTTTGGATGTGGTTACAACTATACACAGATTTCATCTAAGTTTTAAGATCCCTAAAGAACAGTGCAAAGAAAATAAATGTGCAGGTTCCGTAGGTAGTCAACAGAGTAAGACAGAGATGCCTTTGAAAACTCCTTGAAGTAATTGCTTAAGAACCTAAACTTAAAAGCCAAAGCTTCCCTTTTTATAGGATATCAAAACCATATCCATGGACTACTAGAATTATTTACTATAGAAATTTCACTAAATATTGCTAGAGGTTAAGAATGAGAAAGTTAGGTACCTACATTAGTTAGATGGGATCTTCAGAATTGTAACTTTGGAAAAATGGTTTGCTAGCTCTGCCATCTTTCCTCTTCTGAAAATTAATGTTACTAACAGTAAGAATTTAGGGTGGTAAATTACTAATTGGTTTAGCTAGTGCCATCACCCACCTGCCTGTGATGTTATTTCATTGACTTAAATGGATACAGCTTTCCCCCACCTTATATATGACACAAAAAATGTGTAAAAGTATTGCTAGATCAGAGTGGTCTTACCAATTATTCCTATGATTAAATTGACAGGAGTTAGACATGTTTGGACTGACAGCATGTGACATTTACCAAAACACAAAGACCTCCATGAGATTAATGTTGCTAGTACAGTATTAATCATTATACAGGACATGCATTAGAAAAACATACGCATCTGACACTAAATATTCAGAACGAGTGTTTTACTGCTGACTCCAAAAGGACTAGAATCTGGACGAATCAATTATACAATGACTTCTTGCCATTTTAACCTATTCTTTCAGCTAATAGGACAGTATTAAACAACTATTGTCCACATTTTATTGTGCTACACTGATACGGTCTGAGTTGTCATGCTGATGTAGCATTGAAGACGAGCTGAAGAGTGACTCTGTTGTGTATTTATAAAGAATTCTGTGGCTAACTTTGCTCTAAATTGGGCATGTAATGAATGCATTACTGCAAAGCAGGGAAATAAAACCTATTATAGGCTAGAAATGAATCATCGCAATGGCAAATCATTTTCTAAGCTGCAGTATTTTCTCTGTTATTGCTTTGCTTTAAACTTTGGTGAAAAGCAATTACTTTATTCTTTCTCTTTACTTTTATTACTGGTGATTCTTATGCTAATTTTCCCCTCTATATTTGATTTGATTTCGAAAAGCTTTTTGGAATTTAAGATTAGATTGAATTGGTGATACTGCCCCGCCAGCTTCACCTCCTACCTTTCTTCTCCCATCCCCCACTCTGAGATCTGAGAATTCTTAAGAAACAAATAGACCAAACTCAAAGCCATCCCATTTTAAACTGTTTCTTGTTCTAGATAAATGAGAGAAGTCAGTGTCTTCAAAACACCAGAATAAAAAGTGTTTTTTTGCAATTCTTTTTTTCTTTAGTGTTAAGCTCATTATCAATTTAATAGTTTCAAGAAACAAAAGTTCCCTGGATTTGAAAAATTTTACCTATACGAATGTGACTGAAATATTCCATCTCCTGAAAGTGAAATCAGAAACAGGCTGCTATACTTAACTGAACTGTCCTCTTTGACCTAGATTGGGAATTTTGCCCTTCCTTTGCACCTAACTGAAGAGCATAAATTGAGGACAGATTTCTCCAAGGTCCTCTCTGTTGTCAAAAGGGAAAGAAACTCTGTAAGTGTAGATGCAGAAAATTACCTGTATTGTGTTATTTGTATTAGTTACACTTAGGTGACACTAACCTCAGCTTGCTCTCAAACAAATTAATTAATTGCAGAATTGGGAGAGTTGCCAGTAGTTAACACATTTGCATGCTTTCTTTGGTTTTATGAGAGGCTATGCCTCCAAAACTGGAGTTGCTGATGTAATATACAGCTCTGGCATGGGGCCTTTTGCTACTCAAGTTTGTGGAAAAGTAAATGATGCTCAGAGAAACTGTATCCATCATTGGTGATCTGGTGTATAGAGAGAACGCCTGCTTGAGAGCCAGTCTAAGTATATTCTTACTTGCTGTGCTTTCCATGCATCTTTGGCGTCACTTTTACAGTTGATCCCATATAAAGATTAAAGATTATGCCAACTTGTTAAATGCTCAGTGGTATTTAAATAACTACCAAGGCTAGAAAGGCTCTATTTTAGGATGCAAGTGTGATGAAGAATAATCTTGCTACAAAGGCTTTTGCATATTTCCTGAAAAGTCATTGCAATGCAGTTGGTTTCCTGGATGAAGTCCGCATAATGTAGCTACAATGACTGCAAAGATGCTCTCAATTTCCTCACTTCAGAAAGATCAAATGACACAGAACCAGAAATGGAAATTATACTTTTCCTAATGTTGGGTCAAATATAGAGGCAATATTTTCTAAAAAACATACAATGTTCCAAGTAAATAATGAAATACTTTCCTGTAAACTTGAGGACAATCTTTGATGTAAGCAAATAAAAAAATGTCCTAAAAAAAAAGAATTTGAAAAAGGCTCCTTGTTTTTCTACCCTTCCCTGAACTCTGGCCTGGCACACCATGTACTGTTTATGCTTGTAAAGTCAGTGAACACTGAGCTTTCATTCAATTTATTTTGCAAAATTTAGGACAAAAGACAAATTCAGATCTCTTGCATAGGCCTCAGGCAATTGTGTGTACTTTATTTCAGAACAGACATTGCAGGATAGCTGGAAAATTAAAGAAACAATTATTGTCTCATGGTCACAAAGAAGGCAGTGCCACATCTTTAGTTCTAATTCTGATGGAGCTTAGGTGAATGACAAATATATATTAAAAAAATCTGTTAAAAATATTTATCTAAAAAAAGCCTAAGAACATAGGTAAGGCTTTAAATTTTTATGTCTTTGATAGCTGAGAAAATACAGCTATAGCTAGGCAACCACCATGGTGAAAAAGAGAAGTATATATTTAAAATTTCAAGAACTACTGTCAATTAAAAATTTGAGAGTATTTTTTTTATTTATATTAACAGACATGTCTTTAAAACCTCACTGTTTGCTTAAAGATTAAATAAAATACATTGTGACTGGCAATGAGCCATGGAATGAGTGATTTGAAATAGATATCCATTCTGGCCACTGATTTAGCAAACAGGTAAGTTAACACCTAACACCTAATAACAGCTTATCTTCATAAAAACTCTGCAGCACTAATGACTTGATTATGTTCTAATAAAAGGCTATATTTATTGCATAATCCAGCTAATTGAACATGTAGTTTTCCATAAAGCAGGTTTTTTAAATGTATGTATTTATCTCTGAGTAACATTGGAAAATTGTTTAAATGCTGAAGTATAGCAAAAGTACCCTTTCAATATCCCAAATTTCGCATTATTCTTATGATTTGGATGAATGAGAGTAGTTCTTTTTCCAAGTTTTTCAAATGCTAAATCACCACTTTCAGGTTGTTTTTCAAGAGTTTGGATAAAATAAGTACTGTAATTCTTATTTGCAGTTTCACTGCTAGATAAACGTGTGCACTGAAAACTCTCGTAAAAGTAATCAGTCTTGATTAATGCTTGTCACTGTGCTGGGCAACACAGAGTTTTTATTCTTTTTATGGAGGTGTTGCTAAAGATGCATTCCTTTTGATAAGGATAAGACTTCTGTCAAATGTATGGCAAAAAGTGAAGAAGAGAGATCTGTAAGACGAGCAGAGGTTTCAAGAAAGGCATGTGACCAGTTTCTGGAAGGCCATCTGGGTAGCAAAATTCAAAGTTGTCTCTCTCCCTCTCCTTATCCCATAAGTCAAGAAGTCCCCCACAGATAAAAGTCAGAGATGAACAAATTTTGCTTTGCTGCATCATTGTGTATGCCAGTGAACATTCACTTTGCTGTACTTCACTTTAGCTATTACAATAAACAAAGTCCTCTGTTAGGAAAAGCTTTCTGAAAAGAGTCAAGACATTTTTATATATCATTTGAACAAATTTTCAGAATTACTAGGAGAATACTTAGAATCTTGGGGAAATAGTTGTTAACTAGTGGCCAGTAAAACAGATTTTTAAAAGGTACATAATAAATACATATGCATTTTTAAAAATATATGACATTTAATCTTGCACATTTGAGCATGGTACATGGCATAACTGATTCCCAACCTGCCTTGCCTTACAATTGAGTCATAGTTTCAGAAAATAGTAAAATCACTTAAATCTGTTATTCTGACTTGATATTATGTTTCAGAAGATGATTTATCACTAAGAATTAAGCAGCAGTGCTGCAGTCTTTCAACGATAAATGTATTTAATTCACATAGACCTACTGAAACCATATATTTAAAGTTACACAAAAGCAGGCATTGTAGCAGGTAAGGAGTTAATGTGTAAAATATTAACAGCCCTGAAGTTTCTTTCTGTCAACAACATATAGTCTATCCCTTTGAAACCTTTCAATTGTAAATAGCAGTTCTGACATGAAGGGTAATTTAGACTAGGCATCATGCACTGTCTCTTCTTTTCTTTGGATTTTAAGTCTTTGAATGCTAGGGGCTGTACAAGTAGAACAGAGATTACAGGAGAAATTTTCAAAGGCATAAAGAGTTCTTAAGGACCTAGCTCCCATTCAAAATCAATGAGAGATGGACACCTAATTAGCATGGGTACTTTGAAAATCTCCCGCTACTTCTCTTTTATGCAAGTTCCTTGCCATAGAAAGAGTACTGAACAAGAAGACTAATTGGGAAACACTGTGCTGACTCTCACTGGGAAACAGAGGTGAGGAGGTGGATTAACTGCATATTTCAAGACAAAAACTTTATCTCAGATGTTTATTGCACTTGCTGGTTGAAATCAAAATCAAAATCTTCATCAGCATGCAAACTCTTAATTGTCTTTGTCTCCTTTAATTTCAATATATGCACCCTGAAGATGTCTCATCTTTGGAAATTAGGGTGTTCTTTTTCAGCAATATTGCTTTGTTTTATTGCATGTTATTTTGATGTCATTGTTGCTTGCATAAAATAATAAAAAGGAATATATCTGTGTTTAGAGGGCACTACATATTCAGCTTGCCTGCGCTATGCCTGATAAAGGGTTTTTTCGTTTGGCAAAAGTCATGTCTCATCTCATTTTACAAGGTAACAGTTACAAGTAAGTGGATGATCATTGCTTTCCTGTCACCTTCCCTACTCTCTCAAGTTTGAACCAAGACCAAGGAATGATTGGTCAAGCCAGAAAATTACATCTTAATTTCCAAAATGTGAACTCAAGTGCTAGATGAAACCATTAGGCCTTGGAAGATGGAAGTTGGGGACAGGAGCATGGAGAACTTCAGTTTTTATCAAAGAAAATGACATTCTACTGAATTATCATAATCCAATACATATTATATGCCACCTAAGTAAGTTTGGCCCACCGTAATCATTAACCTATTTCAGTCTACTATTTTAAGTCTTCTTCATTTGCCAAGTCAGGTACTCCTTTACCGAGGCTCTGATTTCTCAAACAACTTACGTGGTTGGCAAGAGAAAATCTTTGTATAACCACTTATAATTACAGAAAATATTTTATTTACATTATTTCTTCCTCTCCTGATAAATGAGGATCAGCAGGATCGCCTGACACTAACAAAGGAAGCTTATCCAGACATTACATCATTTTTACATATGCTTTGAGAAAGAACTCAATTTTCTTTCTTTGGGAGACCCTTTACTTGAGAGGTCAGGATGAAACTGATCTAATCAGAAAGGGTCAGTTCAAGCTCTCTAACTGTAGGTCTCGTTATCGTAGCTTGCAGAGTTACTTAGGACTTAAATAGCACCCAAGTTTTAAAGCTTTCCTTTAGACACCAAGATGGTGTACAGATACTCTGTGGCACAACAAAGTTCTACTTGTATGTAATTAGTGAAAATCATAAGGTCTTAAGAGAAGAGAGTATGTCCGTTTTGGTGCATCAGACGTGTTTAATTACTCTTCAACCTTAGGTTGTTCACACTTGCTTTCTATCCTTGTTTAGAACAATATTCTCTAATCACTGTGGTTACTAGAAAAACTTGTAAAAGAAGAGACAGTTGAAGATAAAATAGAAGTTAAAAGTAGACAAGGCACGTGGACTACGAAAGACTGGATTAAAAGCTTACTAAACCTCAGGCACAAATGGAATATTTCAGAAAAGAAACAGGAATGGTTACAATGATGTATACAATGCAGAGCCAAAGTTTATTACAGAACAGACTTAACTGGAACCTGCGGGAAGAATTAAGATTGTTTTGAAAACAAAGACAAAACCCACAGAGATATGTATGACCCTGTAGCAGAAGAAGATACAAATGAAGAATTCAAGTAGCAAGAATCAATAATAGTGTCCAAAAGAAACTTATTAATAATTGTGCAATAGCAGGGAAATATCTGCAGGCACAGACACAAATCCTTTTACAAACAATGCATGGGATGTGAGCTCTTAAATGGGCAATGATTGCTTCATGCCAAAATAACAGGAAAGCAGTGTTATATCTCCAAGGATGTGGGATGTCTTGACATTCTAAAGTTTGAAATGACTGACATATTCCCATGTATGACATAATCTCTCGGATGTCTCTCCACTGCTTCTATTTTTTTCATTGCAGCAGTGAGCAGAGACCAGGGTGGGTTTGGGAACCACAGAGGTAGGTAGGTATTGCAGAAGGCAGCACTTGTTCACCAGTCCCTGATTCCGTGTCCAGGTAAGTCCCTGGCAAGTAGCAGACTGACTTTGTGGAGGCTTCCATGAAGTCTTTAAAACTAAACAGGCTGGTTTAGCTGATGTGGACACACCAACACTACTGGCAACTGTTGACAGATGTGTTGGTAGCTAAGAGCAGAGAGTAGGATTTAGATATGCTTGGTAATAGGTATTTTTTATGCCAGCAACAATTTTGATGTTTCATCCAAGAGAAATTTTACTTATTTCCTTGAAATATGATTCTGATTTTTGTCATTCTGCCAACTGATTCAAAGTCTCTAGCTTTGTGCCTTGATATGACACATTTTCAACATGTCAAAAAAACCCACCAGTTCATATTGAGCCATTTTGGCAAATTTCTATTATAATCAAGGAAGAAAATCAAGGTCCCGCTTGACATATGCATCTGGTTTTAATCAAAGTGTTAAGACTCTGATATTGATAAATTGGCCAGAAATTGCTCAAATAGTAACTACTGCTACATTACCACTGTAATAATTAGCTCGATGAGAAGAATTACTGTGATGCAGCATGATAATTTTCCCCATGTCTTCGCAAAAAGAAAACAAAGTAGATAATACACAAACTTTTGTGAAATAACTGTATGCTTTAAAATACTTTTGATTTACGTTGGATGAAACCAATCCTGTCTCTCATTACTCAAATATTAAACAATACTGCATTAGGATGCCTAGTCTTGCATAAGAGGAGTCACCCTGGGACTTATTCCCATCATCCAGCTAATAATCTCCCCTTTTTTAAATCAGGGTTTTAAAATTTGCTAGTTAACTTATTTTTGTAACCCTTCTTACTATTATCTTCATTCAGACATATAAACAAGACAGACAGATAAACAAGAGAGAGAAAACAGGCATTATGACAGATTTATACCTATAGGACCAAATTGTTCCTATGATGATTGATGAACTTCCTCTTACCTTCTTTCTCATAGAAAAGATTAAAAAGATAAAATTATCAGCATGGATTTATTAATTTCTTTAACTTAGAATACATTTTTCACACCATGAGTCATAGTACTGAGGCTAAACATATCTTTTAATGCATGTACACTGTAACTGTACACTCTCAAACAGGTAAGTATGGCAAAGTTGTCTGACATTTTAGGTGTAATAAAAGTGTTTTAAAGAGTAATTGAAATGAAGAGAGTACTGGCTTGCCAATAAACTGTTTTTCCTTTTTACAGCAAGATTTAATATGTGGAATTTGGAGGGAAATACATGTAGATCCCAGCATTTCCAGCACAAGCATGGTTCTGATTCATGTAAGTCTCATGCTTTAGAAGGTGCCCACTACTGAAGGAAATTATACCACCAAAGCATTATCATCACTGCGCCTTCAGGGCAGGTTTCAATGTCTTATTTGTCTTACCAAAGGACGGCAGAGTTTTGATAGGTTAATGCAGTTAGGAATTACTTGTCATGGTGATATGCAGCTAGATGTCATTCATCATAGTTTTATTACAGCCTTACACAGCTAGATTCCTTTTATCATAGTTTTGTATGCTGTTACATTTTGCCTTGCAAGCTGGGTGGTAGCTGAGTATATTCTCCACAATCCATTAATATAATACTACTTCTGCTTCTCCTACTTCACATTAGTGGGGAAAAAGAAGTCTAGCATGTGCACTCTCAGCAATACAATAGATTTTTAATTAATCTAATTTAAAAATATTTCTCACCAGAAAGAAGAAGGAAAAAAAAATGAACTGCTTTGTAAAATTTCTGTTCCTTAAAAAAAGTTCAGCACAAGAACTGCATTGAAACAGCAAACACATGAGAACTACATCCAAAAGGGAGAAGACCCGATCTGGATCTATTTTGACTTACACCAAGTGTTTATTTAGCCAAGGCACTCCAGCAGCTGCTGTTAGACATAAACACCTACCAGACTGACATACGGAAAGTTCTCTATTTCACCCAGTGCTTGCCAGTAGATGTTTAACTTTACAATGAGACTAGAAGAGGTAATATCTGTCACACCTTCATCCTGAGCTGGTTTGAGGATCTGCACCACGCTACTATATGACCCAATTTTTCAGAACATGCCAGCTGGCAAATCTCAATTTCCTTGAATTTGCTAATATTAGTGATGACTTCTGAACTGTAAAACTGCTCAGGTCATCAAGAACTAAGCTTTTTTCAGTAGAGGACAAATAAAGAGAATTAAAATGCTTTCCTTTTCTATACTTGCATTTGGATTTTGATGTTCCAAGAGAAGAAAAAACTGTTCTCTAATATGTCATGCACAGTGACAATTTGTAACTTGAATGCTAATAAATAGCTTGTCATTCATTCATTTAACAGATTTATCTAAAGCCATGGCACATTCAATTGTTCATAATACTCTGAACATGTACAAGCCCAGATCCTACATGTCTCCAGAAGCACCGTCAAGCAAATATTAAACTCCAGCCTTATGAGCTTTTTAGTGAGAAGAAAATCAATGCATGTTCTTTAGCCTTAGAACCATGATCATAAAAACTCCCAAGGACTCTAAGAATACATAATTGTACAGGAAAAAGACAGGAAATATGTATTTTCAATCCATTAATTTACCTTTATGATGTGAGGTAGTGCTCTAGGTCCAACAAGGCAGGTAAGTGTGGTACTTAAGAGAAATAAACTGAGAAGAAAGATTCTCTGCAATTGGCAACCCCTACAGAGAAGACAATGCTTCATTTGTGAATTAATAAGCAAATTAACTGATGTAATGCATGTGGCAATGCATAGGAGTAGTTTAAACGAGCAAGGGAATTGTAGAACAAACACATTGCCACTATTGTGAAGGCTGTATCAGAGATAAACCATTTATAGTGTACTCTGCACCCCTTCGAAAGAAAGAAAGAAAGAAAGAAAGAAAGAAAGAAAGAAAGAAAGAAAGAAAGAAAGAAAGAAAGAAAGAAAAATTTGGGTACCCTGCACTTTTCAGATCTTCATACCAAACCTACTGAAATTCACGAGTTGCTGACTTTAACGGGTTTTGCATCAGGCGCTTAAGGGGGAAAAAATGTATCCATGAGAATATTCACTACCATTTAAGTACTTTCAACATTTACCTTGACAGACAATGTAACCCAACCAATTATCCATGCAATGTTGTATGTGAATAATTATCAGTTTACGCTGTCACTGCTCTGAATGCCAATAATTATGCTGATGAAGTGTCAGCAAGCAGACCTCGTCAGTCACTTGCCAACCCTCTCTGCAGATTGGTGAATAAGAGTTTTGTTTACTGTTCCTTGAGTTCCTAGTGAACTACTGAGCACATCTACAGCATGAGAAAACACTTTGGCTCTTAATGGGTTGCAATTAAAGCCATACCAACATAGCACACATATTAACGGCCTGATCCTGCAAAATTATTAGTGCCAGCAGATGCTGGACCCTGAAGAAATGTTGGTAATATTGTTATGCAGGGTAGCAAATTAAAACTTTACAAAAGTTTTCCTAATTCAGGAAGCTGTATTATATCTTGATGCAGCCCCAGTTTCTCAGCTTCAGTCAATTTAATTCGGAGTATACTTTTTATCGTGACATTTTGTATTCATATCTTTGGAACATGACCCTATAAATCACTTTCAGTAATGCTATATATACACTTACATTTTGATTTGTTTAACCCTTATTATACACACCAGGTGTTTTTACTGACAGCAGTCCTGGGTCTTCCCAATGCTAGCCTCAAGCATCTAATACACTCTTACTTCTACCACATCATTTCTTGAATGTTCTTACTCACATACTACACTTGTCGAGCAATGGCCCGTGAGCTGGATTACAATTCTTGGGCCATAATGTCTCACTCAATAAGGCAAAACTGGCCTCAAATCACCCACTGAAATAATGGAAAATCTTCTTGTAGCAGTAGGAGACAGATAAATCTCCTGAAAAGATAGATTATCTCTCGTGGATTCTATGCCTGAAACAAAGTTATGTGCCTAGGACCTTCTGAGGTGCTAAAATATAAACATAGTGAGGAGAAAGCAGAATAACACTCCACCACATTTTTCTCTGGCACATCGTAACGGAAAGCCACATAGCTTTGCATATAGAACAGCAGGACTCTCTCTGCACTCTCATCCCATGAAAAAACAGTTAATACTGTTCTTTGGGAATTTCAAAGGGAATCAATTTAAACAATCACAAAGAATAAAGAATCCACTGTAACTATCAGCAGCGTATCTTCCAAATATCAAGAAGATTGCCTGCTAGCACTGGTTACAAATTGCCCCTCTCCTCTGCCCCTTTGACTGTCCCTACTATGACCCCTCACTATTATTACCTAGGAGAAACATCTGCAAAATGTGGGTATGTTATTTCATGCTATGAGTCACTGAAACATGTCTACTATGTCCTCTCCCAACAGAAGCTCTTGAATTCACCTTGTGACTCCCACAACAGGAAGCAAAGAAACTAGACTTTTGCTACCAAAGGAGAGTACTCTTTGACAGTTATCTGTTACTGTAATAGCTACACTATAAGTTACATGTTCAAGTTGACAAACATGTAGTCTCTGTCTTATGGAGAAAGGAGAAGGAGGTAACATCATTGTTATTATTAACCTTAACTTTCACTCTCTTAAATTTCTCCAAAAATCTTCAGACTAGCAGAAAGATGCAATTTATGGCTGGTAATTTTAATGTACCCTATAATAATGGAAGGCAAAAGATAGCTGTTAAATTAATAACCCTGAGCTTGAACAACTTATCTGCCATAGACACCAAGTGTGCTGCAGCTGGTGCTTTTTAAATGGACTGCCTCTGGCAGTGAGCCACTTCACAGCCCAGAATCAGTAGGAAACTCCACCCCTCTGATTTTGAAAATGCGTACCTGAGGAAGCCAAATATGATGAAAGTAGCAGGAAAACCTCATGAAGAGTAGATTGTACAACTAGAAGATATTTAGAAGTAAATGTTACTTTGTTGGCAGAACCAGATGAGAAATCCTGCCTTGTGTATGAATAAGAGCAAGCTAACTGTGAAACTGAAATGGTTAAGTCAAGTGCATCCTTGATTTCTGCAACAAACACATGAGTTTAAAAGTTTCCTGAATTGAGTACCTAAAGATTTGCCTATTCACTTTCATGAGTTTTTTAGTTCTTAGGTAGAGAATCTCCATGAATTACACACATAATGACTGTCTTCTTGCTCAGGATAGCGTGAATGTTTATATATGTCTCTCACTTATTTAATGCAACTGTAGCTTAAAATTCAGGGGTAAATTCAAAATTTTCCACTAGTGGATTTGTGACAGGGTTCCTTACTTCAAATTGTCCTTATTCCACACACTTTTATGATTCAACTGCACCAAGCACATATAATGTCAGCTGAGAAGTGTATAGAGGTCATATCGTTTGATGTTATTTTCTCCTCATATTTCCATGAAGTCTCAGCTGCCAGCTTCCTGGCACTGTGTACCTTAATTTTGAAGCTCAGTGTACCTGCTAACAATTTCTTATTTCAAAGTTTAAATTTCAAGTTATAATTCTAATTAATCTGCATTTTTTCCCAGTGCTATCCATCTGCAGATTATGAAAGCTGAGAGTTTTAACAGAGGATGAAAGCACTAATAGTATTTATTTATATTTGCATGGATATAATTTTTGGACAGCTTTATTGAGAATATCAGCAAAGTTGCATTTTAATTGCAAACAAAGCTCAAAGATTGAACATTGAAGGGCTGTAGAATTATTTAGCACTGCTATCCCTAATCTGAGTGATGCAGGAAGGTTTGCTTTTAAAAATGAAAGTTACCTTCATCTTTCTAACAACAAAACTATAAAAAATACTACTTGCCATTTTGTGGATTTTTAGGACCTAAGTTTACACTGGTCAGCATTTGCCAGTAAAAAGTACACATTTGGGAAAATGTCAAGGTAAATCACATGACATATGTTTTAAAATTATCTACACATTTCTTCTAATACTTTAAAGAAATTCAGGGAAAGAGTGATTACTCATATAATATTGTTTAGCAAAAGAACATAAAAAGTTATAAGAAGTATTCATTTGCCTACTTTAAGAATAAAGGAAAAGCTTGCAGTTTAACCATCTCAGCAATACCCTGTGATCTTTTCTGGCTTTGCTCTCTTCAGGGAACCTTAGAGAAACATGAAGACCACCTTTTCTGACGGGCCATAGGAACTACTTATTTCTGCTTAGGATCTAGTTACATGTACAGAAAGTGAACTACGGAAGTCAATAAAAATCACTTTTTAGTGTGGTAATTCTCAATATTCTCTTGATTTGTTTTTCCTGATAACTTTTAATATTACTACACTGCTTTTTTTCTTCCCCCCCCCAAGTCTGGTTGCAAATTTAGCTGATTAAAAAGTAGTTTTAAAAAATCTATTAAGTTTCCAGAAGTTGCTATCAGGGCTCAAAAAAGGAAGCACAAGCAGCTATTTTCCTTCATCACAAGCTCTATATGCCGTCCTATCCAAGATCCTAGCCAGAATAAAGGAGGACTGTGGTCAGAAAGGGAAAGAAGTACAGCAACTCCATACTGAAGGAAAATTGCAATGAAAAATGAGGCAACAGCAACAGATGGAGGCAACTGCTGTTACAGACCCATTATACTGCCTCCCCCACGCTAAAGGAATATTTATTGCCCACCTGCTGGCTGGAAAGGTAAGCATTTCATTCAAGGCCTAAAATGAAGGGGGAAAGAAGGGAAAAATAAATTTAACAAGTATTTTCTCCAGTGGTCAGAAACCAAAATGAAACATAGTCTTAAATGTTTCTTCCTCAATTCCTTCTATTTCTACTTTTTCAATGAGAAACCAACTGGGAAGTACATTACTTTGTCCCTTAGAGTTATCCGATACCCACCATGTTAAGGGAAATAATTTATTTCAGTCATTGAATAAGCAACAGGATGAATGAATCAAACCTTTTCAAAGCAACATTAACCAATATATTGTTGACTTAAACCTTGTTTTTGGTATAAAATGCAGCCTGGAGAAACTTAGTTTTTAAAGAAAAACTAGTAATGAAACACAAATCCATTATTTGAAGGTCTGCTCCAGTGGTTTGAAGCTTTACTGACTTTGTACTTATGAAATAAATGTAATTCATGTAAGTCCACATTTGATATTCTGCCTGTCAAACTGTGATGTTAGTCTGGCCTCTGTTTTTGCACTTCTAAGTCTGGTAAGGAAATGCCATGGTATGGAAGGAAACTGCTACACAATTTAATTAGCAATTTCAGAAGCTGCAAATGTTTACCATATATGCATATTAATATTCTTCAATGTCTCATTGACTGTTCTGTGAAGGATAAAGTCTTAAAGCTATTATAAAACTGGTTTCTCTGCTCAGAATCTGGAAATATCCAAGGAAAGGCCTCATCTGAGTTCTTGGAAAACTTCATTTAGCCTAGGTAACCCATCATCTGGGAGGAATTCTACTCAGACTGGTCATCCCTTTTCTGTGCTGGTGGTGCACTCTGAGCTACTGATACCACTGCAGAATATCAGAACTGCTCAACAGAACTGGAAGGAAAACCAAGAGTTTCAGAGAATTGACCCGTATCATTCCTTCAAAGAAAGCACTGGAGAATTCTTCTGTTTTGACGGAGAATACTGTCTGAAGATTGAAAAACTGTACAGAGAGGAATGAAGATCTGAAACCAACTGTGAATAATATTCTGACTTCCAAGCCCCTTTGAGATCCCTGTATGGCTACATTTTAGGAATCTTTTTTTGAAGGCCACTTTTTGGCTGCAACATCTTGTAGTGCCCCAGTCTCAAACAATATTTATTATTTATATAGCATCTCAACTAACAGATCCTGCTTCAACTACCACTGAAGTGCAAAACCAGGTAAGTCTGCATTGTTGACTGTACCAGCAAAAATTGCCATACATATTGAACCACTTCATGTCTAAATAAGATTTTATCATATGTATTTACCTTGGCTGTTGGTAAGCATACTATCTGCTATCTATTTGCTCTGCACCACAGTGGACTGGGCCAATGGGAAGGATGTCATATTGTAGCTAAATAAATACATCAAAATTTATATTTTTAATTGTCTAAGATAAATTGCTGCCAGACTTGTGATATTCAGGATGTAACTCTTGAAGAAAGGAGATTTTGAGATTTCTAGAATGGTGTATATACAATCTTTCAAGGATCAATGAAGTCAGAAAATCTGCCATAATGCTTACTGCAGTTTAAGCAGAATAAGCTTCTCAACTGCTTATACTGGTCTTTCAGATATAAAACATAAGACAAATGGAGGACATAAAAACAATTCTAGCACAACACAAAATAACAGATTTTTAAAACAATTTTTATACCCATAAAATGCATACACTTTCATAAAGTGACACAATATCATCTATAGAAACAACAAAAATATACTTGTATTAATTAGATAACAGTGACATAAACTCAAACAAGTGGTTTGTCGTTTTTGGTTTTTTGTTGTTAATTTTTTTCTTTTAAATTCACCCATAGGTCTTCTGTAGCATATAAGAAATTATGTACAGCCAAAGGGAGCTTTTTTTTTTTTTTTTGCTTTCTTTGCTATGCCATTCACCATGGAAATACTAAATATTTCAAATGGTTGTCTGTGATTCAGTTGAAAGAGCAATAATCTTTGCTAGATCATTTTCAAGACAGCAATAAAGCTGCATTAGGAATATTTCAAAATGCAATATTGGCATACTGTCAGTGATTTTAATTTTATAACAAGCATTTTTGCATTTGCATCATCAGCATCATTTGCAATTGCTAACGTTGCTTGTTCACATATTAATACAAAATTGACTATTTGCTTCCAGCTAACTACCCAGATAATATGCTGCATATCATGAAGTACCTAAGTTATCATTTGATGTGGAAGATATTTAAAAATATTTTGATAATTCCTATTCATCTGCAAAAAAGGGTTAACAACTCTAGGATATATTAAATTGTATCAGGTTTAGAAATTATGGAAACACGTATATCCTCATAAAATCATTCTCTCTAAATGCTGGAATTAAAAGGATTTGAAAATGTGCCCAAGCTATTAGTAGCTCCTTTTGTAACTTTGAGAATGGTTTGATACGCAACTGAGTTGTAATTTTTGAAAGTATATCAGAATAAGCCAGATAAGATTACTTATGGGGTTTTTTTTCCACTATTTGCAATATAATCAAAAGAAACTGAACATGTATGTGCTTAAGTTCATGACACAACACATTAACTGGTGAATAAACCACAATAAGGAATCAAAGACAAGTTAGCCAAATGACAATCCAGATCTAAAAATGTATCGTAGTAGAAAGCAGACATAAACATGGGTTCCATTAAGTCGCAAATATTGTTTTACAAATAACTGATTTCATATTCTGATTTAAAGAAATTAAATGATCCCAATCTAAATTCAGCCACTTTTTCTGGAATAAGTATTGATTTCTTAGAAAACTGTGACTGTTAACGAGTACTTAATGCTGACAGGAGATTTTTCTTTATGATGAACATTGAGGAGAAATTCAGATGAGTGTGTGCATGCTTATATAAGGAAATCTTTTCATATTCTTTTCTTAAAGCCAAGTTGGTTTAATATTTCAGCATTGTGAATTAATTTATTCATTCCTATCTCAGATGCAGTATCTTGAGAAATATTTACCATGGATGAATAGATTTGGACACCAAACTTAGTCTTCCATGACCTTCATTAAAGTGAGAGTTAATTTCAACACTTTGTTAAAGTATTGAATCACTGATATTTTTAATACCGTTTGAGAACATCTGTTTAGCCAAACATTGCCAGTTTAATATATTATGTGATTTTTAAGACACGAATCTATGCCTTCTTGTCTTTTTAGTCATATAGGAAAGGGTGAATTTGCTAATGCGTGTCAGACAACTGTTCCATCTAGTAACTAACTGTCCTCTTGGCAAAGTCTGATATCAGGGGAAAAGAACTGTAATATGCAGAGCATTAGACATAAGCAGGAAATAGCACAAACCAAAGCTCAATTACTCCACCAATAGTTCCAGTAAACTCTTTATAGTTTAGATACCACATAGTATAATTTGTCTGTCAAGTCCTTATTAAAGAGACTAGGAGGTAACAATGGGCTGCTCACTTATCTGAGTGATGGATTATCCTGTTGGCTACAATACTTGCTACCGAGTCCACAGCTTTGCTTCTATCTTGAAGAGGTATAAATGTTCCTGCTAAATCATATGATCTACTATCAAGGTCTATATAGGGCATAAAGAAAGAATAATGATGACTTCTTTGATGGAGGCTCATCATCTACCTCCAAGCAACCTGTGAAATGCTAGCAGTGAAGGAATTTCTTCTTGCTCCCTGCCCCTCAATAGGCAATTAGCTTTTACTCTTTGAAATTACAGTATGTTCCTTATTTCAGTTTACATAGCTTCAGATGTTAATTATTCGTCATAAAATTGCCCTTTTAAAAATTGCACATAAGTATTTCATACTATGAACTTCTACATCTTTCATTTAAACAGATGGACACTGAGTTAATATAGTGTTCTATTTATTTTTAAATGTTATAGCTTTAATTTTGAAAAAATTCAGTCTTATATTTAAGGATAAAATGTGTGTATCTATGTCTATATCACTATTAGCAGCAGGTTAGCATTTAGCTAACAGAGTAATTTCGTCTAGAGTCCCACTGTAGTCAAGTCTGATGCAAGCAAATTACAAATACACTGCTGCTCTAAATCGTCTCTGATATTGTTTCCAAATCATAGAACTTTATCTGAGCACCTTCAGAGTGCTCGGCAGCTCTTTTAAGTCCTGTGTATACACAGGTATTTTTTTTCTGAAATGGTAACTGCCATACTTAGCAGAACACAGGGACTTATAGTGTGATCTAATTTGATATGGCTATTTGCATGCCACTATGCATGTATTTTCATATGGAGCTGGATGGAAGGATCCTCCTCTCTGAAGTAAGCAAAGTCATATTAATTTACAGTAGACCAGGAGTTGGCTCTTAACATACTTATTTTCTCCTTACATGGTTTATTTGTTGAAGGCTCAATAACTCTAATACCTTCTGAAAATGGAAATGCACATCTAGGCATAATAGAACAACTCAAACATTGTTATTATAGCTGAGATGCCATATTCAGCAAGATCAATGTTCATATTAAGATGTTTGTTAATGAAACACCTAGACATATGGCTAATTTATGCTTCTCAAACAACTCCTGTAGACTAGCTACTGTGACTGTCAAAAAATATATAGTTGTCCAATTTATCCAGCTAGATTAAAATCGTGAGCTCATAGCACATCAATGACAGCTTTTTACTTACTCTGCTGGTTTTCACAGCAAAGATAGAAAATGCAATTTCACTAACTCTCTTATTTAATCAAATAAAGGAAGAAGAAACACAAGTGGAGCTATTGTAAGAGTATCAATCTCACTTGACTTACAAAACTTTGATGATAAGTCAAATTCAGTGCTAAGCACATCAGAATTTGGTAAACCATTGAAAGAATCAAATTGGCTGACTGGCATTCCAGTGGGCAGATTAATCTGTGTGAACTCTCCTGTTGAATGTGCACTGCTCAACCCTCCATAAAACATTATTTTTCATAGTATAAGACACCTTATATACTATTAAGCAATTTCTATAATTAAAATGATTTTTAATAATCTCTTCCTCAGTTAGAAGGACCTACAGCCAAAATGTCAGCTTTAATCTTATTTTGGTAGCAGGCATCTTGTTAAAGATTCTACCTACACTGCTATAGCACAAAATTTGTTTCTGTTAATGAGGCAAGGAGATTATATTGAAAGCAAAAGTGACTAAGCTGTTTTTTTGTTACAGGTCTTTATCTCTGATATCTAATTCACAGATTCAGCAAACATATATATGCCAGTAATGAACACAGAGCAATCACAACTTAGAGAAGACTGGAGAAGATGAATACATATAGTGTGTGAAGAAAGCTAGGTAAAACCTTAAGTCAGTCACACAGGCTCATTAATAAAATATTTCAAGGGACTATCTCACTGTACCAACTCTCAAAACATTTAACTCTACATGTTCCCCCGGTGTCTCAGCATAGCTATATTTGGGTCATTATTTCTACCTCAGCATTCTCTTGCAAAGACTCCTTTCAGTTGCTCTACACAGTTGATGTGTATTGAGAAAGAGTTCCTATGATCTGCCCTGTAGGTAATGGCTGGTCAGAGGCAGGCAACTCAGAAGCAAAATATGGCCAAATAAGGTGGCCTCTCCAAATTTAGGCAGAGCTGCAGCATGGATATGAGTGAGTGACACTAACAGGCTGTTGGCTATTTTCAGGTAGCACTCTGTCACCACCTTTGTTCTTTGCTCTCACTGGAGACAAAGGGTTCACCGAAGAGGATAAAAATAAATGAAAATTTGCATGTTCTGATACAAAAATCTCCAAACCCCGTGCCGCACTGGTATATTCTGCATTATAAGGACAGAGAATTTGTATCTCAGAGTTCAGAAACCACAGGAGCCCTAAGCAGAGGCAACTCACTCCATCACTGAGACTAATAAAATCTGTTAAGGTCAGGAAGAGTTCTAAAAAATCTTGCTGAAACTCTGGAGGGCATTAACCCTTGTTAATGGTAGAAATTTGAGCTCTGTGACTATGGGACTGTACCATATATTCTATCTAGCCAATCCATCTGGATGCTGGTGTTTCTCAAAGTACAGTTTCCCAGTGGTGGAAATATCCACCTNGGGGGGAGGTGTAAAGACTTTCAGGTCTCCAGCTTCAAAGGAAAGAGTGTGGATTAGAACGTGGTCATTTTGGGATAAACTGTCCAGAATTATAGATTTTGGGAACAACCTGCCTGCTCAGTGACATTGGTATTCTTCTCAGCTTCTCTGCCAATAGCAGCACTAAAACTGACAAGAATACCAATGAAGCTGCAGGGTCTGCTTCATTACATGTTTTGGTGGGTTTGAAATGAAATTCTACCTGCTCTCAATTATTAGGAAAATTTGAAATTGCAACTTTAAGTGGATCTAGACCAAAATCAAAACTAGGAAAATTCTAAATTTTCTGTGAAACAGTAATCCTGTTTCTTCTGTTGGCTTTATTATTCACATAAAAAAGATCTGTGGAAACAGCAAGAACAAGTTTTCATTTCATCCTGCCATAGGGCTAGGTAGAGTTACAAGTTTCCATCATGTTCTTGTCTGCATGCTAAACAGAACAGAGTTTATCAGTATCAAAAAGAAATCACCTTGAGAAGCAAAAGAAATTGATAAGTAATACCTACTCCTGAAATATGAGCTCTCTGCATAAATATCTCTGTAACTTCTCACATTTATAGGGTAAACAATTTGTCTGCTTATTTTGACTGATGTTATACTTGGCTTTTGCTCTTGCTTAGTATGAGTGATAAATACAGAAATTCATAAAGCCTGTAATGTGCATTCTGGTTTAGTTTTCTTTATCCCCTACCCCGGTCATCATTTCCATTGTTTGGGTTTTTTTAGATTTATTTTACAAGCTAATTCTAAGCATTATTTAATGACAGTTTAATTTCTTGATCTGTAGCACACTGTTTTTATCTGGCCAAATGCCAGCATACATTTAAAGCTTCTGAAGTTGAACTACATATTAATTCAATATTGGTATATAATCTTGTTGACACTTCTTGTCATTTACATTAGAATTTCTTTCATCTTTTCACCCTGATCTCTTGAATCAAATACAACTTTTCAGGTCTCTACTGCCTATCAAACAGACTTCTCAGGGCAGTGTTCCAGCTTACCTTGTAGAACTAGAAAAAACATTTGGTAAAAGAAATAGAAATATAAACAAATCCACAAGTTTCACTATTTTAAGTACAATGCTTCCATTTTTTTTATAGTAACAAAATCAGTACTAATTTCACTAATAAACAAATCTTAATAAATGCCAAGCCAAAGAAATGTAAATTTAAAAAAGCTTTAGTGTCATGAGCTGCTCTGTCTTCTTCATCTTATTATTTCTATAGATACAGGCCCCCATCCTGTGAACCATCACAAACAGACAAACGCACTGAGCTAGGTCAGTGCACAGCAACTTCAGGCAGCAGGCTCAAAGTGCAGCAGCCAGCTTTCTTTCCCTGGCCCTCTGGAAATGGGGAACTGATAGCTTTAGCCTGAACAGTCTTCTTAGAGAGACCTTCTGATCTGTATCCTCCTACAGACATCAGCAGCTGCTCCTACTAGAGAAGGAGGGAAGGCCAAGGTATTTGCCTGAAGATTTTTCCACTTGCAGTAGCCACCACAGCCATAATTAACACCAGCAACCCAGAAACAACATGACCAGTAAACTCAACTTTCAAAAGCCATTTTTTTGCATCTGCCCCTAGTCCTGTCCTTTCTTTAGTTGGAACATCATCTGGTACCACCACAAAATACTAGTGGATTTGAGCAAATTTCTACAGCAAAACCAGTTCTCTGATTAAAGCCAGATTCTAACTTTGTGTGTTTGTTTATGTAAGGGAAAGATTTCAGGAGAGGGTCCTTTAATTATTACCCACCCAATATTACAGAATATAACCTCCACACGCCTGCACAGTAAATTAGGAAATTTTATCCAACATTTCTCTGAATCAGCAGAACAATGCTATCAGGATTAGTATTGGTATCAGTAGGATATTATCACTAAGTATTACCATACAGGCACATATTTTGCTTCAGAGCCTTTGCAACTTTCTCAACTGACACAGCTTTTTACAAGATCACCAACAGGTATATGCCTGACTTCAGAAATGTCTCCTCAACGAATTTCAAAGTTCTACTCTCAGAATGCTGAAATGCTGAATAGCCTTAGTGTAAATAACTTGAACATAGTATCTTTATCCTGTGCTTCCAGGTAATGGAATGGCTGAAAATTCATGGAGCACTGACATTGCTCCCAGGGTATGGAGACAAGGCTTTGCCACCAGGTCAACACACAACCCACACAAAGAACTGTAGCAGTGGGAAACAGCTCATCTGAGTCACAGCCCACCTAGTGCTGCTGCAGGGTGATGTAGCTCTGCCTCACTTCCCACTCTGGGCTTCAGAGTCGCAGTATAGTACTTCAGGGAACTTAAATAAGTGCTTTGAAAAAAATACCCCTAAAAGTGAAAAGAATCTAAAATACAGGATTTACAAATGTGTTATTTATGCTGTGGGGTTTTTATTTATTGCATCAACAATTTTGCTTGCAGAGTCACAGGCAGATGATTATCTTTAAAAGGAACCATGATGACCTATTTGTAGCAGGGTGAGTTTCATCATAAAAAAAATCAATTTTCTCATGTTGCCTCAAGCTTAAATAGCCAACACCATCTTAAAGAAGATAATTACAGATGGATAAACTCTATAGCATTTAGTTTTTGTAAGCTGCACAAACCCGAATCCCTAAAGATTTCTTAAGAGAGTGGTACTGATGCATGTCCTTCAAGTTGGTGTGATCAAGAAAAACATTTAAAATCACTCTTTTCTATTGCATACAGTATTTTTTTTATATTAACTGATAGGTCTTTTATAGAATTAACATGCCACATAAGAAGAAACTTTTATGACTTTTCTTATTTTTCTAAGAGTCTATTCTTCTTCTTCTAAAATCAATGACCTTACAGTCTTTGGTAAGCAAACCTGTAAGTGGAATTAATATGATTAGTAACCACTATCATGATTTCCTGAACCCGCTGAATAGGTATTCCAATTCTGTTAATCTCGATGGCTGCACCTTGAATACCATGTTCAGTGTTGAGCCCCTCACTACATGAAAGATACTGAGGTGCTGGAGTGTGTCCAAAGAAGAGCTACGAAGCTGGTGAAGGGTCTGCAGCACAAGTCCTATGAGGAGCGGCTGAAGGAACTGGGGTTGTTTAGCCTGGAGAAAAGAAGGCTGAGGGGAGACCTTACTGTTCTCTACAACTACCTGAAAGGAGGTGGTAGCCCAACTTCTCCCAAGTAACAAGTGATAGGACAAGAGGAAATGGCCTCAAGTTGCACCAGGGGAGGTTTAGATTGGATATTAGGAAAAATTTCTTCACCGAAAGGGTTTTCAGTCACTGGAACAGGCTGTCCTCGAAACGGTTGAGACACCGTCCCTGAAGGTATTTAAAAGACGTGTAGATGTGGTGCTTAGGGACATGGTTTTGTGGTGGACTTGGCAGTGTTAGGTTAATGGTTGGATTTGATGATCTTAAAGTTCTTTTCCAACCTAAATGATTCTACGATTCTATGATCAGGTACGTGTCTGAAATATTAACTTACTCCACATTGGAAATACCTCCATAAAAGTTTTTACTTATTTAATAGATCTTATTTAGAATCATAGAATCATAGAATCATCTAGGTTGGAAAAGACCTTTAAGATCATCAAGTCCAACCGCTAACCTAACCTTGCCATCCCACCACTAAACCATGTCCTTAAGTACCTCATCTATCCTTCTTTTAAATACCTGCAGGGACGGGGACTCAACCACCTCCCTGGGCAGCCCATTCCAGAGCCTGACAACCCTTTCTGTGAAGAAGTTAATAGATAATTTAATAGATTGCTCCTCCTTTTCTTCTGAAGCTCTTCATCCAAATGTTCATTGTGTCCTTGTATCATAGCAATCTCACTGTGAATATGTAACTTACACATAATGTATGTTATACACAACATTTCAGAGATCAAAAGAGGATTTGGCAGGACATAAAAATAAATAAAAACAAATAATTCCAAATAGAAAAGTTATTAATTAACTACTTGAAGAAAAAAAGAAAATGCATTGTTGGAATAAAATTATCACGTGCATTTTAGGTAAGTTTTACACTTTTGGAGGGGGTCTATTGTCTTTATACTTGGGAAAAGAAATTCAATATACAATTTCAGTTTTATTACCTTTGTACTATTCCCATAAAATAAATCTAGCTATGTGACGGTCTTTCTCTGCTTTTTAAAAAGATCATTCTTAAAATGAAACTTTCTTTTCATTTCAGTGCAACATATCCTGTTTTAATAAAGAATTTTCTTCCCTATCGAGAGTATTGAGAGTATTTTGACAAAAGAATACGATTGCTTTTGTTTGCCATTTAATTTACCACTTGATCAATAGAGTTAGACGTAACTACTTTCGGTATTAAAACTCTCAAATTCTAGGGGAAATGGAGGTTAAATCATAAACAAAATATTTCATTGGCATTGATCTGAAAAGCAGACTGACAGTATTGCTAAAAAATCATCAGCTTCCATATATAAATCTCACCAAACTGACAAGAGATGGATTTGATTATTTTGCTTTGAAAGGGTCATTCCTTTAAAGCCGCAAGAGTTTATCAATTTATAAAAGATTAAATGAACCATATTTTCCTTTAGTTCCTGTCACAACTCTTTTTTTGTGATTATCCAGGTTTGATCAGGTTATGAGAGTGACTGATTATTTTGCTCTCTATTTTAGGCAACCTCAAATTTACAGAATTTATGACCCATGCTAGATCATTTGTGATATAAAGATTCCAGGTAACCTTAATGTACTTAATGTTTTGTGGTACACTGCCAAGAAGTACAGCTACTCATAATGCCACAAGTATATGAAAAAATACCCAAATAACATTCTCCTTTTAGGCAGCATGCACCAAAATTACAGTAACAGTTTATTTCTTTAAATGAACAAGAATTTTTAAGTCACTGTGGCTAATAAAAATATTGACTTCTTTACCTGATTTTTCCCCCCTTTTCTCTTGCTCCAAGAAAAATAGGAGTAGGTCAGCTCTTTAGATAAGATGTGCTCTATTTCAATCACTAATTGCATATACTTTTAATTGAAAGAGAATAGGGAACACTAACAATTTCCAAGGCAAGTGTCACACCTTATAAACATCTACATAGAAACTCTGGTATAAGACAATCTTTCTCTGAAAAGCACCTTCAAAAGGGTCATTACTTGGATTCCTATATCCTCAAAACCTTAAAACTGTGGTTATATTTTGACTGCTGATTATCTTATCAATGGATCAAGCTGACACCCAGCCACATTAGATCAATACCTTTGCTGTGGTGATGTCTAAGCTCTCCAGGAATGACTTAGAATTCTCTGCATGGTGCCTACTGCCCAGAGGCATAAATCAGAGGTGCCTACAGCCGACGTTCTTTCTGCAGCTTTGACAGCCAGAAAAAAGGCAAGAATATGTGGCAAGCCAGGACACAGCAACAATGGTGGGATGATAACTAAAATCCAGTTTCTTGTGCAGATGTGGTATAGCCTTCAGACTTCTGCTCATTTCATTAATAAATTCCTGCAGTGCAGTTTTCTTGGAGCTCACAAGACTAGGAAAATGTGTGGTGATTGTGTGTCAGCAAGTATGAGGAGAAACCAAGCCTGACAACCACAATGAGTAAAAGAAACCTACGGAAATTAAATAAGAATACTGCTTTAAACTACTTTGATCTGTTCCTGCACATGTAAAGGTAGTATGTTTCTTATTCCTGTAATTTAACTACATCAGAAAAAAACAGGGAGGTAAACAAAAATTAAAGTAAAAATTGTAACATATCAGCCTGTGACTCTCTCTGAAAGCTAAAAGCTTTACATTTTAGGGAATTTAACAATAAAGTTGGTTTCGGTTAATCATCTAAGCCAACAGGGTTTTGTCTGTTTATGGAATTTATCATATTTGTTGACCCACAATATTTTGTATTCAGAGATCAGTTAGAACTGCTTATTATGATTAGGGTTTCCAAGTGTAGGAGAATTTGTGTTGCCATTTAGCTGTCGTCTCTTTGAACCTAGCTTCAGGACGAGAAATGGCTATGCAGACAGTTATTGATATTTGTGGTCACTTGTCTGAATTATATCTTTGGATTATGCTTGGTCATTACAGAAGAAAAACATGTTGTGCAGTTAAAAATACTTCTTAATACCAAATTAATTGACTTTTTTTTTTAAAAATCAGCTGAGAATCATGTAAAAATAATCATAAACTAATCCTATTTTTTTTATGTATGTTCCAACACTGATGATGTAATCCCATTTCTGCATGGCTTTTCTGTCATGTGCCGTTGACTGGAATAATGGCTAAATCATATCATCTGGAAGTTCCTTTTGAATATTTAAGAAACAGATTGGCTTGAAATTTCAGAAATTTGTGGAATTAAATAATGTCTGAGATAAGCTTGACACACCAGCATCCCCACTGTATAGACAAATAAAAAGTCTTAATGGAGCATACAGAGGGAATACAGAATAAACTTGGGAAAGCCAGTAATGCTGGATATATCTTTCTCTCACAGAATCTACTGTCTCCTTCAGAGGTGCCTTGACTATACATTTAAAGCTGAGACAGTATAATAACTTGCAATCATCACTTGACTTGTACAGTTCTTCTTCACTGCTGTCCAAGACTAGAGGAGCTCAGATTTCAGCCAGCTATGAGCTGAAGAATGACAATTCCTGGTCTTGCAGCCACAGGGAACCAACACCAGATGTCATGATCACAACTTTATCAACTACTTTGAAGAACTTTGTGCTGTGCCTTCTATACTTTCAGCAAAATTGCAACTTCCTTGCAAAATACTTCAAGCAGAACCTGGGACACAAGTGGCTTTGGTCATAATTCATCATAGCAAGATGTAGTCTAAAGGCTAGAGCATTAAAAAGAGAAAGAAAGGAAGGGAGTGGCATGTACAGTCTCCTTCTCACTTTTGCTCCATTTCACAGTCTGGTAGGAGAGGGTAGTAGCATTGTGCAAGGAGTTTCTGACTTCAAACACATTTAGCATAGTACGTTCCTCCTTTCATTTCCCGAAGAGGGAAAGCAGAATTTCACTTATGGAAAATTTAAAGCAAGTTTATTTTGAAGAGCATCGTTTTGACCAAAATGTTCTCATCACTACAGCTGTATGCTTTCGTGCCTTATAGCTGATGTGCAAATGTGGTTTCTTTCACCCAGTAATTCCTTCTTGTGCATCAGGAAATAGTAGCAAATAGAAACTTCCCTTGTAAAACTTCTCTGGTTTGCAATTCTCAGGTAGTGCTTGACTAGGTTACTGTTCTTGTTTACGGAGAGGTTTCAGAAGCAAGCTTCATTCTCATTAGAGTTTAAGACTTGCACCAAAAAAATTGTAGGAGCAAACTATTATCTGGATATGTTGAAAATGTGAGCAAGGTCCCATAAAGTCTACTCATCTGGTTTACATTACAATGGAATTTAATCTTGCTATAGCAGTTCAGAGAAACCTTAGTAACATTACTTCTACGGTCCGCTTTACAAAATGAAACAAAAAACCCGTAAGAGATATCTGCAAAAATGTTTGCTTTTCTCAAACTGCTTACCACTAACATTCTAGTCTTGAAACTCCTACTCAAGCAAAATCTCTCCTCTTAAACTGTTTTTTTATTTCTTCACATACTCTTTGTATCTTATTTTCATTTCCCTGTATCATTGGAACAGCTTCAGATCTGCACTACTATTATTTTGTCCAGTACTAGTGAGTTGCTTGTTTGTAAAAGTTTCACTGCAGCTGTTTAAATTGTCCTTTACTTAAACTGAAAAAAAAAAATGTTATGCTACAAAAAGTAGTTTCAGTTACACTTTTTCTTTATTTTTATGCACTAGACTATTTACAGGAATTCAGTCTAATAAGAGTCAGCTCAGTTAAAAGAAGAACTTTACGAGCAATTTAATTTGCCTATTATTTTGAGCTTTATAGCCCCACTTTTTGATTTGGATCCCTTATAGCCATTCTAAGCATATTTGTGTCAATATTTCAAAGTTTCCTGTATCCTAAAAGCTACCGATGCAGCTGATGTTTTATAGCATATGTTAGCAACTCATCAATTTTTTATAACTATTTCCAGCAGTCTACTCCCATCATTCCATACATAATTATCTGCCTGAGGCCACCATTCAGAACCTTACTATTTCAATGCATGGGTCAGCAAGACTTTTCTCCTTCTTGGATGAAAATTCTTCTTTTTTTTATTTTTTTCAATTAGATTTCAATTTTTTGCTTAGTCACCCAAGAACAGGACTTTATTAATAGTCACTTTGAATAGCAAGTAAAAAAATTACTATATTGGAATATTTGTTCTGATCTCCACTCTGTAAATTAGTATTTTTTGCTTTAAAAAAAGCATGTGAACATGCATCCACTTTCCTGCAAAATTTCCTTTGGGTTTTGTTTGCTTTGTTTGTTTGCTTGTTTGTTTTGTAAATCTGATCTAAACACTGTTTCATGGCAATCCTAGCATTTCCCAGCACTTCTAGGTTGCATGAACATATACATAAGCCCTGGTAATATTTTATGCATCTTTTTGGTACTTTATAAAAAAAATAATTTTAAATATATGATGACTTTGAAATACGAATGCTTCAGTGAATGTTTTAATTATATTAAAGACAGCTCAATTAAACCCATATTTTAATGGAATGCTATAATTGTACACAAAGCATTAATGAAATGCTGCCTAAACTCATTCTGGAGGAGTGCTCTCACCACAGGAGCTCATCTATAGCCAAAGGAATCAGAGGAGCTACTTAAGAGAGCATATGTAAAGGGCACATGGCAGAATCTTTACTCTGGACATCCATCCCTCTTTAGACCAGCAGCAGTAAGAGAATGCTGCCGCTATTTTCTGCCACTATGCCTCTGGGAGATCTCCCAAAATCAGTGAAGTTCTGATGACCCTAGGAACTGGAATTATTTGCTTTCATGTATTTATTTTTATGGTGGCTGAGAATACCTTGAAGCATTTTCATGTAAAACTACAGTAGTAATATGCTTGAGTTGCATAAATCTGGAAACCATATATACTTTCATGTATATATAATCACCTTTTAATGACAGCTATTAAAATTGAAAAGTATGAATGCAAGATTTGTAAGTGTGGCATTTTATTGTGTCATCTTTCTGAAGATGTATTTTCTAGTTAAATTATTTCATTTATATCAAGCCCTCTGAGCTCACTGTGACCTCACTTTCAGCCAGTCAGCAAAAGCAACAAACAAAGAAGCTTTGCACAGCAGACTTCTCTTTTCACTTAACTGCTTACAAAGCCATCATTCAAAGATTGTTTAGGAAACAGTTGTCTGACTTGCTAAAATTGAAACGAGTATTTCTCAGGAACAGGAGGGAGGAGGAACACCACCACATGCAGTTGCAGCAGAGAGAAGTGGCTTCTGAGACACATCAATGCGTATGGTATTCCTTGCAGATCAACAAACAACTGACCTTATTTAAAGAATTAAACCCAAAATTTCAAATGACTGCTGGTATGATTGGGGTTTTGATTAATGTAAGTAGGTTTGCTGACAGTAATATGAACTAATACTTCCATAGAATCCATAGATCTGTAAGCATTTTACAAAGTAAGCACCATCTTTATCAATACTTTATAAATAGGGTAACTGTGGCATGAGATAATTAAATACTTATGTTATTCAGTAGGCCAATGATAGACTTTAAAATAAAAGCTCAAGTCTGTACATCCTGCATCAGTGATGAATTCATAGTCATTCTCCTTTAAAGAGATTAAAATGACAAAATTTAGAAAGGTTTAATTAATCTATGTATGTTTGTTTTTTTCTTGGGTTACATGTTCAACCAGATTTAGAAGGGTTTTCTCATTGAAAACAGGCCAAGATTCAGGAACAAAAGACAGCTGAAAGGGGAGTGTGTGTCTGGGAAAGAACTAGAGCACGCTGCTCTCTACGGAGATCAGCTAAACCGGCAGGCTGCCAGAACAAGAACACACCAGGTTTGCATTTGGGGAAACAGGATCCAGGTATGCTCTCTTTGAAGCAGAAACTGTTGAGAACTTGTATTTGCAAAGCTGCTCCAAGAGCAGTTCAATCTTGCTCCGTCCTGTGCCTGAGGTACACCTGCAAGCCAGATTTGAACTCATAAGCACACTGAAGCACAACCCACTCTTATACACAGAATACGACTAAAATACTTTTTCTTATATTTACTTAATACTTTTTAAAGCTCAGAAGCTCTTGACCTATATCTAACCTAATAGCAAATCCTATTCGCATCTTGATAATCCTTTAAACCAGTTGCTCTTGCAGAAACGACTCTTTCTTTGACAATGATAGCAAAGAAATTACCTTTTTTCACCCATTTTCCAAGCTAATTTGTCACTGAGAGTTCTGCAAATCAGGCTATATCAATTACGTTACACTACAATACATCATAAAAGGTATTAAGGCATGAATGATGTAACCTAAGATTAGATGTCATAACCATACATATTACTAAGGTATTTGATAAGTCAAAAGACCACATTCTTATCTGAAGTGACCTAGCTTGACTGGCTTCCACTGGGGAGAAACTACAAGGTAGTATATGCTTAAGCTGCCATGATTACACCATTACATTTGATCATGTACCATTGGCTGTATCATTACACTGATCATGTAACATGAGCAGATGTAACACATACTCCTCTATGGATATTTGACTAGCCATGGAAAATCACCTCCTGGAAGAGCAGCTGGTGGAAACTGATCTAGGCAAAACTGCAGTGATGCTGTTGGTAAAAGAAAATGTTTCAAAGGTTTTCCCAAAGCCTACAGTTTCTATTTGTTAATCTAGTACATATGTCTGGGTCTTGTTGGGTCCCTCCTAAACTCGAACATTCATGTATCATCAGTTTCTGAAATGGGCCTTTGTTCTTCTCTTTTATTAGTTTAATTCTCCCTAAGGAAAGTTTCCCATAGCAGTCTCTGTATTTCTCATTGCCTGTCTTTGTGTTCAAATCAAGATGACATGGAATAATTTTAATACTAACTGCAGCCCCATGCCTGTGCTATGTATATAGATAAATTGAAGGCATTCCATACAGTATGGCAACGCAGTCTAACAATTTACTGTGGGGGAAAAAAAGCAGCACCTTTTCCATAAGCTCACCCTTCTCCCTGCTCAACCCTCCACACAAAGAACAACACTGCAAATCCGAAGCCAAAAACCCTGAAGTGTATCTCCAGAAACCATGATGTGAATTATGGTCAAAGTTTGGTTCACAAAACTAGAACCAATTACGAGGAGGTTGGGAGGGTTTTTAAACATGCCTCTCTGGCTTTCAGACTCAAAAGTCTGTCTCATGTGCTCCTAAATAAGCATTTAGGGCATAATCATAAAACTGAGCAAATAACAGATACAACCTTTTGGACAGATAACGATGTTTTGAGCAAAGGTAATGTTTTAACTCATTTGGTTTCTGCACCATAAGAATTTCAAAAGCGTGGTGGTATGATTTTTTCATTAACATGATTTTTTTATGCTGTTCCTCATCATAAACAGATATATAAAGCTCACAAACAGGGCCATGTTTTCCTGAGGTAGCATTCAATGAGTAGCTCCATTCAAATATTCACACCAACAGATAGGCTGCTCAGATGTTTTCTGGTGCCATCATTTGTAAGATTGTCATTATGACACTTGACATAACTTGTGTGCTGTCAGACAATTCAATCATTAAAGTCTGAATCATTGCTAACTATGGTAGAAATCAGTTTTACTGTAGATTGATTACTTCAGAATACACATCTTTCTCCAGGAGAAATTAGAAAGACATTCATTCAGACTTGGATAAGAAGTCAGAGTTATTAAGAACAAAGAACTTAATTTCATAATACCAACAACAGTAAAAGAATAAAAAACAGAACACCTCTCACATATACCAAAACCTACTACAGAGAGAAAATAATGCTGCAATCATTACAATGCTATCATTCTCCAAACAATTTCTATGTCATTATCTGGATGGCTGTAAAACAAAAATGAGGCTCCAAAAAGATAACAACAGCATAAATAAGAGTAAACAATTTACCCTCTCATAAGACAACATTCAAAGAAACTGATCAAAGGAAGTGTATTTCTTGCCTCAGCTAACTGCAGCTAATGCCTGTCTAAGACTTCCTTACTTCCACTTCTAAGATTAGGAGGTGTAAGACACTGTAATTTCTACAGCAGATTTCAATCTACATGCATCTTGAGGTTACTTCTTGTGACACTGCTGTTTGTAACCCTTGTATCCACAGGCAGAAAACCATGGTAACGTTTTCAGAGAGTAGTGTATAACACTGGTATCTTTTTTTGTCTTATCTGTATTACCACTCACAGAAAACACTTGTGGATCATGACATCAATTTCTAATTGTGCAAGCATTTCTATCTTTAGTTTTCTTCAGAACAAAACTTAGAGCAGGTGAGAGCTGCTGCATCTTCTTTTTACAATTCAACAGCACATAACAACAATGAAAGTTTGACTCTACCAGCTATTTTATTTGCTGCTTTGTAATTTTGTTATAATTTTCCAGAAAGCTGTTCTATTGAGAATTATGGTGTGAAGTGGTTGCATACTTAGATGACAGAAACTGACGTCTCCACTGTAATACCATGTCAGGTATTACTACACCAGTTATATCAGATCCATGAAAAAGAATTTAATACACACCATCGAGGTAGCTTACAGCAACATCTATTAAGACTACCTTAGGGGATTGAGAATAAATTTAGGAAACTTACCTTTGTTGTTAGTTATACCTTTTCCCCAGGGGAAAAAAATACACAGATAAATGCTCACAATCATGACCATACTTCAGAAGGTTCTACTAACAACTTTGAAACACAATGTAATTGTGTATTAAATTGGAAAAACTTGTTCAGGTAAGTGATTAAGTTGTACACAGAAATGCATGATCTTTATTTCCACAAATCCCTAAAGCATTGTAGATGTGCCCATCAAGAAGTGAGCACAATTCCTTGTATTCAATATTTGAACTTCAACACCTAACAAGTATAAAATGCATCTGTGCAGAATACGAGTCTTAATAAAATTTAGCATGAGCATTTAAAAAAAAAAAAGAGATATATTCTGCTTTCTCTTCAGTTAATAGCATTTATCTAAACAGTGAGTTGTAAATTACCGTTTTATGCATGTATATTTAAGCTGGAACACTAACTACTTGAAAATGAATGTAGTTTGACCTAATTGTTTACTCTACCCATTTAAAACTTCCTCTTATTCATGCCTCACAGAAACCAGCTGATTAAATTTTATTGTTGCTTGTCAGTTCCATATATATACTTTACTATACATACATATACTTTAATGTCAGTCATCGTATGTCATGCATTGGGGAAGGGCAGAAGAAGGGTAGGAGAAAGAATCTAAGCATACAAGACAGAGCTATAAAATGGGATGGTTTATACTTGTAGTTAGCCATACAGTTCTGTAAATTCTCTGCTTTAAAAGCTTCTCATTTTCACGTGTGTCACACATTCCTAGTGACTCTCATAACACTGGTGTTTAGGTCCCAGGCCATCTATGAAGGCTTACCAATGTTCACCCCTCCCTAGGGCTTTTCTATGTTGGGGAATCTCCACCCATCTTTCTCTTGCTTCTTTCTGAATTGGTATTATGATTTTTGAGTTTTACACATTTTTGACTAGGAGATCTTGAGCAGAAGGGTTTGGAGAATAATTCTCAGAAAAAAAGGCCCACATTACAAAAAATTGGCAAGGAAGAAACGAAAATACATCTTTTGCAAAGGAAATGAGGAAAATGGCAAAAAAAATTAATTTACATTCAAGGGCACCCCTAAGTCTAGAATTTTATTGAAAACTCTTGAACAAAACATTTAACTAAAAGAGAATACCAGTGAATTAATGTTTTCTGCATACAGATAATTTAATCTGAATATTTGGGCTTCCCTTTACTGAGTTCTAGTGGTTTATTGGCTGCTATGTCAAATATATAAAGATTGACTATTAACTGAAAAACAAGTGCTGTGAACAGAAAGACTCCATGTGCAAAAAAGGAAACACACCTGTGACATCTTGACCATGTTTCAGAACAAATACTCATGAATGTATTCACCTACCTTGTGTTATCACTTATCTAACAGTGTATCTATGTGTAGGAATAACAGACACATATAGAAATGGATCTATTTTTTGTGTGCCAAAACAGTCACACAAAAAATCAACACCTCAAATTAATCTTCTAAAATTTCACCTTCTGAAATGTATTCAGTTGTTCAAAAATTCATTGTCTAACTCCAATGCTTAGTATTGGACTTAGAGTAAGGATGTTCTTGTATGACATTGTAAATAATGAAAGTTTATAAATATTTTTTGCTTTGTTATTCTATTTGTTCCAGTGAGGTTCCAAGGATAAGTCAAATTACAAAAGTAATTGCAGACTGTAAAAAAGAAATAATTAGCTTTGTAACAGAAAACATTTCTGTAGTTGGTGTAGGTTGTTACAGCCAATTTTAACTTCATTAATCGAAGCAGTTATTCAGCATACATTAATTCAGTACCCAGAATTTAGAAGTGGTGACTAATCAATAAAAATAAATGAATATTGATATTGCAGGACTTTTGCAATATTGTATTTATAGTGCCCCTGAAGCAAGTTAGATCTTACATTAAAAGATCAATAAACTAATGCAAAGGCTAACGCCTTGCATTCAGAAAGTCTTGGTGTCAGGGGATAAGGGGAAGGAAGCTAAATATTTATTCCTGTATTTCTGATGAGATTGCAGAACTTTTGTAAGATTGAACCTGGGACATTGATTACCTTTCTGGTGGAGTCCAATGCTATTTTATAATGCTCAGTCAACATCCATATATTAGAAAAGGGCTTCCTCTTCCCTAACATTTCAGTACTCCAGTATGTTGTTCACTACAAGAGAAAGATAAAACATTCCCTTTTTAATCAGCAAGAACATAGCTCTTTAAACTTTATATGCTGCTGAACTCACTACTCTGCTTTTGAAATGAGAGGAGAATTACAGTAAAATCAGATTCTTTTCACTGAAGTAAAATAAATAAATGGATGCAAATACCAGGCTAAATAATTTTATACACAAAGTTCAGTAACAGCTATCCAAAATCTTATGGTCAGAACCTTGATCAGATGCTAGATTTTATCTAATAAATATAATATAATGTAATGCATGGATAAACACACACACATAAAAAAAACTTATATTAATGTAAAGATGTATTTAACACTCAAGTACTCAGAATTTAAAAGTAGGAGTGTTTGTATTGAGAGATTTGTATTGGTTTTTACATAAGAACATATGAAAAATAATTAATGAGGTTTTGCCTCTAAAACATATGACCTGATAATGCAACCACAATATAAATATGATTTGATGAAAACCACTTAAATAAAAAAAAATAAAAATAAAATTTCACTTTCAAATTACTGTTTTCACATTTTTTGTTAGGTTAAATTTGGCTTGAAAACTGCCAAATCTGATATTTTACTACTGTATTATAGGTATTTTACTGCTGTATGTGAGAAGAGAAGGAAAAGAACACAGAAAAAAAAGTTAACTTTTTTAATAAGATTGATATCGGTCTCAAGTTTTTTAAAAAAAATCAAGTTGTTTTTCAAAATTACTCTTTCAGTAATTTCACCTCCAACAAAACATTCTCCCTAGAGCTTAAACCAGAATGTTTAAATCAAAGTATTTTCAAACATTTCTACCAAAAATATTTTGCTTTGCATGCCATTTGTCTTGCAGACCATTTGTCTTCACCTCAGTTTTTATTTTCTATTTTATTGTTTTGTCTCAAAACCTTGATTCTAAGGTTATTTGTTCAACAGTAAGGGTGACATTAAGATAAAAGGTCTTTAACATCATGAGCTGCCTTCCAGTCCACACTATGAAGCTGGGTGAGAGATTTTAAAACTATCTCATTCCCATTAAAGCAAAAGAGTGCGTCAGTGAGCTGGAGCACAGCAGAACTACTACTGCAAGAACCTTTCCAATGTAGAAAAGTCTTCACTCATGTTCTGGATTTTCAGGTTAGTATTAGTATAGTGTAATCCCAAAGGGACAACATATGCAGAAGGGAAGGGAGATGCCTGCCTTGACCCTGAAGCATTCAATCTGTAAACCCTTAAGGAACACACAGATTTTGGCAGAAGACTTCTACTTATAGATAAATTTCAATGTATTGGAATTGGGCACATTTTAAAAAACAGAATAACTGCCAAACCTAAAGAATATGCATCTATTCAGCAAGGGTACTATTTTGAATTGCTGATTTAAAGTGATACACAAACATAGAAAATGGACTTTTTAATTAACATCAACAAAAGAGTCTTGTATTTCTCAGGTTTTATAGTATCTAAGTAAGAACTACCTAAAACCAGTAATTTGTCCTTGATCAAAATGCTTGACCTAATACAAAAGCATTAATATTAGTAAAGCAAATAGGAATAGGCAAATCAAAGTTTTCCTGGCTCTTGGAAGTATTCTTCCTTAAGACTGTAACTTCTAGGATGCTGGTGTTAAAATTCACTTTTCTACCAAATTCAGAAATTTTTGCATTTTCAAATAAATCGACCTGCCTGAAGATTTTGCTGCATGCTTCAGCAAGCATGCAAACACTCAACAGCTATGATTTTCTGCACCATGTATGTATGAACTGTTATTTATTTATTCCTATACAATGTAAGTTATTCTTCACAAAAATTACTCTTCCTGTGTATTGTCTGAACATCAATGCAAGGCAGAAAGGGACAAAACAGTTGTAAGAAAGTGATAGGTGCTAGCTATTCAACACAAAAATTCTGACTCTTTGGGAGAAGCACTTTAGGCAGCTCATGAGAGAAGAGCTGTATCTTACCTACAAGGGAGCATGGGAACAGAGCTCTGAAATTCAACAGTTAAGATCCTTTGTCCAATCTCTAGTCTCCAAGGTTACAGCAGAAGCACAGAAATTCAACAGAAATGTTTTTTATGCTGCCAGGGTGCTACAGAGCTCTTGACATGGGAGTAAATCTGAACCCCAAGGTATATTATGGTATAGTAAAGTAGTAAGCAAGCTATTGCTATGATACTAAAAATAACAGTAATAAAAATATGCATGTATATACATACTTATAAGGCAGTCTGGTTAGCAAATCTTAATCATCACTAGCTATGTATTGATTTGCCAGTGCTAGAGTTTAATTCTTAGAATTTTTAAGGTAGCTATGATTACAGTTTTAAATCAGTTTTCACTGTTGGATTTGTTGGTTTTTTTTAAAGAATCAGGACTGACACCATTGACCTCGCCCTCCTAATTTTGATGAACATTGTAATCTGTCTTTAAAAAGGCCACTTCTGTTTAAATAAAGAAATTAAATTCATGTCTGAAAATAATGTAATTGCAGTAACGAGAATACAGTCTTTGCTCAAACTTCCAATATTTTGACAAGATATAAGAGCTGATTCTGTTTCTGAATGGTGGTAGTGAAATTAAGATTGATGAGTGAGTATTAGAAGAAAATAACTTTGAGTTACATGCAATAGCTTTAAATTGCATCATTTAAATTCTTAAGCATTTCAATCTTATATTCATTCAGGGTTTTGCATAATTAATTTGCAGATTTCCAGAATGCATTAGGATGAAACTTTTAAATGGATGGATGGTTATTAATGGATGATATAAATATATTATTAATTATTTTTGGTTGTCTTTGTAAATTGCACTGAGTACTTCTGAATGAATATTAAATTCAACATCATCCCCTGAATTAAAAAGCAAAATGCATCCTCAGTAATAATTTGCTGAAATATAGAATACTTCAGGTGTCATTTCATAATAAATACTCTGTAATAAAATGTTAAAATTTGTTAATGTCACACTTTCCTTCTCTCTATAATACGGCAGGATCACCCAGGCAAAACTGAATTTCAAGTAGTCAAACTTTTCAAAGAAGTCAATGCCAGGCTGATCTACTCTAGTCCAGAAATAAATTCTCAAAGCTCTGATTAACTAAGTGATATCTAATATTTGTAGGCCAGCTGAATGCTATGGTAGGGAATAATTGCGTTTATACCAAAAAGTACCAGAGAACAGGTATGAGAAGATGGCCACAGAGAAATTCCATTAACTAAGGAAGAAAAGGAAAAAAGGTAGTCTGAACTAAAGGCCATGAGAGCTCCTTCAAGACCTGTTTCCAGTAGGTGACACAGATATTAATAAACAATTCGCATCAGTTACAACTCAAACACTATGTAAATATATCTCTTTTTAACTCTTCAGTTCCAAGCCTGTGTTAATCATTACTACTCTGCACAAAATAAATGAAGAAATATCCTGAACAGCAGACTAGAACAATTAAAAATCCAATAAATACATAAGCTCGCTTTAAATGTGAGAACTGAAAAATGTTTTAAACCATCTTATTGATGGTATTCAGTGATGAAGTGATGAGTACCAGCAAACAGCAAGACCCTCAGTAAGTAGACTCATATCTAAGGAATACTTCCAAAAGGGTTGATGATACCATCTGCAAAGGAGAACTATAGGTATACATAGTTAGGAGAACATCACCAAAATAGCACAGAAAAATCTCAGAGATTGCTCCAATGCCATTTTTCAATTTAGTTCATTATTTACAACTATTTGTACTGGGTCTGGTTGGGATTAAGTTAATTTTCTTCACAGCTGCCTGTATGGTGCTGTGTTTTGGATTTGTGACTAAAACAGTGTTGATAACACACCAGTGTTTTGGCTGTTGCTGAACAGTGCTTACACAGCATCGAAGTTTTCTCTTTCTGTCACTCCCCCCCCACCCCATCCCACAGTGAGTAGGCTGGGACTGAACAAGATGCTGGGAGGTGACACAGTTGCTGCAGCTGACCTGAACGGACCAAAGAGACAGTCCATACCGTGGAGATTTCTCATGGTTATGGTGTTCTGTCTTCTCAAGTAACTGTTACGTTTGCTGAGACCCTGCTTTCCAGGTAGTGGCTAAGCATCTGCCTGCTGATGGCAAGTATTGAATAAATTCCTTATTGTGCCCTCCTTGTGCACGCCACTTTGCTTCACTTAGTAAATTGTCTCTATCTTGACCCACGAGTTTTCTCACTTCTGCTCATCCAATTCTCTCCCTATCTTGCTGAGGGGTGGATGAGAGTGACTGGGTGGTTGCATAATTGCTCGCCAAGGTCAAGCCACTACACTATTTCAACCGGAGATTTAAAAAAAACCCCTTTTATATAATGTATGTCTGGGAAAGGAAGATACATCTTTACAGCTGTTGGCATGAACAAATTGGAACTGGTTGTAATGCTGTCCCAAGGATCACACTGCATAATGACAACAATTTTGATTCTGTTAGGTATCTTGACCCTGAAGGATTACTGAACAAACACTTCTGTTATCAGTACCACTCCCTCCTTGTTTAATCCTAAACTGAGGATTCTTGAAAAGCCATGACACATGTATGTAATGAAGAAACAGATCCTTTGAAATTTTTACTAATCATGGACGGACTTGGAGAAGTTCATTCCCAAAAGCTAGGGAATTAGTCATCTCCAAAACAGCAGGAGACTTATCTGGTTGCCATTGTTCTGCATAGAATGGCAGAGCTTGTGTGGATCTTATTATTATATGAAAGATCATCTCCAATTTAATGCTAAGGCATTTTCATTTAGTTTTTCATATTCAGCTAAACAGATCATATTTGCAACAGATGATAATAAAAATTAGGGGAAGGGAAGGAATAGAAGAGTATCAAGTCCATAATGTTTCCCAAAGAGCAAGAGCCCTTCAAAAACCCCTTTTCCTTTCCAGATTTTATCTTCACCTAAAAAATCTGATATACCAACAGGAATATACTTCATTTAGTTCTGATGGAATAAAACATTGTAGTAATGCTACTCAGCAAGCTGTTGGGAAGCAGCCTGAAGATCCAGACCCTCAAGTTACTTCATATTTCTAGGTTTGTTTAAAGGCAGATACATAACAAGTGGAGAAAAGGAATGATATTTTTAAAAGGATATGCCTTGAACTGATATTTCCAGGCTTACAATTAAATGACAGGAAGACAGTCATCCATGTGGAAATTATCCTTTCCAGTACAGTAATGCAGAACAGGAAGATGAGGACAGAAATAAAATGGCAGTACAAGAAATATACTGGCATGACTTATTTTAGAAAAGTGCTAATGAGAAAGTAAGAGGCTGATGCTGAACCAAGTTTCACAATCAGAATTTTCAATCCTCTTATATTATACAATCTTTAATGAATGGAGAATTATCCTTGTACTGATATTTTTATGCCCTCATTTTTCTCTTCTAGATGATGGCCAAATATTTCCCTGAGCTGTCACTTTCTAGCTGATTAATCAATCAAGTAGTTTAGCATCTACATAATCAAACTAAGGAGTCCTTCAGAAATTTTCTATCAGAATGATGGCCTCAGTACTCTGGCTGCAGTGAAAGCCTTTTACTCATGAGTGGCTTATATAGCTTTAGCAGTCTTCATAGACTCCCACAACTAAACCCAACATCGTATTTATTACATTTCTAGTTTTACTTTTTTTCCTCTTTTTGACACCATCTCTTACACTTTTCATTTCTAGACTCGAGCATTTTAATTCTATTGATGAGAAGTGAAGACGCAATGGGTTTCCCAACCCTTGA
The DNA here is from genome assembly GCA_013400195.1 of Aramus guarauna. Classification (NCBI taxonomy): domain Eukaryota; kingdom Metazoa; phylum Chordata; class Aves; order Gruiformes; family Aramidae; genus Aramus; species Aramus guarauna. The sequence continues at coordinate 169,298 of VXBL01004075.1, read as the reverse complement.
AACTCCTTGTCTATAGGAATAACCAGGATAACCACTTGGTTAGTAAAGCAAGCCAGGACAGTACTGAAATGTCCTGAGTCCTACTCCAGTTCTTGTTAGGTTGCATAGACTGAATATGATACAGCACAGCATTTTTCATTGAAGAGACAAATGCAAATGTATTCAGTGAAAAATCATGTTATATAATTGACTGTTGTGTAAATCCCAAAGTAAATTAGGTGACTCATTGTGGGATTTTGTGTTTTTTTAACCCTTGTAACTGTGAGTCCATTATCCTGACCAGTTTAATCTAAATTTCTTTTTTTCTTTCACTTTTAGGAGGTCTGCTTTTTGAATGCCAATATAAAATATAAACATAAATTTTCTTATACTTTCAGTGTTCATGAGCTGTGTACTGGCCTCACAATGCCAAACTCATTCTCGAAGCACTTTCTGCTGGCTTCCAGCATCTTGGCTAGTCATGCAGTGATAATTTCTACTTCCAGCTCCCATTGATTGATTACATTGCATTGATATACAGCCAGAACACCCTGAATCCTACCCTATCTTGTCTAAACCAGACTTCACGATCCATGTTCACAATTTACAATGAGGTACATACTGAGTTGCCAAGCACAGAAGTCTGGCCTGCATGACTGAGGAGGAGGAGGTCTTACTGACCATCCCTCTCCTGGTCCCTGGTGGGATGAAAACTACCTATGTCACACCAATGAACTGAATTAATCAGACAACTAAAATAATACATTGAAATAGATGTTTTCAGCTCATGTCTGTGAATTACAAATAGCTCAATACTATTAAATTTTACACATTCTTTAGCTATCTGAAAGTTACCTCCTCTTGGCCTCAGTCTGGGATAACATCTGGCTGAAAAACAATTTTCTTATAGGTGGATTAGCCCTTAATTTTCAAGATAGAATGTGTTATTGCTGCTCTTGTAAATGTGTAGTCCATTACAGCAGGTAATGAAAAAACCATCTGTCTATGGTAGTAATCTCTAGTGGAAGCAATCTCACATAAAAGTTCATACTCTCCCACTGGATGCTTTAATGAAAAAAAATAAAGCACCAGGGACACACTTCCTCAGTATTTCTTGATTCTCCAAAATAAAGAAAATCAGGCCAAATGTACTCTAGAGAAGCAGATCACTCATCTCAATAAGGCACTCTGCTAAAAGACAATTGCTCACTTTTCAGAGTAGTTGGCCTAAGTTTAACTGTAAGGTCCAATATAATGTTTATGAACTACGAGTCAGCGGCTGCCTCTTGAAAAATCTATTGTTAAGTGTGTAGCTGTTGGTACCAAGTCAGCTGCTGACAAGGAGTAACTTAAAGAAGTCAGCCTGACTCCAAATATACACAAGAAACTCCGTATTTAAAAAGTACATTGTAATAAAAAAGTTGTATTTGTATGTCAACAAAAGAAAATATCGTTCTTAGGATTTGTCTTGTAGAACAAAATAATTTTATAGGCAATACAAACCAACGTATTCAGTGCTACCAGGAAAGTGATGAGTCTACTACTACCCTCAAACCATGAAACCTCTCAATTACAATGATAGTGACTGGCTCATGGAGCCCTCTTAAAAGTCAAAGACCCTGAAAGAATAAAAAGCCAAAATATACTAAGAAGGTACTATGAGAAACATAGGGAGTTATATATCCCTTATCTCATGAAGAAAAAGGAAAACCAAAAGTTTATCAGTTCCAGTGTACTCACTCTACATTTTTACTTAAAATCAGAATTGGGTTATATACATTGGATTTTGCCCTGAACAGTTTTAAGCCAGTTGAATACCTATAGAAGTAGACCATTTAGATTAAACTAAGAATGAAAGCTGAATGACATAGCTTGAGTGGTGATCTTGCTGCCCCTAATTCTTTTAGGTTTTCCTTCTTCTGTCATGTTCATGTCATTTCTCCTTCCTTTATTTTTCAAGCACTATTGCATCCATCATCCCTGCCTGATCTTCTAGGAACATTTCAAGTCTGGAACTGGAGCCAGAGAGCTGCTAAGTCTGTGTTTAGAGCTGAAACCAATCTAGCTACTGTAAAGAGACAACTGTCTGGCTGCAGACTGGCTAAGTTCCACCATTAACATCTCCCTGCACAGTATGCTGAAGGGTGAATTGAGAGCTGATTGTAACCATGGTACTTCTCTGAGAAACAAAGTGGGATTGAAAACTATATAGCGAGGATTCCTTTATTGTCTTTGCATACAACAGGGAAAAACTACCGGTTTTCTCTTTATGTACACACAGATTCCTGACACACAGATTTGCGTGGGCCATGATAAGAATAATTTCCATGAGGTTTTGAAAATTATGGTAGCGCTTCCTTACATCAGGAAGTCACTGAGAAGTAGATTTCTAGCAAAGAGGAGACACATATATGCCAAAAAATATGGGAGTTCCATGTCTGCAGTGCCAAATATCTTATGCAGTTCTAGAGATCAAAGAATTCTGTAATGCCATTTATGCAGAGCAAATTTATATGCTCTTGGCTCAGTTATGAAGTGATGAGACAAGAACAAAGTTTGTGCCAAGAACTGCACTGCACAGACAGAACCTAAGTGAATACAGAAAAGATAAATTCTAACAGTGCTATAATTTACATTTTGTTCGGTCTCTGTGTTTTAACTGATCTATATAAACCCAAAACATGCAATGCACATTAAAAAATACACCCTAAAACCGGTACTGAGCAGACAAGAGAATAGTTGGTGAGCCACTACCGAGAAGAAACATGAGAAAAAGGCCATGAAAGCCTCCACTGAGCAGAAATGAGCAGTGGGAAATCTAAACTGAGCCTGTTAGGGATTTTGTATCTAGCAAATGTATTCAGCAGACTTAAGCTGCAGTACTGCTGCTACAGTACTGCAGTACTACATGGGTAGTAGTATAGTGATAAAACAGTCACAGGTTATGTCTTCATACGAAAGTTACCTCACTAAGACTTTCCCAAAAAGTCATCTCTGACTACAACCAGGAACCTCCAACATGGAATTCATGGATAGGATTTCAAAAGACTATTAGAAATCTATAAGCTTTTTGATAAGCAGTGGTAGATTCACTTTGCAATGCATTAATTTTGAGCCAAGTATTTGTTTTCTGCTGGTTTATGGTGTTTTTGTAAATGAAAAACAGTATATTAAAGCCAGTTCTCAGTATAGAGCTGTTCTAAAGGTCATTCAGAACTTGAGACAATCTTTGCAACTCAAAAATAGCAGCTGAAAAACTAATATTCAGAGGATGCATTTTAAAAATTGCCCTCCTTTTACTTGCAATGTAAAAAAAAACCCAAAACCCGATTCATTGCTATAGCTACAATCAACGTAATATACCGGAAATACACATTTGTTTAACTTGTGCTCATATTCAGTAAGATGCTCATGGTATTCTGTATTACAAATGTCATGAGTTCTTTCCTCTGTAATTAGATGAAAATCATACTCTTGACCAGGTAACTTCTTTTCTGGGAACTGTTCAAATCTAGTGAGAATCTGAATATATACTGAAATTATTTAGAATGCTAGGTTAGCAACATGCAAGCAAGAAAAAAAGTGTCTCCTTCTCTTCCTACACATAGACCACAGTAAACTTCTTTAACAGTGAAGAATCACCACAGATTTTTTTTTCTTTTTTAAATAGGCTTGTTGCTTTAAACTACAAGCTTTACCATCTGCTCTATACTAATTAAGAATGCAAAGAGAACACATTTCACAGTTACATCAGCACATAGTAAGATTAAACTGTTTAAATGACTAGGTAAAAGCTTCTCATGCTTGTACAATGATATTTCCAGCTGTGTTTCCCATGTTCATGACATAAATAAGGAAAAATGATACCCTAGATATCATGAGAGTTTTACAGTTACGAAATACTTACTTGTATCTGCTATTAGATACAATGATCTGGCAGCTTAGGACTGCAGTATTCAGAGCATGTATTTTCAAATCAAACCTAAATTTTAAACATGCCTTTAAAGTTATTCATTTGCTCAGACATCTTGTCTTTATGCAGGCATTCTTAGGCAGTCTGATTTTAAGGAATACTGCAGTTGCAAAGGCAATGTTACCAAAGGAAAGATTGAGAATGTGTGACTGCTAGATCTAAACTGTCTCTTATGGTTGAACAGCAACTCCACTGCTGCCTCTGAAAGATAATTTTCAATTCTAAGGGATACTGACTGAAATCTAAAACTATTTACAAAAGGTTTCTAGTTCTGTGTTCAGCATTGACTAGATGGAATAGTTTCCACCCTTTTAAAATCCCCTAACTTAACCGTAGTTGTTTCAGTTTGTTCTTTTGAATCTGGACCAGTAACTGTGCAAAAGTGAAAAGAAAAGATAAAGAACAGTTTAAATATATCTAGAAATAGAGCAACTTCTTATGATAAGAGAATCTATGCAATAATATCATAGTTATCTTAGCTAACATGAAAACTCACTAGTGGCAATGAATATGAATCATATTTACTGAGATACTATTTTTATTAATATCTGGGAAATTTAACAAGGTGCTGAGGAATGCTTAGGTCAGAAAATGACATCTGGCGAGTGATAATCATAAACAGAAGCATTCCTTTAAAGAGTAAAATTGAGTGTGTCTGAATCTGCAAAAATCACAAATGCAGAATATAATGGCTGAAATACAGAGAGAGATTTAAGAAGTAATCAAAAGTAAGAACAGGTATTCGAACACACAAAAAGCAGCCAGATTGAAATAAAAAGGATGGGTTTGCCAAGCTGTAAGAGAAAAATGGGACAAGCAAAAGAATTCCTCGTCTTTTATTAAAGATGAGATACCACGAGATTCTGCAACAAAGCATCACCAGGTCCATTAGACTTCCATAGATTGCTGTTGGTTCAGATGGAAAATGGGAATAGCTATGGTTTAAGTAAGAAGATTTGTAAGCAATGTAGAAGGAAATTTATAGAATTATCCTGGCCTCTGACTATAAACTAGTCATTAAACATGCAGAAGATGGATAATAGACTGCACATTTTAAAATATATTCCTTAAATTACTTAGAAAAGCAAACACTGCATAAACTAGCATTCAGTGTTGGACATGCAATATAAGGGTTGAATTGACTTGTCAGTTTCTGCTTTTCCTTGTTTCTTCAAGTTTGCTAAGTAACATTTCATATTTTATAAACATAACTTGCTTTATAAAACAATTCTCAGAATAAACAGTTGCAGGCATTACATAAATCAACCCTTTCCTTTTTAAGTTTCATACCAATGCTGCTGTTATGTTTCCCCATTCTGCTTCACCAATTACCTATAACAAAAAAATCAAATACACTCACAGTATTTCTCTATTGGACTGCCTCTTTGCACAACCTTCCTAAGTTTTTAGTTTTGGTCTCTGGACCTTTCTGCCAAACTTACCTGGAGAATCTAGTCATGCAGGCTTAATAACTGACTGGTCTTCAACACTGAACTGTTGAGAGCTTGGCCTTCTTTAAGATTAAAGTACTTTATTTGTCAGTGCAGGTGGGTGAGCAGGGCTTAACAACAGTCCCACCTGGCCCTCATAACTTGGCCCTTAGCCAGCAACCTGGTTTTAAACCACCTTGCATTCTGACCCACCTGCCACCAGTTTGAGGAATAATGGAAAAGATTCTCCTTAATTAATGTACAAACAGTTAAAAAAAGCTCGTTCAGCATTTGTGTTAAATGGGATTTTCCGGGGGTGTTTTATTTACTCAGGTTTGGGAGGCTGAGGAGAGGCACCCCAGAGGAAGGTCAGATATGATTTGGCGGTCCTGTCAGAGGGGCCGCTAGGGGACGCTCACGGCTGCCCACAAGGTTCTGAGAGGGCATTTGGATGCACCTCAGAGAAAGCTTTCAAACACACACCCCCCGCCAAAAAAAAAAAGGGGGGGGGGAGAGAAAGAAAGAAAGAAAGAACATTGACCATTGATAATTGACTCCTCAATCACCGCCGAGCAAGCAGACAGGCACTTGAAGACTCTAGGCGCACTGCTCCCCGGAGTCTTGCCGGCAGCTCCTCACCTCCGCGCCTAGCTGAGGCGGGATTCACAGCGAGGCAGCTACCAACAGCCCTCGCGCGGCCTCAGCCCCTTCCCGCCCTTCTGGAAGCTTCTCTGCCTCCTCACGGACGGCAGTTCCGCGCAGCGCCACCAGGGGGTACGCCAGCCACCGCCCCAGCTGTGAAGGGCGGGGAGCTTATATAAGGCCGGGCTGAGGTGTAAGGAGGCAGCTGCAGCCGGGGGCTCTCGTGGCAGGTTAGTACTCCTTTTCTTACTCATAACTCGGTGTAACTGCGAGGGATTGCTCCCTCCTCTGCCCTACTGCCTGCGGAAAGAACATACTTATTTTATTTATTTATTTTTTTTAGAGGGGGTAGTGCTCTGAGCAGCTGGTTATCACTTGCATGCTCCTCTTCTTTGTGTGCAGGGTGCTTTGCTTTCAGCTGTGCCACAGACTGACGTGTGAGGCCACTTGTTTCCTTCTACTTACGGTTTTATAGATATATATAACTCTGCTGGTTGTTGTGATGTGTTGAGGGATAATTGTTTGCCTTATCTGTTGGCAGAACTCCCTCCTCCCTCCCCCTTTAATAAACTGAACAGCAGGGTGCTAACAAAAGAAATGGCTATTACTAAAGCATGTTTCTGTTGTGGAAGAAAACAAGTTCACAATTTTGTTTTTTTTATCAGAGTCCAACATTCCTTAAGGGAGTGGGATAGGTTTAAAGTAGCTATTAAAATTATTACTTGGAAATGAAATTTGATTAAAAAAGCAGCAGCCCCATTGCTTTACAAAAACATTCAAGTAAAATAGTGCTGTTTCAGGTCGTTATTTGAGCTCCATGTGCTGTCTTAGTGAAGATAGCTACTTAAAATATTACAGATATGAAATGGGAAGCTGTCTAACCTATTATTATTTGATATTTGAACAACAAATACAGGCCACTACAAGGTAAAAGACTTGCTCGGCCTATTAGTAAGTGCTTATTATTTCTGTAGCACAAATGGGAATGATTTTCACACAGTAGTATTACATTATTTTTATTTTTTTTAAATAATATTCACACTCTGCAACTTGGAAACTTGAGAAACACTCATTGTTTTCTTGCTGTTTTCAAAGGCATCCAGCAATCAGATCCTTGGTGATGCATGATGTTAGGTGTCATTAGGCGCCAGTGTAGAAAAAGTTGGTATTTCATGCGTGGTTTTAAGATTCACTTCTACAGAAATATGTGTAGGAACAAAGCAAATATGAATTGTGATTGCATCTTTGGTACACTAGGAACTTGTGTCCTCAGAAAGACAGTCTTTGCTAACCAATAATATGGAAGGATGGAAACTCAGTGGTGTAAAGTGACTTAATGCATTTTAATGTCTTCCACCATTTTTAATGCTGTTGAAATGGTTGATTTTGGATGAAACTGCCTAAGTCGTCTTTGTCCTGAGTTACTGTCATTCATACAGCTCTTATTTTCTCTGCTGTTCTCCTGTGTATGTTGATACAGTCGTACTCACATGTACATCCTGAATTACAGGTAGGCATTGCAGGTTTTTTCCCCTCAGTTTTAGTCAAGTATGCAGAACTGTCCTGCTGAAGTACTGCAGAATGAAAGCTCTCTGAAATTTCTTTAAAAATACGTAGTGTGGAATGGAAGCCTCTAAATTAGGTTTTGCTTGTTCGTTTTGAAGTTGGCCCACAAGCATGAAGTGACTTGTTATTTCGCACTGAAACTGTGTCCTAAAGCCCACGTGTGAAGCTGTGGTAAATGTGCTGAAGACCAATGCTTTATGGTCACATAATGCCAGGACTGAAATAAGCCAGCTTTTTGATGACTGTTGCTAAACTCATAGTTAGCAGAGGTGGTAATAATGCCTGTAAGGGAACTGAAATACCAAGGCAATCATTGCCTGGAAATAAAAACTTTTACTTACTGGCAGCCTGCTAGAGCAAAGTCTGTGGTAGCCCTTGACCCTCATGAAAATGATATTAGTGTACTAACAAGTAGTAGCATAAGCTAAGCAGGTGCTAGGAAGACAGTCTCCTGTATGATTTCTGTTCTACGAAAACAGATTATACATAGTGTGATAGAAACATTATATTTACTGACCTTTATTCTCCAGAATAAAGAAAAGCCTTGCTAGAAGTAGAGAGTAGGATGATTGCTTGAAAATAGAAAGTGTGGGTTCAGGTTCCCTGATGTGCCTACCTTAGACCAGATAGTTAAGTGTGGGCTACCCAGTTCCTAGCTCTTTCCATGTGTTTTTAATAATAGTATTTTTTTTAAAAAATTGCTTTCTTCTGACATGAGAAGAAATTTACAACTTGAAAATTAAAAAAGAAAACAACAAAACAGGGTAACTTTTGTGTCCAATTTGTAAAGTATCTATAAAAAAGTATCAAATGGTATATAACTGCCACTCACATAAGAAATAGTAATTTTTCTTGAATTAGTATTACTAATTTCACAAAGGAAAGTTTTGGACATTGGCACTGTGTGTGTGTAAACAGTGGTTATGGCATCAACTAGAAAAACTTCTATGTTCATACTTGTATTACATTGATTTTATAGAATTATGTTCTCTCATGAGCATATGGAAGCTGCCAATATTTGATAATACTTGTATTTTGTTATGATCAGATCAAGCTTTTAGTACAAAGCTGAGTAAGTGTTGCCAAGATATTTGGCTCATATGATAGATTAGTATACCTCAGGTTTTTCTTTATGCCTTTGTCTGTTCTGGCTTTCTTTAACAAATGGGTTTAATTAGCGATAATACTAAAAGTGAGACAAAGTAGAATGCTCAATTCTTTGCTAGAAATAGTTGTTCGGCTTAAGTGGAAGTGTGAATCTGTGTGAAAAAGATAGTTATATGCACTTTTTCAATTCACAGTGTGTTTCACTGAACAGCTGAGTTGGCTATTGGGGAGAATCCTGCTGTGTACATATTCAAGCGATCTTTTTACAACCTCCACTAACCTTACGCAGTTTTCAAAAAAGCACTTAAAATAGTGGGTTTGCCTCATAAAATTCAGAATACCTGAGGCTTGACCCCTGTGCTTAAGTATGACTGTGTCCTGTATTTCCTTGTTTTATTCATGTTGTCATTTTGTATGTGTAACAGGATGTCTAGCAGTAAATTCAGTGTTACTGTAAAAATTTTCCAGTAGATACCATCTTCGTTATTTTCAGCTAAATGCTTGGAAGGAGAGGGGTTTTTTGTATTGTTAGGTTCTGTAGTAAAAAAAGTGGTGTTTGACAAAAATGTGGCTGTTTGTGTTGTGGTTTAACCCCAGCTGGCAACTAAGTACTACACAGCCACTAGCTCAACTTCCACCTCCGGGGTGATGGGGGAGAGAATTGGAAGACTAAAAGTGAGAAAGCTCGTAGGTTGAGATAAAGACAGTTTAGTAGGTAAAGCAAAAGCCATGCACGCAAGCAAAGCAAAACAGGGAATTAATTCCCTGCTTCCCATCGGCAGGCAGGTATTCAGCCATCTTCAGGACAGCAGGGCTCCATTATGCATAATGGTCACTGGAGAAGACAAACACCAAAGCTCTGAACATCCCCCTTTTCCTTTTTCTTCCCTCAGCTTTATATGCTGAGCATGATATCCCTTTGGTCAGTTGGGGTCATCTGTCCTGTGTGTGTCCCCTCCTAACTCCTTGTGCACCCCCAGCTACTCACTGGTGGGGTGGTGTGAGAAGCAGAAAAGGCCTTGTCTCTGTGTAAGTACTGCTCAGCTGTAACTAAACCATCCCTGTCCTATGGTTTCCAGCACAAATCCAAAACATAGCCCCATACCAGCTACTAGGAAGGAAATTAACTCGATCCCAGCCAAAACCAGCACAGTGTGTCTGCTGGTCTTACTATATTTGCATGTCAAGGTGCATTTCTGTGACCTATGGATAAGTGTCTTGTGTGTAAATATGTGGAAATCTAAAGGTATAGATAGACAATCAGGGTACCTGAACGTTGTGTGCTTATAGCGTGTCAAACACTTAAATACTTCCTGTAACCATGTTTATACTTACAGATAAGCTACTTTGAACCTGTTGGAAATGACAGACTATAAACATGCAAATAGGCAGGAATCACAGCAAGGCCACCATATGAAAGACTTCTCCCCATCTCTTTCAGCGGTTACTTGGTTGTTTATTTGTACTCTGTATAAATATGCCAGATTTTGGTACCCAAGTTGGATATTTAATTGGAGGATGTGAATAGGAATGAAGTGTCTAGAATACTTTATTTCATTGTATTAGCTGCGTGATTGAATACAGAGGTATGATGTGATCAAATATTAGGCTTTGTAAGATTTGCCTCATGATTGTGCATCTCAGAAAATATGCCTTTATAAGATTTAGTAGGCTTTCTAAATCTATGACTTTCTAATGAATACTAGATATTTTATTTACCCATTTATGTCTCACTGTAAATCAATTTAAAATGATTTAGGTACATTAGGTACCAGACCTCTTTAGTTGATCTGGTAGAGAAACCGAGACTAATAAGCAATAACAGAAACTTCCTCATTTTCTAAGTTTACTGTGTTTTAGCAAAACTACATTGTCATTCTGATTTCTGTGAGGAGTGGGTTTTAAGTCTGAAATAGACCATGAGGAGTATAAAATCTTTCATGTTTACAATTCTGTTCTGTGTTAATATTCATTAAGCTGAGGAAAGATGACTCCTAGTTGACAATGGTGCAAGTATGTTACTTAGTACAATTTTTAAGTTAAAGTTTTAGGTAGAAGGGTGGTTGGTAGTATCTGTACCTACACACGTACCAGACTTGATACTGTGTTATAGAACTTTAGTAACATCATATAAGAGTGAATTTCTACCTGCTCTCATTCTCCTAAGTTAAAGGAGAGAAGACAGAAATAGTTAAGCATTAAGGTAGTGTTTATTTCATACTTATCAACCAGTGGATAAGCATTTTCAGATTGATATTTGAAAAAAAGAGTTTAGCTGATGTAATCTATATTGAACAAATAAAAAAAAAAAATTATTTGCCAAGAAAATAAATTATATGACAAACTAAATCAGCTTACAGTATTTTTCTTCTCCTAGCTGATGGATATCTGATGGGACCTATATTTTGTCTTGTCTATTACTGGGGCACAAAAGAAAATAATTCCTTGTCTTTGATAGCAAATATTTATTAAGAGTATTCTTTTTATTTTATTACCTTATCTGAGCTGTGCTGTTTAAGACCAGTGATTGTCAAAGTAAGTTTTATTTGTAACTGCCCGAGCCAGAACTGTCAGCATATTCTCTGGCCTATCCCAGGGCCCAGCAATCCAGCCAGCACAGTTTTCTTCTGTGCAACCTAGCTCATGTCCTAGGTTCAGTGAGGGATGGCCTACCTATAATCAGTGCCTGTTTGGTTCTCTAAAGCTCTGGGTACTGCCAAGGCTTTTCTCCAGAGTGCAGGATAGACTCCAGGGAGAATCCTTTCTTCCTGCTGCAGCCATCTTTTTTTGCAGTCCATCTTTGCTGTTGTGGCTGAGCAAGGTGGGGAGAAGAAGGAAGCAGAGACTTGTAATATTTTTCTTCCTACAACTACAATGAATGTCCTTGCTATCCAACTTATCTCACCGCATTAGGTGGGTGAGAATGGGTGGGGATCCTATAGCTGTGTGCGCACAGAAGTGTTTGTGTTTGAGTACACTGGCTGCCATTCTTCTGTCCCCACAAATTCAGAGTTAAAGCGAGTCTGTGTAGATGCCAGAGATGAGGAAAGTTAGGTGAACAGAGAGTGTGCTTGTGGGGAAAATGAGAGAAGAAAGAAGAGAACTGGGGGGGTAAAAGCTAGATTCAATTGCCTTCCACTTTTTCTTCTGAATTCCGCATCCTTTCCACTTTCTTTCTCACAGTTTGAGAATGTGAAGGTACAATACCTTTTTGTTTGTTTCCGCTTGGTAGTGAAATTGCTGGCTTGTATAGAAATTCCCTTTCTCACTACTTTTTTTCAGTAACCCTACTTACAAAGGGTTAAGCAGTGGTAATACTGGGGTAGTGTCCTTGCCTTGAGGTAGCTTCCACTTCTCCATTCAGAAGTTACACAGGTCCCTGAAATGTCCTGCCTTTACTCTGTAAGCATTTCTGTTCTAGCGTTTTGTAAGAGTGGAAGAATGCTGGGAGAAAGGAGTTTAAGAGCAAATTATAGAAGAGGTTCATTCATGGTTCACTGCTAACATGTGAAGAATCTTGGGATCTGTAATTTTAACTATGCTGAGTTTTCAATTCTTAAAAATTATGACTTGAAACTTTTGTTCCTTCAGAGACTTTTACTTTTTTTGAAGACATTCACAGACTTATGGAATTCAGGATGTGCTTTCTTCATAGATAGCAAGTATTCAAGGTCTAAATTCATATAAATATGGTAGTCCATGTAATCTCATATATTTACCCAGGAATATGGAAGAGTTGCATGAAATATAAAGAGCAAAAAAAAAAAATTAATTGGTTCATCTATCCTTGTCTATATTGTGGGGATAGCCTGTAGCACTGTAATTATCTCATGCATAAAAATCTTGCATTCAGATAATTACACACTTATTCAACCCTGGTATAATGCATAAGACTATCACAATTAAATTATAGGTCTAGATTAAATGTGAAATGCAAACTTTTAAAGGAATTGGCTAGCACTATACAGGGGCATTATTTTATTCCTCTGAAAGCAAAATAAACCTTTAACTTCCACAATACAAATGCATCTGCATAACTGCTTGCTGCTGTTGGGTATTTTTCTTCCACAAGGCTAATCATTCTAGAATGCCCAAATAATAAATCTTTTTCACAGTTTAAAAGAAGGAAGGTTGGAATAAAATTTGGCATGGTCTTAGTCCTATTTTGAACTCGGGGTCTAAAATGGGCAGTTCCTTTTAGGATTAATAGGCAAATTAGAAATATACCTCAAGGATTGTATTGTTTATGCATCTTTGCTTGAGTCTGACACTAATTTTCCCACAAAAAAAGCCACAATTTTTTTTTTTGCAGTCTTGTGCTATTAATTTGTCTTCTCTTACTGCCACTCTTTATGAAGTGTATGTTTATATGAGGTTCAGTGTGCTATAATTTAAGACAAATGTGTATGATTTCTTTGCTAATTAACTTGTTGTAATGGGAATATTTAGGAACTAATAGGTGTAATATGTAGTAAGTTTTTCTTCTGGAGTTTCTACTGAAGGAAGGATAACACATTGAATAGTGGAGGTACAACAAACAGTTCTAGCTTGGATCAAGTAATTTGTGCTTCACTTATCTTTGTACTTCCATGTTATTTAGTAGAGGTAGTTATTCATATTGCTCAGTTTAGAATACACTGAATAACAAGAGCCGTAGTATATCATTTAGCAGTTCACTTAGAAGCAGGTTTTGTATTGTATATGTGTAATAGGGGAAAGCAAATCTACCATAGGAATAATGGGCACAGGGAGCTTTATGTAGTTTAGAAAGGGAAGAGAGGCGAACTGCAAAAGTCCTGGTGAACTCGTTTATTAGTCATTGTATTTCATTATATGATATGTACACGGGATTGCTGCACGTGCTTTTTGAATGCCGTTGTCCTTGCGACATTGACCTAGTTAATGCAATGGAAGCCAGAGAATGGAGGAGAAAAAGCTTTTTAGGCAAGGTGTCTTATATGGAGTAGTGTCTACCTTGTACTGTGGTGAGAGAGGAAGATCTCTCTGAGAGGAAAATACTCAATCATTGCTGATTCTTAGATGTTTCTGATAGCTTTACTTAGTATGTTGAAACTGAATATGCAAAAATGAATGGGAATGTCTCTGTTCAATTGTGTGTCTCCAGGCAGTATGTTCCTTTTCCCTTGTGAAAAAAATTATTTAGACTTGAAGAATAATACTTGTTTGTTGTGTTTTAGGGCATTGTTTGCACAGAGTATAGAAAGAGAAGTTCAGGGACACCATTATTTCCCTCCCCTCAGTTTCTTCATCAGGACTCTTGAGAATTGCTGTCTAAATCTGTAACCTCATTTATATTATTTTAAAACCACTGCAAAGTAATTTTTTCATTTGTGTTGTCACAAGCTGAAATGCTTTTGCTAGATCCTTTTTTACCTGACATATTCTTATTTTATGCTCATTTTTATACAAAAGCTGATACTTCTGCCATTTTTTTAATCTTAAAGGCTTCTTACTAAAGGACATCATAGTTAGTCTTAGGCTTCCTCAGGTACCTCTCTTCTTTGGTTTCACTTCCTGTATTTCCACCCCCCCATTACAACAGATTACGTCTGTTCTTCACATAAACAGAATTATTTTTTCTTTGTTATTAAAATGACTCAAAATTAAAAATCAGGAAAACTAAGTCTTCTATTCTATAACTAAATGTAACACTGAAAAGAGAAAAGCAGCTAGCAGGACACTTAAGTTGTGTGTCGTGAAGCCGCTAGGTTAGGAATAGGTTCAATGAATTCTTTTTCTTAGAACAATATGAAACAAACAGGGAGTTGTTTAATAAAAAAGCCTGTGTAGGCACATTGCAGAAAGATCTGTTATTAATCTGTGTAATGAAACAAGTCAGATTCTGCGGAACAAGTTTGTATTCCTGCTGAAATTTAACATTAATCTACAACTGTTTCTAGTTATTCCTCACATCTGAGATGCTAAAATGCCAGTAAAAATTGAGCAGTCTGGAATGGAAAAGACTTACTACAATATGATGCCTGCTTTATTTCCCTGTTTTTGCAGGGGTGTTCGCTCCATTTTTTTTTCCCTTGAACACTGTTCAACCCAGTCATCAAGGGCTTAAGCTATTGAGCTTATTTCTTGATGCATCAGCCAAACCTTTGGCACCAAGGCTGTAGTAAGAAGATACATTAGCTGAGGTATCTGTAACTTTGAAGTGCCACAGAAGACTTAATTTCTACTGAATAAAGTGTGTATTTAATTTTAGTGTCTGATCTAAAGAACATCACTATTAACTAAAATATAAAATTACCTGTCTTGCCACATCATCTTTCCTTTCACTACATCTAGCGTAAGCTCTATTTCAAGGATTTAAGTGAGTTAAAGTGTAAGACCAATTTTTGTCCTATTAATTGAACAGAGCTTCACTTTCAAAACATATAGGATGATTATCATTAGATATAGGTCCAGTCCTGGTGAAAAAGCTTTTGTACTGATCTTTAGGACAGTCAATGATGGTACTGTAAATTGAGTGCAATGAAAAAAGGTGGAAAATTGCCATCTTGTCTATTACTTGTCAGTTTTATGTGTATGTCTGTTTTTATTTGGTTTAATATTGTGGCTTGTATACACACAAGGAAATACAATATACAAATAAAATGTCAATTATAAACTGTAGTTCATAATCTTCTGTTGTAAGAAATAATGGATGTGCCTTATTACAACATCAGTACGTACACGTGGATATGACGTTCTCCCAGATTCTCTGCTTCTTTTGATATCATCCAACTAGCTAGTATGTGCTGTACCTGTTTGTGTGTCTAAACCACCAACTAGGGTGAAAGTTTTTAGCTTCTTGCTGTGTATTTGAGTGATGGAAACAATGTGTTGTTGGTAATAATGTTACTTCACAGTATTCCTAACTTCCTAGTGTGTTTTTGTTTGGATCTCCTAGTTATCTGGTGGTGTTTAGGTTTTACATGATGATAGTGTGTTAGAACTTACAGCAAAGTACTCTTAAATTTATGGATAATCAGAATTCTGAACATTTCTTGACTCAAATTATAATGTTAACATAGCCTACATAATGTGTCATGATGTACTACACATAAATTTATACCTTTAGAAATGGGAAGTACTTTGTTACATTCTAAGGGCTTAGGAGTGTTTTGATTTTAAAGTGTTATACGCTCCATCTATTTCATTTCATGATTTCATGCTTTGAAAGAAGAGATTTTTAAGGAGATAACTATCTATCTCAAGATCAGCAGTCAACGCATGGACAGAGTGCAAGTTATTCTGAAGCTAAGCATTTTTAGTATTAATCATAATAGACAAGCAGACCTAAAAGTAAAGATAATATCATTATATATGCAATCATACTAAAAAAAGTGTGCAAGATTGACTACCAGAACTGTAATAAAAAGGAACTGCAGAAATAGGCAAGGCATTGAAATACTTTGTAAAATTAGAAAGTAGGGTATGTTTAAGGATGTAAACAGATCAAACTGAACAGCAGTCTAGCATTATCTACTACTAGAGAGTAGACTGGGAGCAGTAATTTTAGAGTTTCAGTAATACAAGCAACATAATTGAAGTTGGAAAGATAAGGGAGGGAAATGAGCAGCAGTGATCACAATCCTATTTGAGTTGGGATTATAGCAGATATTAAAGCTACAGGGGTATAAAGACAAATTAATTTCAAAAATATTAACTTCAGCAAAAATGGAGAATAGTGTGCAGTGCCATAAATCATAAAGCTTGCACAGGGAATATAGTTCACTGTAAATTTACCCTTGTCATAAGGAAAACCTTTGCCCATTCCCTGAGCAAATGCACCCCCAAAACCAGAATGCAGGTCCTGAAATTTAACTGTGGGGATTACTCTTACTGTGGCCTTAAGAAAAAAATCCTAGTGTATTTTTGCATTCTACTTCTTATTTCATTAAAGCTTCACTCTTTATTTTATGAAAGCAGAGTAGTATTATTTACCCCGTAAGGATGTCTTGTGAATGAATTAAACTTTTTAAGATGTTTTGAGGATCTCATATGAACAACTCATACCTGAGAGTCAATTTTTTTCTTTTTTGAAAACTGGCATAATTGTAGCTATCTGATCCCATTCTTCAGTAAAACAGTCTTTTCCTAATGTAAATGTTATATTGCTTTTCAGGTGTTCTTTACATTGCCGTGCCACTGAAAGAAGCTGACAATCCCTAGGTGTCACAGATCAGGTAAGTGAGCTCCTGTGTGTGTAACTATTGGCGGTGGTAATTATGAGATATTTCCTGCTATCGAAAAATACTGAGACTTAGATATAATACTCTTTGAATGCAGGCTTTTCAAGAATATTTTAAAATAAATTATTCTTTATATCACAGAAGAAATTTTATATAAAAATTGTAGTGATTGCCAAGATTTTCATAAGTTACTAGTTTTGATTATCGATTTTCAGTCAAGACTAAAGTCCGAATGCTGGAAGACATGATGAAATACTGCCAGGGTCCTGCTGGGTTTTACAAGAAAATATATTTAAAAATAGAAATAAAGTCTATATAAGAGTAGCTTGTCCTGCAGCAATCTCTACTGCAATTACTTGTCATTAATAATGCAGTGTTGAAAAAGTTTGCTGAAGAAATCCAGATAATTAATATTTTATAGTTTCTAATATGCTTTGATTTCAGTTAGTGTTTTCCTACTTGAGCAAGGGAGAAGTGGTATTGAACAGTGTTTTTCCATATAAGTAGAGAAGTATTAATCATTTTCTCAGGAAACTCCCCTGGGAAGTTGCATCTTAGCGAAGCTTATTTTCAGGCTTCTTTCTCATTCACATTTGTTCTGATTAACATTACATGAGCCTTTTGCTTTAAAGTCCATGCGAGAAATCTTGATCTGCCAAAGTCTGAGGCAAAAATTTCCTGGTTATATTTGGAATGAAATCCTGACCCTATTAATAAGCAAAGATGTGACAAATGCCAAAGCGCTGAATAAGATCAGAACACAAAAGCTCCTTCTGCGTAACCACTTTCTAACTCATAGTTTTTTCACTATCTGGAGGCCTAAGATAGTGACTAAGAATATGTTCACCTGCTTTAACTTTATCAAAAGTAACCTCGTTGACTTTGGTGATGACTCATAATAGTTGATACAGTTTCACACAGTAAAGGAAATTTACAGTCTGTCAAATCGAAATGCAAGGGGAAGGGAGTATTATTTTTTTCTGTATTTCAGAGTAGAGCTACCGCAAAAAGATTTTTGCATACTCTGCTACTGGATGTATGTAAGCAGGAACCTGTCTGTGAAGAGCAGCACCAGAAGCCAGACTCTGTGAAACTGCAGAAGTTGTTATAGATATGATCCTAAAAAAACTTCCTTAAAAACCAGACAGAAAGCTTGTTTGAAGTCAGTAGGTATGAGTTAGTGGCAGAAATAGTCTGAAAATATTGTTTTTATATGGTTAATTTTCTCTGTGCAGGTATTTAAAATGCTCCTCTCTTGCTGTGTATTTTGCATTGATTTAGATGACTTTGAAATAGTATTAGCTCGATAATAATTACCTATTCTGATCATCAGTAAAGGAATTAGTCTTATGTCTTACCATAATTTTAATGAAGTGATAATTTCATAGCTATTTAACTGGAAAAAGAGTTAGTAAGGCACTGTTTATGGAATTCTGCTGCACCCATTAAAAACACCCCTCTATTTATTTGAAAAATACAAAAACCTATTACTCTGAATAGCCATTGAAATCAGAATACCTTCTTACTGCAGTGGTAACTACAGCATATAATAATTCATATAATTTAAAATATAATAATTTATATAATAATTAATTGAAGTCAGTATTGCCTCTTCTAGGACATATGATGAAGGTAACATTATCGGATATGTTCTTGTTAGATTTTGAAAAATCAAAATTAATAATTTTATTCTAATAAAATTTATTACATGTTTGCATTATGAAAGCTTCTATTTCTCTGGTTACTGCTATATGACACTGTTTCTTCATCTACCTGTTCCAGAGAGCTCTTCACCTATGCTGTGATGTTTTTGTATCTTTCAAGGAGGAAAAATCAGAGGATATTGTTAGTGGAATTTTGAGATTCTAGGCACTAATGATTTAGCAAAACTTGTCTTTCCAACCGATGATAAGTTGAAATACAATTATGCTGAATTATTTCATTACATCATTAAGTCTCAAAAGAATCCTCTATTACCTCCTGTTTCTTTTTTTTTAAGCTGACATTCTGTAGAAATTAATAATGTTCAATGACTGATTATTTTGCCACAGTGTAAAGGTATGGTAGGAGCTATTTGATTTAGCTAATATAGTAATAATCTGTCAGTATGTTGCCCTAAGCAGTATAATCTAGTTGACCTTTTTGTGATTTAAGTACATTTCCTTGATTGAAAAAAATCTCGATATATTTACATTACTAAAAATGCTTCTTTAGTACAAATATGTCATGCTCATTGTCTCAAAATGATATTACAGAGGGTAATTACTCTAAAGATTTATTAACTCAAAAATGTTCTAAATTGCCTAATTCATTAATTCCCACCTTATTAACGGCCTTGTCAGCTTTTAGGACCAGTATGACTAATCAGATGTCAACAAAATGCAATTACTACAAACTGAAAAGTAATTTTCATGCTTATACTTATGCTTTTAGTGAGGCCAATGCAAAGCAAAATCTCCTGTAATTGCAGCGTTTCTCAAATATTCAGCATAAAGTTATGGCTTGGGCTTCCCATCACCATGAATTCTTTGAAGAAAGGAGTTAGGGTACAGAAGTTCTTTATTTGAGATTCATTTCTATAGGTAAATTAGTTCCCTATAGGATATCTTTTGTTTTATTGATAATTACTGATGAGTTTTCTGAAATACACAATTGAAATGTTAGGTTTCAGTAATCTATTCCTGGATTTTTTTTTGTAGTGTACTCCTCTAATACTGTATTAATGACAGTTTTATATTTTTATTCCTAAATTTGTTTTTAAATTAGAAAAGATTTTTCTCTGTTAAGGGAATTGCAAAGTCTGGCATCTTTTTGAGCTTTTATTGAAAAGGAAAATCTCTTTCTTTTTGTGAAGCTATCTTTAGTTATTTTACAGTTTTGGGGATTGGAGGAAGTGTTCCAACCTTCGCTGAATGAGCTGTTTTTGAAATACTATGGTGTATCCATGTTTAGATGAAGTGTCTATTCTAATTCAAAATCTTACTACTTGCATCTTTGGTAGTAATTTTCTTTTACTGTTTTTTTTTTTTATTTATTTCTTAAATGTTTGCTAGGGAGAATGTTCGGTGCTGATTGCACTTCTAACTCATAACATCTCTTAGATGTGAGTGAAAGCCATTCGTTATTATCCACTGTGTGGAGAAGAGGCTAGGTTCTAGTGTTTGCATTTCCTGTGTTGTGTTCATCTGTGCAGTGTGAACACCTGTATCCACTCCTATGGCATAAACCAGGTTTAAGATCATTACAGCATCTTCATTAAAGTGTCAGTAGGGAAATTTTCTAGCAGTAGCTTTGATGCTACTTCTTTGTTTTTCTTAGATAACCTGCAGTTGCATTTTTCCGTGTGTCAGACTAGAGATGGGGAGAAGTGTGTCTGGGACAGCTATAGTACAGTTTCTGCTGTCAAACAGTGTTCCCTCTGGTACTGATGGCAGAAATGAGACGACCTCACAGGACACATATGACCGGATGACCTCCAGAAGTCCCTGCCAACCTCAGCCATTCAGTGACTCTGAGAGCATGTCCAACAGTGGTGGATAAGCTCTTAGATACTTAGTAAGCTCCTCACTGACATCTAGAAGATTCTCAGGATTTTTTTGTCCGTCTGTGAACAAAATCATTTAGTACTATAAATCTGCAGTCATCAAAAAAGAAAGGGGAAAAAAAGCTCACATATAACGCCATACTTATGCAAATAGTGCATCTGGTGCTTTTTGAGGTAGTGCCAGTGACTATTTCAAAGCAAGCTTAGACACCCACAGTCAACTGATGGCAAGATCAATCAAAACCATGTCCTGTTATATTTTAATTTTTATAGAACTCTAGGAGAACACTAGGGTACACCCCACCTATATAAAGATACTAAAGATAATATTTTATCTGACGGCACGTAATTACTACGTACACTTTCTAACTTGTAGCAGGATTGTCTTCATGAGTACGTTAAAAACCAACAAAACACAAAAAAAAGTAATTGAGAGTTGCTGAGTCTTTGCACAGCAACCTTGGGCTGTGTATTTTTAATGTAATTTATAATCTCTCCCAAGCATACTGTTCAATCTATAATTTTCTAGATAGTATGACTACTATTTTTGTGTGAGTGCCACTATGAATGTAAGCAAAGCTGCTGTTATTTCCCTACTGACAGTGTCTTTAATTACTACAGCTGCACTGGAATTGACTTCTGATGTGGCTGTGTCACTGAAATGGCTTGTGTTATCATGTCCTTTTTCTGTTTTGGATGACCAGAGAAGCTTAAACCACGTACTTGGATCTTTCAAGCTAAACTGAGTTGCTTCAGCTGAAGAGTTGTTGTATGAAGTAGCATTCTACACCTCACTTCTTTTTACCAGTAAAAAGCTACTAGAAGGGCTGGAGTGGTAACATTACAAAGAATTGAACTCTAGAAAAATGCATATTTGCCCTTAGCAGCAGCCTAAGGACCAAATATAATTAGGTTCAGAAATACAATATTATCAGAGTATTATATTATCAAATTGATTCATTTTTACAGGTCTTCCCTACATCTAAGCACTGTTCTGTCCAAATTATTTTTTGCCTTTGTGCTGCTTGCCTCAAAATTTGTTTTACTAATTGCTAGAATACTTTTTTTAGGAGGTTAACAGAAATGAAAAAGATTAATTGCAGTATGGCTACATCACAAATCATATGTTTTCCACCCACTTTAGTGGTGTTTAGTGATGATCAGGACATACTCTTTTGGAGTAAGATCCTTACATCATCCTGAGGCATACTTGTGATGTTATTACTTAGCCTGTGCAGAACAAAATGAAGTGAAAAGGTGCTACAGTGTGCAGTGAAGGGCAGTGAGCCCAAAGTTGTAACATGGGAGAGTCTAAGGCAGAACTTTTTTCATCCGAGGGAGGGCAGATACTGGCAGAAGTGTCCAGGAAACTGGGAGCCTCAATTCTTGAATATGTTCAGAGCTGGACTGGACAGGCCCTGAGCATTCTCATCTAGGTGGTATTGCTTTGAGCATTGGGATTGGAGTAAATGCCTTTCAGAGGTCCCTTCACAGCTCAATTATTCCATGAGCCTCTGATGAATAAATATTTGTATGCTAAATTTCTCAGTAATACTTAGACAGAGGAGTCACTGATATTGAATAAAAGGAAATGGACTTAGATATTTATGCATTCAGTCTGATAAGAGGACTCTGCATATGGCCTTGGAGCAAATCATGCAGTAAACCTGGCATTAGGCCTCAGAGAATTAGATAAAAAATACATGTGATGTAAAATGTTGCTTCAATATAAACTCCCACTGGCGTGGAATCCAAAATGTTGCGGTGTTTTTGATGCCCTAAGTTTCTGCAACCAGAGTTTGTGTTCATCAGGGTAGCATCTGTCCAACCTCTCCTTATTCTATTCTGGATCATGTATCATTTGTCCTCCCACAGCTGTCATAAAAGTGGCATAAAGTTGGCATAAACTCCCTGTCATCTGTTCTGGCAGTTTTCAGAGAAATTTAATGCTCTTCTCACATCTGATCTTGATCGTGTTTATACTGCTGTGTGATCCAATACTACATGGATTATGTAACCACAACCTGATTGTACTTAGCCACCTTCTTTGAATGGGTTTATTGTGAACTCTTCATCTTCATGATGTAAAGCCCAAAGGATGTAACAGGAAAAGTCTTTGACTGTGAACCAGAGTCAATAAGAAATAGTCATTAATCTTTCAAGATTGCTCATAAAAATGGAGTATGTGTTTTGGGCAAAGATTCCATCTTTTCACTTACAAATAAACTCCCATCTTTTCACTTGCACAAGCTGGTGAGCATTGTCTGCTTTCTCTGCAAGAAGAAATTGGTGTTTGAAGGGGTGGTGGTGTTTAGATGAAAGCAGAAGAGAGAATCATCATCAATGCTGAGTTCAATAGATGATTACTTGGGAAGAAAGGGAGGCAACTTTTTAAAATGTATTCCAGAGTTAGACTAAGTCTGCTTACTGATCTGAACAGACTCAGTTTCAGTTAATTGTAAACAAATGATGGTGTTTCCCTGCCTATAATCTTAAAACTTGAGACAAATCTAATGAATGGATGTGGTGTATCTTGATGTTTTTATCTATTTGAGCTATTCTTGTTTTTGCATTAGCAACTCTACTAGCATAAGTCATTAAATAACTGTCCTTAGTATGTACTTTGTTAGAATATTGCTCAAGAATTTTTCTAAACTGTTAAGGAGGATGATTAGTCTGTATCTTATTTGAACAATACTGTTTTAAATAACTAAAATAATAAATTTTTATCTTAGGAGGGGTACTGGCATATTGTTTTGTCAATACAGCTCAACAGATCTGTTGTTTAAAATACTGTTTTGTGGGTCTTTTGTTTTGTTTGATAAGTGCTCCATAACTCTTGGTGGCAGCAGACCTTTGATACTCATCAATGGAGAAATTATATGGATAAAGAGCCTTTGTTCAGTCCAGTTGTGGTTAGTGCCTATGGCATGGCGAGTGCCTATTCTAGTGTCCAGCTGAAGATAATGGGGAAGAAGCTTGCATGATTCATGGAGATGGAAGAGAAAGAATTGGGAGTACGTAGACAGGAGACACTACACCTGAAGCTCATGTGCAGTAGAGGTTTATGGCACGCAATAACTGATTATCATTTCTCTCATTTTAGAGAGAGATGAGAAGAATAGCTAGTAGCTTCATGGAGTGTCCAGGGCAACATGACAGTATGTGAACTTAAAATGATGTGTTTTAAACTTAAATGTGTTTTAAAGAAGAAAAAAAAAAACCAACAAACCAGGGCAAAGTCAATCTATGTGGTGTCTGCTGGTGATGGAATTCTGGACTGCAGAAAAAGGGATAAAGAGAGCAAGAAGGAATATGGGTAGGTTTTAGTATGTTATGTGTTTTCTTCAATTTGGTAATATAATTCAGTGATGATCAATTACTTAATCTAAAGGCTGAACATGCATTAAAACAATTAAGGATTCACAGTAAATTCTCAGGAGTAGTTTCATTAATTGTTCTCTATATTGCTCGAGTGATGACAAGATCGTGATAGGAATAATCTCAGGATGAAGTTTTGGCTAGAGTGAAGTCAGAATAGACACTGTAGGTCCTTGTTGAGGACTACTTCTGTACCAGGATCAAAGAGAATGAGAAGATGAACATGTGTTCCCAGGTGCTGGCTCTTGACTCAGTTACTAGCTTCCTTTAAGAATTGCAGAGGGAAAAGGCCCGTGTTTTGGTTCCTGATACTAGTATATATGTGTTTTCCTCTGATAAAATTATTCTTGAGAGACATTATTGAAAGATAAAAGCTGGACATGTTGCTTTGGTAACAGAGCTATAGACTAAACTCCTCCTTGCAATTTACGATTCAAGCTGCTTTCAGTGCTTTGAGAAGTTTGTGTGAAATAGTGTACTCTTTTTGGAAGTTAGGTCTAGAGAAAAGGGAATGATTCTGTAGCTGGCATGGAAGCTAATCTGTTTGGTATCAGACAAGTGACTAAGGATGGAAGGCATGTCACATAACTTTAACTCTTAATAAAAAATAGCCATGTAATTTATAATAAAGAAAGTCACCGTGAGGGTGATCAAACACTGGAACACATCGTACACAGAGTTTCGTTCTATTCAGTGTGTGTGTGTGTGTTGTGTCCTGAGGTATGTTCTTACTGATGTAGAATGCTGGAAGGAAAGCGTTGAGACTGTGGTGGCTATTGGAAATGAATACTAGTCAGAGGAGCTATCTGACAAGTTTGACAGTACTTACTCATCACTGGTTCACTAGTACTACTCTTAGCTGCTTGATTTTAAAAAGAACAAAAAAACCCCAAACCTAATGCCTTTTTTTACTGCAAGTGAAGTGAATAGTATGACCAAGTGGGTATATATCGCTTGGTGGTAATGCTGTAGATCAATTGTCAAATTCCAAGGTTGAATTAGCAGAAATGTTAAAATTTGATAGACTTCTTCAGTGACAAGGATTTGAGATGACAAACTGCCAGCTTGTCCTTACTAGGATCTCAAATGTCCATTTCCCTTTTGAGTGTGACAGAATTTTGTAGGTTGTTAACAAAATTTCTTCTTGACTTGACAGATGGCAAGTAGCTTCTCCAACACAAGCCAAAGAAGAAAGTCTTCATAAAAAATTTAAGTGGATTTTCCTGTAGAGAGGTTAATACAGTAGAGAAACCTTAAAAAGCATTTATGTGAAATTGAGAGGCTTTTATCTGAGGCTTTTGCAAACATGTGCCTTATGCAGTGAGGAGCCATGAATGTTCTTGGAGCTTGCACAAACATGAACTGCCAAGTACTACATCAGGTGCAAAAAATGAAATTTGAACACTTGAGGCTTACAGCCGTGTTGCAAATAATAAATTTGCATGTTGTGCATTTTTAAAGTGTGACCTTCCTGCCTGCCTTCTCTTCCAGCAGAGAACACAGTGACCTTTCTATTAGATACTCAATTAAAAAGAAACCCCAACAAACTATGAAAAAGTCAAGCAATTAGTTTCTTATCCTCCCCTTTTGTATGCTTCTGATGGCTTTTTCCAGTGCATGTAGTTGTCTAATGCTTTGCTTCCATCTTTTCTTCACTTCTAGACTTTTTCTTGCCTACAGTGGCTGTGAGGCATCAGTTGCTGTTTTTAATGGTCACAGAAAATAGGTTTTGTTTCCTTTTCTGCTTTGTAGCAGGTGCTTGTGAAGTGGTGGCAATAGGTAAAGCAATGAGGAGAAGCTGTATTTTCAACTTTGAGTGTTTAATTTCTCTTTTCTCAGGTAAGTTCATTGTGTTAAGTTGTCTACATTTATCTGTTTCCTGGGGTCATCCTATGGTGGGTTTTATGTGTACATGTTCTATTTAGAAAACACTTAAGTCCCTACCTTTTATTGAAAAGGCACTCAGAACAGTATATGCACTTGTATTTTTGCTAGTAAATTTACTGTAGGAATTTAAAGCCCTTCTGTTATATTCATGTCCAGAAATGCCACTGTCTAGGTTTCCCTGCTCAGTTTAGCCATCTTCTACTACAGACCATTAGGGCTAGGTACCATAGAGAAGACAGATCTAATGCCTATAAAAATCAAATAATATTTGATTCATAACATCAGCTACATTAAACATGTCCAGAGGGGAAGATCCATTCAGTATTTTTGCATACTGCTTTTACTACTGGAACTGCGAGGTCTGCATTTTACTATTTCCTCAGTTTGAGGAGATTCAAACTAGCAGCTTTAAGCGTGCAAAAAGTTGTGTGCACGTCTTGCTTAGCTGGGCATTGCTTGACGAGGAACTTGCCACTCAGAGGGCGGAAGAGAGGATGAAGGCGTTGAAGTTCCCTCTGTGGGAAAGAAAGAATTTGACTACTTCTGCTGATTGTCTGGATGTATTTTATCCAGTGATGCAAAACCTATAGATATGCCATGGAGAGCTACAACACTGAACTCTTTTCACCAGAGGAGTCACCATCTTGCTGAACAGAAACTGGCACCTGCTCTTTTACTCTCCCAGGACTACAACTCTCATGCAGATACGGTCTCTGCTGGGGAAGGCAGAGAGGGAGAGCAACCAGTGTTCATGTTCTCTAGCAGAGTGCTATAAGAATTTCAGAAAATGTGGATAAATCACTTGCGTATTAAACAAAAGCAAGCTGGTCATTGTTTGCATACAAGAATAACTCATATGCCTTAATCCAGGCAGCAGAGTCATGTTCTGGATCACTGAGATTGCTGAATTCCCAAGAGGTACAGGCATGCAGTTGTTCCTCATTCTTCAGTTGTTCCTGTTGATGGGCTGAGGCATGTTGCCTTTCAGCATGTGTTAGAAATACCTTTCTTTGGCACCTCGTTTTCAGTGTACAAAAAAGGCGGAATTTGTATACTTACAATGTCATAAACTAAGCTTCTTCAGCTGAGCATCGAGTTTTAATTCTCTGTCATAACTTGCCAAAATCTAAGTGCTTGTATGAACACAAGCTTGAGTAAAATGACAAGAGCTGCCTTGGAAAGAGAGAGGCTCAGTAGTGTGCAACAAATCATCTCTATGCAGATCACTGAAATTCATCCTCTAATCCCATTTTGGGAATTACTCACTTTGCATTATTCTCTTCTGTTGTACAGAAACCTTCTTCCTATCTGAGGATAAAATATTTTCTTATGTGACCTGGTCTGAAGTTGCTGTCTAGACACACGTGGCATACCTCTTGGACCATCAGTCTGCCTCTTGCAATCTTTACTTTTTTTCCAATTATCAATACAAAAATATATTCCTAGGCTTAGGGCAACAAGGATAGATGAACATCGTGTACTCAAAGGCATAGTGAGGGAAGGGAAAGAAATAAGATGAACTGTATTTGCAGTCCATTTCGGTGAGAAAATGCAGTGCAATCTAGTAGAGTTGCTGCTGGATAAGTATATAAAGCAGCACCACAGTTAACAAGGCTATATGATTGTAACGTAGCGCTTCTCAGCCTTGAGATGCGTTGATGTCCCCTGTGTGATAGCAAGGCAGTGGTGGATACAGAAACCTGTAAATATTTCCCCACTGTTAGCCAGCTCCCTGGTACCATACTGTCTTAATGAACTTGTTCATTGATTTCTCAGTTTCTTTGGGATGTCATATCAGGTAAAGCAGGGATCATACTCTCTATGGTGCTAGATCTATGCTCATCTAATAAAATACTTTGCTGCTTTGCAGCTTTAAGTCTTGCATTGTGACCAGCAGAATGGTGTGCAGGTTTGGTACTTCATTACAAAAGTTAAGAGATCTGACTTAAGACTGCAAAGGTGCTTATAGTGATAAGCAAGAAAAGTTCAGTGTTTCTTGCTTCTATAGACAATATCAGAAATAAGACTAAGATTTGGTTCTAAATCATGGTGCAGTATGACAAATTCTTCTTTAAATCAAGTTCATTGTATTTCCTGTCCCCTTGTATTTTCTTTTCTTCAGTCTTCCTCAAATGTAGTTTTGTAACTAGTCTCTGGTCTATATATATAGCATTAACTCTGCAGAAAGTGTCCTTTTTGTGTGTGTCCATATAACATGTAGAAAAGCAGAGACCTTGCTAGTAGTAGCATTGAGTTGCTGTTATAGGGACAATCCTGATGAATACCAGCGAGGTCAGAACAGTGTCTATTTGAATGTATGCTGTAAAAATACTGCTGTAATTAGTACTAATTAGCCTCTCTGACAGAGTTGCAAAGCAGCCCAGTAGTAAACCTTTTCTTTTCTAGTGGTGTCCTTCTATGTGATAAAACCATCTTCATATATTTGCACTTAATTTTATTCTCCAGGACTGTCAGCCAGGAATTTTTCACCAGTGCACAATGTGCTAAAAGCTTTTTGAGAAGTAAACTAACAAGCAAAGAATAAATAATTTACAATTTTAGACAATAATCCTGCAATGAGCTCTGTGTGACCAGACACTTTGCTCGGCAGGAAGAATGTATTCATTTCATGAGTAACCCATTTGGGTGTTCCCTTCAGTACTAGAATCTTATTCATGAGAAAACAAGAATGGTTGAATATAGCTGTACTCAATATTAAACCATATTTTGGTTCATTACCATATCAAAAATAGGAAATAAGACATCTGGAAACTTTTATGTTAGATAGAATTCTAAGTCATTAATGTAAAATGTGTAATTTAGCTTTCATGACACTAAAACTACAGCTGTTTGCTCTGTAGAATCTTACGTTAACAATATGAACACTCTTCTCTTGTTTTTTTGATAATATTTGTGTCTTCGAATCTGGAAGAATTTCAATAGCTGAAGGAGTAAAATGCAGCTTAAACTGCTGGTATTTCACTTGATTCTAAAATTGCCGGATAGGAAATGCCCAACAAATGGAACCTGGTTTTGTTTAGTGTTTGTACCTCAGCTGGCATAAGACTACCCTCTTTTTCAGGCAGTAAATAGACTGCTGAATTTTCCTGTATGTGTTTAACTTAAAAATATTTGTATTCAGTGACAAATAAATTATCTCTGCTATAATTCATTGTTTCCTGCATTTATCCATTTGCATTTGTATAGAAATTCAAGTATTTGTGCTTAGTACTGTCATTCATATATGAATTTATTTGTTCTTTATACTGCATGGAAGACTACAACTTCCACTATAATTAATATAGTGCAGTACTTGAGGAGATTGGGAATAATTACAAAAAAGTGTAAGTGGCTTTAGTTTGAAGGTATTTTTAAGTCTGTCAACTAATCAGTAGAACAGCAACTTAAATTCCTGCTCATCTTATCTTGAACAAATGTCTGGTGATTTGTTGACTCTTCTGCAGCTAATTCACTGGAGAACTTTGAGTTCTCCTGCTGATACTATGCTGATGCTTAATCTGAATAAAATAAATAACAATATCTTCTGCCTTGAATAAATAATGAGACTTTTTTCTTTTTCACCTGCAAGGCCAGAACACATTGCAGTTGTACCCCTTTTGTGAGGTTCAGATTTATTAGCAGTTATTTATGGCAGTCTTAATTACTCTTTAAGTGTAATGACCAAATTTCATAGTTACAGTTTCAGAGCAACTTGTGGTTGAAGAAATGTCAGTCCTGTGGTTAATATTGATGTAATAAGTGTATCCTGATTTATATAACACTAATTTTAGATATATCAACTTTATTTTTAAATCGTTTAAATATGTAATTTTATTTTACAATAGTTTCTTGTTTTTCAGCCAGTAGATAAGCAGAAAGAAAAATCTTCACTTTAAGTTTCCTAGAGTTTTCTAGAAGTAAAGAATGCAGCTTTTTTCCTTAAAAAACAACTAGTTGTATATTTACCCAGCTTGTCAGAACTACTAGACATGGCACTATCTCCATGAATGTATGACATACGGGTTTTGCATAATGTCAAATTTCTACATTTTTAAATGCCCATGCAAAATTTATCTCCTAGCAAAATATGTTGGAAAGTTTTCAGCTCTAGTCAGTGAATAGTTTATCTCCAAAATGTATAAAAATCACTACTTCTGTAACCTTCTGTGCTTCACAGAAGGATATGGTCTTCATGTTTATTTCGTTCTCTGGGAAATTTTTCACCTATGGTGTTTATTTAGTTTACAATAATAATACTATCTACTTTGTAGGTAATGGGAATGCCTTAGCCACTTCCTGGTATATAACATGTGTTTATCAACAACAGAATGCATAAAGGAGCTCTTCAAAGACTTTTCTGATTTTATCATCTGTGTGCAGATATTTAAATGCTGCTTTTTCAGATCAGGTAATTCTTCAGAAATAAGGAAATTCTTCCCCCCATTGTTGCATATCTATTGAACTGACTTTAGCCAGAAAAAGCACTGCATTGGGAGTCAGTCTCATGCCGACCTTTGACAGAAACACTATGCTTAACACAGGTGTTGATCTAAAGCCTTTTTTGTCTTGCAAAAATTTGAATGTAGCTGTGAAATGAACACTTTTATTCTTTTTTTTTTTTCCCCAGGTTGACATGATCTTCAGTCTTTTGCATCAAATCAGGTGGTATGAAAGTGAGGTAAGAAATACATTGAATATGTAGTAAGTGAGAATGCATTGGAATTAGATCTCTAGGAAGCAAGTGGCATACATACTCTTGAATCAGTGCTGATCCACACAGCTTCTTGGGCATCTTGGGTTCATCCAGAACACTGTTTTGCACAGGACCCCGTATTGAGTGTTTTTCTGCCTCAGTATCTCTCAGTTTAAGGTGTGTAATTCCTGCTCGTAATGACAAATTACTTCTGCATTAAGTAGGTAACTCTTGAAACTCCAAAGAAAGTTAAGAAATTAGCAGCTAACTTGTTCAGGGTTTCTTTCAGAGGGCAGTCAGATGCTTCAGGAAAATTCTTTGCAAATTGTTACTCGAACTTTTCCTTGAGATTTGCTTATGGTATGTGTCCTAACAATGCCTTCATTGTAGCTTGCTTTTTTTTTTTTGCCTCCCTTGCATTTAGTCTGATGGGACTTCAGTGGTCTGAAGTTCTTTCCTGTGCCTGCCACGATATTTTAGTTTAGTTCTAGTTTTTAGTGTAAAACATCATGTCTGAAACTTTGTTTTTATATTATGTACTACTGGCAGAAAAAGGGTGTCAGTTTTGGTTGTAAAATAACTTAAAATTATGATTCATTTAGACCTTCTGATACTCACTTCATGCTAGTGTCCCATTGGTCCATACAGCATCACACATCTTTTTTACCTTTACAGTTCTCCTAAGGTGCTATGGGAGCTGTAGTGCTTGTTCCATCTCATTCATAAATTTTTCTACGCACAACACTTTGTTATTTGCTAGCTGTTATTACTGTCAAATGAGGTAAAGATAAATGAGTAGTATTTGTGAAAACATCTAGAATAGCTGACGTAAGAACAAAAGTTAATAAAAAGAATACGACTAAGAAGAAAACATTTTAATCTACTCTTGCCAAGACTGAATTGGAAGGATTAGGGTATTTTAAAGTTCTTGCAAACTTACTGTAGTCACTTTACTGTCAACTCACCTTTATTTTCTCCAAATAAATAATTCTAGAAGTGATACCCTCCCATTCTGGTAATTTGGGTGTTGATATAGCTCTTTGACAGACGTAATGAGCAAGGGAAGAAAAGTGAATATAAATGGGTTAGTTGCCTTTGCTAAAATCATCTAATAGGATTCTGTATGCAAATTTCTAAGATTTGCAAACTGTAGATTTTCTGTGTTACCATATATGAATATGCTAGTAATGTACTATTTTTGGATTAGATGATTGTGGTCCCTTCTAACTGAAACCATTCTATTCTACTTGATCTGTAGTCACTTGTTTTCTGCATGGTTTAAGTTTTTAAGCTTAAGTTCTGCATACTTTAAGGACATTTTTGTCTGTGCTTCTGAGATCAATACAAACTGGAAAAAATTGTTTGCATGTGCGACTGAGGAAAAAAAGCATTTGGCTGTTTCTGCCAGATTGCTGAAGCTGAAGATTTTGTCCTTTATTTTTTAAGAGTGTATCACTTCCCATTTAAAACATGCAGTTGGCAAAACCCAAACTAGATTGATTTATATCCGTTAAATTTTAGAAATTATTTTAAGAACATTAAAATTAGACAGTAGCTTGCTATCCCTCATTTAATCCACTCCTTAGCAAAGTTGTGTGCTGGTGAGGATGGAAACTGGAAAGTAAATAGTAGAGACATGAATAAGAGTAGAGAAGAAATGGGTGTAATACTGGAATAGAAAGGATGAGGAGGAAAGGTAGGAAGAGTAAAGTATGTACGTAAAGAATATACCAAGGAAGCAGGTGGGAATGTAACTGATGCTTTTGGCGTGAATTGCAGAGAAGCATTTTTTCACTCCTGATTTCTGTTGTGCTGACCTCTGAGTTCATCTTGATCTGCTTATAGCAATAGTAGGAGAGTATTACAGTTTCTTCATCCACGTTAAGGACAAGCTCAATACTGGAAGTTTGGGATTTATACTTATTACCCAGGCAAATGAAAAAGGTAGATAAATAAAGCTTTCTGGTAGTCACCAAGTGTTTCTTCATTTTTTTATTAACTAATTACTTGTTTTTGTCACCTGAGAAATTAAAAAAAGGAGGGGAGGAATACATTTTTGTTTTTTTCATTTAATTGCTGAATGTGATATATCCTGGACTATTGTTATATATATTTCAAATATTGTTACAGGTTTTTGTCTTTTAAAAAATACAATGGATATGATAGATGGGTGGTACTCTTAATTAATATCAAGGTCTATAGTTAGCATTTCGTCATAGTTTCTTTTATGATGAATGGAGAAAAAAGGGACATTTGTATACCCATTTTGTTGGCATGTTACCTGGAAGAGCACAGTGTGGAGAGAAAGGGCTTTTGCGCCTTGTCAGCATGCATATATTAAGTTGTTTAATAACATAAGCTTTATTTATTTGATAGCTGAGGTCTGCTGCCATGATTCATTGGTTGATCACCTCTGTGGCTCACTGGAAGGAAGGGAGGGGGTTTTGTACCTTTTCCTTTCTGATACATGTGTGTAAGGAAATGAAGAGTGGGGCTGGGTGTTGTTTCTTCA
Organism: Aramus guarauna; assembly: GCA_013400195.1. Taxonomy (NCBI): domain Eukaryota; kingdom Metazoa; phylum Chordata; class Aves; order Gruiformes; family Aramidae; genus Aramus; species Aramus guarauna. The sequence continues at coordinate 136,380 of VXBL01004075.1, read as the reverse complement.
CTACATCTGTAGGGGTATGCTCTGCCCATCTGCTGAATGCCTTGACTTAGGGGAGAGGAAGAGATTTATTCCTTTTGTGTTCTTTGTTTTTCTTAGGGCTTAAGGACTTACTGTGCTCTATTGATAGTGCTTCTTGATACTGTCAGGAGGAACAAAAGGGAAGTGGTGATCCTGGGTGTGAGAAGTTTGGAACTTGAACAGGGTCACCACAGTTATAAACAGATCTGGAACCCCCAAAACATAGGTATGGTTTGCTGTATCATCTTAGGTCACACCAAGGAACTGGTGAATAGTGAAGGAAACTAGCATTGATTTATACATCTCATGGCATAAGAGTCATCCTTTATTGAAAATACTACAAAAATTACATGGTGTAATTCTTCACAAGCTCCTCTTTCCTTTGTATCATGGTTGCTATGGGAAAACTCAAAGCTTTAAACATGCTTGTCGCATTTATGACTGAGGTTTGTAAGAAATTATTGTAATTGTGTACATCACTTTATAGGCTTTAAACTGGTGTTTTGTTTTGTTTTTAATGTAGAGTGCACTTCTGAAGCTTTATCTCGTCTAATACTTCTCTTCTTACGACAGAGAGGCATGCTGTTAAGTAGCAGTTGTGTACCAGATTTGACGGGTAAAAAAATCAGTAACATGTAATATCTCATGTTTAAATATTTATAAGGCACCATAATTAATCAGTAAATTATCCATGTAAATTAATTAGTACCTAATTAACAGTGTTTTTTTAATATTCTACCTTTGTAGCTGTATGAGTTACATGTCTGTCTTGATGGGGGGGGACGACGGGGAAAGCCTTGTTTACCCTTTCTTGGTGTTGCCTCTTAACCTGTCAGTTCAGCAGCAATAGAAGAGTCCTTCTGGAATCTAACCCACATTTTCTTAGGACATAAACAAATCCATTGTAAAAGGCAATTGCTTATAAAACCCTGAAGACAGGATGGGTAGAAAAAATGAATTTTTGTTGTAACTTCTACTTAGTCAAGTAGGTAAGCTAGTGTATTCTGTGTTGTAGTCTCTGTGCCATTATGATAAAACATAGGTTATGATAAATGTTATTTTAATGCTTATTCATTGTTCACAGTATTTAGTTCTGTTTTTAAAAATGTTTCTTTTTTTAACATATTATTCTTTTATTTTTCCCCATTTCCATGAGTTCTTAACCTCTCTCTTCTACCAGTCAGTACTGGGACTGGTAGAATTCTTGCCTTCAGAGCCAGCTGGTGCCTCAGGACCTGTTTTAGAGCACATTACCCACATAAAATGACAGAGTGCCTCACCAAGAGAAATTACCCTACACGCTGGGCCTTCAGAGCCTTGAAATCCCTACAATTGTAGATTTCTGTGTTTGTCAGTCTGTGAAAGAATAATGTACAGTGCTGTCTGCAGAGAAACACAGACTAGGATAAAGGCAGAGAAACACATACAGGAATAGCAATTAAAAGTCATGTTTCATGGACATTTTGTAATTATTCCATTTGTCAAAAAGTGAGAGGAGTGTGAAGTACACTGCAGAGCTAGTAAATTTCTGACATTATTGCCTTATCTTTTAGGGTGACATCAAACCTAGGTAGCTTTCTTTTATCCTCAACTAAGATTAAAGCAACTGCATCACAACTATTCATACTTTATTTTCATTTTTCTTTCACTTTTAAATAGTGCACTGATGTGTGTAATGGGCAAGGTGGGCAAAAAAAGAATTGAAAATGGCTAATTTGGGATTTGTAGAGGGAAAATGATCTGGTTTCATTCAGTGATTCAGTCTTAGCTAAATATTTAGGGTAGTATTAGAAATAACATGGCTCTTGAGAGCAGTCTTTGCTGATAACCCATTTTAATTTTGGACAATTGCGATAGAGGATTCTGAACCTGAATATCAATGCTGTTTACTTTGACATTTGTCACACTGAATTAGGGACTTATGTATATACGCATACAGATATATTTATATGTATGTATGTTTTGAGCCCAATGTAGACATTTGTGAGGCTTTCATGCATTTTCAGTAGTGCTGCAGTTTCTATTATTTTGCCGTGATGCAAATCCTGCTTTCCTACTCATCTGCCAATTTATACTTCATACAAATTATTTCTCAGTTTAATATAAACATTAAATTTCGAGTGAACTAGTGGAGGCAATTCTGTAGTTGGTCTGTATTTCGAAGACTTTCTGCACCAATGAGTATTTATTATTTTAAAAAAGAACTGTCCTATAAGAGAGATTTGATCTATGTTTTGGTGGGTGTTGTATCAACAGTTTAAAACAAAATTTCAATCTGAGTTGCCATCATTCCAGGCAGATGCTTTGGGTCGTGATACAGAGGGTGGAAGCCATTTTCTTCTGTCTTTCGTGTGGAACTGTTCACCCGCAGAACATGGGGATCAATGAGAGTTATAGAAGAAGGTCCAGTGTGTGAATTTTCCTGGGCATGGATTCTGACCTTCGCCGCACTACCTGCGGCAGGGTAGTTTAAAGTGGGTGCAACAGTAGAAATGTAGGTACCCTGAAGATTTTACTTCTGGAAGTAGACATACTCTGATGCCACTGATATATGAGAAATAATTCAGGGTTCAGAATTGAAGAGTGGAGTTTCTAGCCAAGAAGCAGCATATGCTAGGCACAATGTCGCTGCTGCATTAGACTGATACAGCTGTGTTGCTTTTTGAGTTTATACAGTCCTAAATATATATGTACTGGTTGATTAGGAATTATTTTAGATAGCTCTGATGCTATAGTACACTATATATATCTATGTTAAAAGTAATGAAAATTGTAGTGGTTATGGTGCACTAGATAGAAGAATCTTAAATGTAAGTTTCTTTGGATATTAAAAGCTAAAAATGTAGTGCCCTTCCACCTACATACAAGTAATCATATTTTCCTGTGGCTGAAGTGATGAGATCTTGTTCCTTAATAAGGATATTAAGTGCAAAAAAAGTAAGTCCTTAAAGTAAATAAGGACAGCGTAGCAAGTCCTGTGCATCCTCTGATAAATTAAAGGACTTCAAGAAATTCTCACCTGTTTTATAGAACAGAGATCTGAGTTTTCTCAGTGTTTTCTTTCTACCATGTTTACATTGCGGACATGTGCTGATTCTGAATGTTTGCTGAAATTTTAACTAACCTTTATATTGTTGTGTAGAAAATTAACATGAAGTATGTGTACATATCTTTTTCACAAGGAAATGCTTTAGGTGATAAAACATCTTGTCAATATGTTTAAGAAAAAAAAAATCTAAGTTGCATTAAAATGTGCTTTATATCTTTGTTACTTCATCACTCAGGATTTGTATTTTGGAGGAATGTTGGCTATTTTCAAGCAAAATTGTTTAATCTTATGGTTTAAAGCGTGAGAAATGCAGAATGCAGTCTGGAAGGTTTTCAGTAACTTTCCTCTGTAAAACCAGAAAGGTAAAATCTGTATGTAAGATTCTGTCATTTCATACAAGGAACAGAAAAATGAAACCCTGTCAGCGATTTCAAGCAGATTCTAATTACAATTTCTGTCATTTTTAATGCAAAACAATATGAGGACTGCATAATAAATACTGAGATACATGAAGCTGAGAGCTTAATGAAGCTGAAAGAGAAATGTATTTTCTTTTACCTGGGCGGTCTAGTGCTGAACTTACATGAATGAACATAGGAATTTATATGTAGGAAGCACAAATGTGTTCTGTGTCACTTTCTCCTTACATTTAGTATGATAAGGCAGTATGACCAGTAGTCAGACAGTAATGAAAACCTCTAATGAATACAAGTACAAATTCTCATACAGAGCAAGCTCTCAGCGGTGAAGCCATTTGTATGCAATTACTATGCCTATTTTTCTCAAGTAAAGAATGCAGCCAGTGTATGCTGCTGATAAATTTGGACAAGATATGTAACACAGAATTCTACTTTACAAGCCTCCTGAACCATTAAAAACTGACAGGTGAGAGATCTTTCACTGAATGTAGATACTGTTACTTGGGAAACAATTTTTCTGGTACGTGAGCAGCAGGTCTGTCACAGTTTAGTGTTGCTTCTCGCTGAGAAAACATGGGGACATAGAGTTAGGAATGGATGAAGAAATGGCAGAACTGTTGGAGATTAACACCTGAAGTGCTTTCAGTGACTTATGTTTCTGTAACAGTTATTAAGCATGTTGTATTAATGTTGTTATACACTTATCTAACACAGTTATTGTGGTGGAATTTGCATTTCACTGCTTTACTTGAAGTAGTAGGTGTTATGCCCCTAAAATGTAAGAAAATTAAGTGTATGCTTTTTTCTGGCCCTAGGAGTGGGTGGTGGACTGTAATACATTTCACAAACACAAAGTTATATTGTGGGGGAGAAAAAAAATATATTTACATGGACATAGATGATTACACAGAGGAAAAAACAATGTGATAACAGGTGAAAATCCTGGCATTTTTCTGTACCATGTGACCATTTTAACTTTACATTTGTGTTCAAAGCCTAGTTTTTCTATATTCCCTTTCTTCTCTGAATCTGAAACATGAATTGTTGTAACAATGAAAGGCAACAGAAAGTTACTATAACTTGATCTGGTCAGCTCCAAAAATCCCTGCAGTTTGGTGGTTTGGGGATTTTTTCCCATAACATAGCTTGGCTCTGCATCCTACAGATAAACGGAAAGGCATAGATTCAAGATTTCTTAACTCCCTTTTCCATCTGAATGTAGAGCTTTTTTCCTCTAAAGTATAGTTTGTTGCCACAGTTTTTGAGATGAAATGCGTGTTATGTACTGTGTAGAATTCTTGTAGGGCGTTCATTGCTAGTATCAGATCTGCTGTTAGCATGGAGGAGATCTTAGCAGAATTGTGAACATTAATTACAGACACTAAATGGAAGGGATTTCCTGGGTCATCAGATCAATTTTTTTTTTTGTGAATAGGTGGTCTTTTACTATGTGCTTTATAATCCTCACTTGCTCACAGCTACATTTGGTATACTCTGATTTTTTTTTTCCTCGATATCATTTTTCTAAATCGAGAAAGACAAGTTCATCTTGTTTTCTTCTGTGCAACTCATAATGTAAACAATATTAATTTCAGCTTTTCTACAATGGCACCATTACTGTTTGCTTATTAAAGTGGCATCTTTGAAAGTAAAGACCCCTAGACAAGATGGTTGCCTTTAAGATGGTACAATGCACATTTCAGAGGGTTCTAGAAGTAGTAGTGTACTGCTGTTTCATATTTTTAATAAAAAATAATTACATATACTAAAGCCTACATTATAACTGATGTGCAGTGTGTGAGCAACAAATTGTAGCTACCTTTGGCAAGGCCCATATAATTGCATCAGGCAATGAGATAAGCTCAGCCCAGACTTTAATTGCTGCTTCTTACTGTTTATTTCTAAGTGGAGAAAACCTGTTTTTTTTTTGTTCTCTGAAAGATTGTAAGAGAGCTGCTGTCATTGCCAGCACTACCAAGGGTTATGCCATCGTTCAATCTGTGGCTTTTTCAGCCGTGAAAAGTGATTGACACCTGCAGACTGAGTTGTTGGGTCCTGTAACATCACTAGTAATTAGGCAGGTAAGAGCTTGCTGAGAAAAATATTAAGATAGACAGGAATGGAGCAATGAGATTTTTGTCACATCACTTTTTTCTCTCTAATTCATCTGGAGTTTTTATCATTAAGTCTTGCCTTGAAATAGACTGCTTAAAGTAATTGACAGAAATTGGCTGCTTCATAGCTTTATTTTAATATAGTTTGCTGAATTTTTGGACAGTTTTCAAGATGGTGAGCTACTTTGCAGAAGTGTCTTTTAGGAAGTATGTGCCAAAATAATTAGTACATTATTTCTGCTGCCACTCCAACATTGTCTTGGTCTTGCAGATTTGAGGTACTAAAACTTGAGCTTAATAAGCTAACCTATACTATCTATAGGTTGAGATGTGAATGAAAAGTGAAATAACAGGCCACTCCTTGAACACATGTGAAATCCTCTCCATGATCAGATGTGGTCATATGGGTGTGAGACTCTTCCATATTTCCTGTGGCCGGAGGACAAGGCTTAATTTTAAAGCCTTCATGACTGGAAAGGTATAGGGGAAGAGAAGTGACTGGCATATTTTAAAGCATTTTACTTATGTTCAGATGAAGAATAGATCAAAAATTCAGGCAGATGAAATATAGAAGAAAAGAAGTTTCAGGAGCAAACTAACAAGAAGAATCAAAATAGTAAATTTTCACTGACACATCAGGAAGTTTGCCAGAGAGTCTGCAATGTGCACTTAATGATCCAGGAGTGCTTGGAAGGTAAGAGGTTTGCAAAGAAACAAAATTAGTATTTCACAGTTAGCTTTTGTCTTTGTTTCTTACCATCCATCTTGATTTTTCATTGGCGCTACATTGAATTAATTTTCCTTGAGTTTGTTTTGCCTGTGGTGGTAACTGCCTGTCTGTCTTGACCCAGGAGCTTTTTAATCTTATTTTCTCTCCCTGTCCTGTTCAGGAGGGAGAGTGAGAGAGCAGCTGGCTGTGTGGGTGCTTGGCAGCTGGACAAGGTCAACCCACTACAACAATTTAGGGATAGGGCAAGACTTTTTTTTAGGTGTTAGTTCTTATATTGTATGTATTCCTGTTTGGTAGGCGTAGTCACAGTAATTTTTTTCTATTGTTTCTCCTAAAAGAGTAGTCTTCAAGGAAGAGAAAAATCCTACCTTCCCTGAGCAGACACATGTAATTGGAAACACATCTGGTATTTACTGTTCTCTGCAGCAAGAAAACTTTGTCTCCCAACAGATTTACAGCCCTGTGACAATCAGTATATTTATCTGAAATTATGATTGTCTTTTCTTCAGTTACTATAAAGCAGAAACTAGTTATTATGTGACATAGAAGGCATGGACAGTGAAGCTGGTATCAAAGCCATTTTTAGATTTTTATAGGGTTTCAGTGCAGTGAGAAACTTTGTTTTTAAGATTAATGGGTTCTGTAATGAGCTAATTGTTAGTTGTTTTTCTGAACGGTAATCAGATGTATTCTGAAGTTGTATTTATTTTTGGGACTAGTGCACCTTTTGCAGATTGTTTACCACATACTGAGAGTGCTGTACAGGAAATTAGACGTTAAAAACTGAGCTGAAGATGTGACGTCCTTTTTGTAGTGATGGCACCCATACCTTTCTTCAGTTAATAGAGATTTACCATAGTTCTGAAACACAATGGAATGATGCAGTTAATCAACCATTAGCTGTTTTGCTGACATGACAGTACCAAAAAGGTAGGTCTTTTTATATAGTTCAGGATAATGTTGGAGGTTTTCTTAGCAATTATGTGATTCAAACATCTGGGTAAGTGGTAATTGCTTCTGAATGGTATTTGCTTCAAAAACCCACATAGCGATGTAATGAAATGGTAACAAAATAATTTATACATACAACATAATATAAATTATTGTGCAGCACAATCATTGTTTCCAACAAAATGAGAAAAGTATAGTTCCTATCTAAAACTTATTTCTATGAAAGCAGATGCTGCTTTTGAGCATTTTTTTCTCATTGAAAGCAGATGTCAATAACTAGCTCAAAAACTGAAGCTAATATTTTTAGTGCTGTGCAAAAAAAAAAAAATCACATTAACAGGCCGAGTGCACATTTCATTATAAAAATGCACCATAGGCAGTTTATGCTCCTAAAATGCAAAATAGAAAAAGGCTTATATTGTGAAGTTCTTCACAGCTCTAGACAGAGTAAAAGGATTAATATTTATGCAAAGGCTTAATCCCATGAAAAGTTATAACTTGATTGATACTGCCTTTACCACTTCAGCTGGAAAAACATCGACAGTAGATACTAATATCTGTTACATGGTGTTTTAAGTCATATACTTGAAGATACAATTATTAGCAAAATTTCTACTGTGTCTCTGCACAAGACTGCTACAGCTTAACATATGGTGGCACTTAAACAATTACTTGTGTATTTTCATGATCAGCATTAAAAAATACTTAAGTTTTTGCTGAGAAAATATTTACATAGGATTAAAAAATTAGGACTATATTTTCTTATCCATCTTTTGGTTCATTGATGTGGAAATACAACTAGACCAGTTATATCAAGACTTCCTCGGTACCTTCCTAGAAATTTAAGATTCTCGCCCTATAAGCCCATCTGTATTTCAGTAAGCCAGATAGCCATCTTGTGTGTTGTATTGCATTAGATGAGCAGCTGATGGTGGTAAATAGTCAATGGGATTTAAAGCCAAAGTTGGGGGCAAGAAATGGAAGATTATGACTTCCATGTGATGAGGCAGGATCTTAAATTTAAAGAGAATAGGACCCCGGGTGAACAAATAACAGAAAGTAAAATAAATACTTTTCCTCTGTAGTTTTTCTTACTTCCATTTGAATTGAAATGCAGCCTTTGTCTTCAGCAGGTGAAAGTAGTTGCGTCTGTTTGGTCTGTATCGAAGCACCTATTCTAATAGGTGCTCTTTCAGAGCCAGCTTTGTGATGGTTTAGTACTTACAGGTATTTGTAGAAGGATGGTTTTCCCAAGTCCAATACATCCTTTGATTGTGCCCTCACAATTAGTGGATGATAACTTTCAGAAAAAAAGATGAGTCAAAACTGTTTTGAGTTTCCCATCTTTAATGTTACTGCAGTGAGGTACTGAATTTCCATTGCAATTCAGTGAGCATCTAGGCTCCTTTGAAATTTTGGTTGATAGACATATCCCTGGGGAGATGTCAGAAAAAGATGTTGATATACTGAATTGAATATAAGTAAAAGTGTCAGAGCTGGTTGTAGGTCTGTGAGTCACAAGCGAATAGAATGTAGTTGTGATCACGGGAATGAATTAACTGATTGAATGAAAGCCTGTAAAGGGAGATGAAAAGAATACAAATGGCATCGTAAAGCAGTGCTGCACAGAGATCACTAAGCTATTCCTGAACCAAACAGGGCATGAAAAGCAGGGCATACTAGCACAGGCAGAACACTGTGCCAATCTAAGTGTAGTGCTTCTCCTGTCAAGCTAGGTAGCCTGGATACCCCTGCACACTACTGTTTTGCCAGGTGCTATTTTGGATGATGCAACAGGCAGGTACACCTAAAATTGTCCGTTGTCTCAGTGGCTATGTATCTTCATGAAAAGGACAGGTATGCTCATACTTGCCTCAGTTTCTTTTAGCACAAGGAGCCCAGGCACTTAAGTCCTTAGGGAGAAAAATCATTTTGATACATTCAGCCATGACTTCTGATTAGAGGGCATATATATATAGCATATAAATAGATAAACGTTCAAATAAAACTGCGAAAGGACACTTAATGGATTTTGTAAGCTACATCTTAAAATAAGATGCAGTAAACTGGTTCCTTTACAGTAAATGGTGTCATGATGAAATTGAGCAACCTGATCTCATTGGACAGTGTGAATGCTTTCAGGTTTTAATATGAAGAAAGAGTAATATGAGAGTTTGCTTAATCTGGTATTCATACTTGCTTTGCCTGTCTTTATTTGGCTGTGTGCATTACTACACCAGCTGTACATTCAAGACAGTCCCCATATTTTTCTGATAGTTGCAGCTTACAATACATCTCCTTATAGAATTGTACAATGTTACACATGCCTCTCTACTCCTGACTAAATCAGGGAATTGGAAGAGTTACACAATACTGTCACCTGATGGTAAGAAGTGTTGGTATTGGAGTCTTGAAACTTTAAAAGAGTTTTTTCTGTCTTATTATTAGCCAGTCTTAATGGCATGTCTGACTTTGTTAGAACTTTTTTATTATGTTACAGTAAAATGGAACGTACAAAAAACATTGGTTTCCCAGCATTCAGGTAGTAGCTTTATTCTACTGTTTTGAAAAGACTGTTGTTGAGATCCCTCATCTGAGTAGTTTAGCTTCTGTTATACTCGTGGGTTTGGCCATAAGTTTGGAAGCAACTGCTTTATACTGGGCCAAAGGATATGTAAATAAAAGATTCTGTAAACATTCTCTGATTTTTTTTTTTTTAACTGGGCAATTAAGTTAGATTTAGTTCCATTAGTGAAGATAAACACACACTTTATTTGTACACTGGTCTTTTTGAGATGATCCATGAAGAGATAACTCTAGCTTGTATGAAAAAGCACTAGGGCCCTCAAATTTTATAATATTTCTATGTCAGACACTTTAAGGAGAAGAAACAATCTGAAGCTACTCTGAAGGAGGTAACAAAGCTGTACATACTGATCTGAAAGGTAGAAATGATAATGTTATTTATGTTTCAAGGAAACTAAATAATTACTTCCCACTTTATACTACATTTCATTATAAGTCAAGTCAAGCTTCTCAGTCATGTTGGGGGAAAAAATACTGCATCTTTGAAAATTTTGTTTTGCTTTTGCTTGTTGTTCTTATTATTGATGTAAGCAACTTAGCTGCTTTGTACTTTTACCTCTTCTGAACTTCTAGAATAACTTGTGTGATGTTTGAAACTTTAGATGAGACAAAAATAAAATGTCCCTAGTAACCCCACAATACATCTGTGAGAATCTAAGCAGGTGGGTTTTTTTAATGGGGTTTGGAGAAATGGGTTGATTTCTGTATTGAGAAGAAGGCAATTTAATAACACAGGGTAACTTATACAACAAGGATAAAAAAAAAAAACCTCATTTCTATGTAGTGATTGTTTTACTCTTCTTACAAAAGCAATATGCAGAAGTGGTACAGTCTCAAAATGTGAACAAGTTTGCATGGTTTCAGATGTAGATTGCCTGGACAACTTCTGAAGCTACAGATTATGTGGATCCAGAAAGTCCCATGCATCTTTATGTCTTAGCAGTGATATTTCCAGTAGAATAGCCAGCCCTTTGTGTTATTCTTGTATTTTCCACGTGGTGCAACTAATTTCTTTTCTTTAATTTTGTCTCATGAATCCAGCTTTTTATACCAGTGTTCTACAGGACAGAATCTCCCCACCTTGCCCCATACCAAGTAGTAAGATACTTTGGGTTTTGGCTGTTTGTTCAGCTTTGGATACTTCACTGGCAGCTGTCATGGTGAACTGGTACAGGCTGGACATAAAACTAGCATGGAATAAGGATGTATTCCATAAATAGAGCTGAACATTAATGAAGTCTAGTGTTCCTCCCCAGTATTCCCTTCTCTTAAAGGAATGGATGTTCTGTAGCTTCTGGATTTTGCTTGTCCCATGCAGTTTCCATCAGGGCTTAACTAGATGATTGAGATACTGCATTATACTGAATTAAGGCATCAGTATTTCAGAGTTCCTGAGGCTCAAATGAGGTGAGGTAACTTGTGAAATTTTTGTGTTTCTGTTCATACTGCTGGAAGGGCAGAGCCTGGCTAGAATGCTAGTGGGTACACTGAAATGAGTTTTACATACCAAATGTATCCAGATGTAGTAAGTGGAGATTGAATATAAATGGTTACAATGCAAAATAAAACCATAGTAGATGATACAGAGAACACTCACAAAGTGAAAATTTGCTAAACACTTCTACTGGTTTTGGTGAGACTGATGTTATGTTGTATAAATTAAAAAAAAAAACACTTTAGATCTTTCACAGGTGGTAGATTAAGATCTGATGCACTTATGCTAATGCAGCTGAATTTGATAGTGATTACATGAGGCTTCAACGTGGTAGTCAAAAAATGTTCTGAGTTTTTTTGGAAAATCTCTATTGATTTGCAGTAAATTATAATATACTTCGGGGGGGGGGGGGGGGGAATGATCTAGTCTTCTTCCAGATGCAGAATTCTTAGAATTCTTTCTTCAGGTATATCCTGGGAAGCCATGCCCTCCATGTCTCCTAGAACAACAATTGATCAAATATCAGGATACCCGCATCAGAGTAGGAATTCCTAAGCCAAAAGTACTCTTCTAGCAGTTTCCAGGTCCCAACTAAGAAACAAAAAGTCAATTTTGATTATTTCAGCCTACTTGAAAATCCATTGGGGATCTCCTATTGTGAACCAATCCTCACCAATATGCCTCAGAGTGGGGTGAAAATAGTTGTAGTAGAACATACACTTCATTTTGGCTCCTGCCCTTCATTAAAATTGTCATTGTATTAATAGTTTCTTAGTGGTATTTTTATTCTCCATGCTTTTTTATTTTATAATTTTTCAGAGAATCTTTGGAATATAATAGGCTGATTGCTTAAGCCCAAATTTTGCTTATCTCCTACAGTCAATGGTTACTAGTATGGGTAGAATTTAATTTATGATTTATTATTTTCCAAGATTAAGGAAGCTCTATTTCAGTTCAGTGGAAAATCAGGGCAACCATTGTGAACTTTTAAATCACATGCATTGAATTGGGTCCATGAGCAACAAGCACATAGAAAGCCAGACTAAGGCAAGCTTGGAGCACACAGCCAAAAACTGTGACCAAACCCACCCTGTTTGGCACTTTGTTCTGGGCACCAAACGTTGGGAAAGATAAATGTTTTGTGTGCCCAGTGAGGCACAGTAGTGTACCACTCAGAGCTAATTGTGAACGCAAGGAAGATTTGCACCTTAAAGAGACCCGTGCATTATAAAAGTTTGTATGTTAAATCACTGATGTAGGTATACCCTTGTCCCCTTAAAAAAATATATATATATACACACCATCTGAATGCTTAGTTCCCTGTGGGAATACAAGTACCAGAATTACCTTTCGGAAGGCAATAACTATAATTATTTCTAGCATGGAGTGACCATTCTTTTTTCAGAAAAGCTTTGGACTACAGAGAAGCCACTCCTTGCATTAGCCATTGCTGTAAAGAGGTGCTTTTCCTTGCAGAGATGGGATAATTTAAACTGTTTGCTCAAATGGAAATAGAGCTCAACAGGTTCCATGTATTCTGTTAGAGATTGTGTCACATTTATTAGTGGGATTTAGTCTTCAGGAGTCGCCGGAATTACAGTACTGATAGTTTGCAACTGTTCACTGCTGTTTATAATAGTAAAAAATTCTGAACAGTCTCAGTGAACATAGTTGTTCAGCTTATAGACACTTTGTATAAAGTGAGGTGTGTTTCAAGTCTTGCCTGTTCACATGTGAGCAAAGAATGAAGTTAGCAATTGGGCATGCTGAATAAAAAGATATCTTAAATTACCCCTATCTTGAAAAATGGCTGTATGGCTTTCTTTACATCTTCTGATGAAAATATTCCTCTTAGTGTTGAATAATTAAAGTTAATAATGTGTAATTCATATGGTGACTTTCTGCCCCATTTGTGCCGCTCCAATGCGGAAAATGTAGCGGGGAACAGTTATCACAGTATTTAATTTCTGATGTTCTCTGTCACTTTAATTTCTACTACATAATTGGAGGTCTCAGTTTTTCATGTGAGCAAAGTGAATGAAGTCGATGAGGCTTAAAAGAAGGAGGGGGGACAAGAGTGCTGTGATGCCATTGTCATATACTGTTTGTTGCACTGGTGATGAGAAGCAGCATTTCACTCTTGTCTTATTACAGTCAGTTCTAGTCTCTTTTTGCTTTCTGAAGCCAGCAACTGGCAGCTGTGGTCAGCTCAGACAATTAGATCTTCCTATTTTTTATGTGCTAGGAGGGAAGAGATCATGTAAGATGGATAAAAGCAGGTATAAGATCTCGTAGAGGTGAAGATCAGAAATATGGAATGGCTTCCATGTGAGGAACAGCTGCTCTAAACAGTCTCTTCAGTTTGGAAGTGAAGAACTGGGTGGAGGGCAGAGAGGGTGAAAAAGCTGAACAAATCATGAAAACAGTGATATGTAACTGAGGGTCTCAAATGAAGCAGCAGGGTGTAGATATGAAACAAAAGAAGGGATGCTCCACACACTGTATATAATGTGAGTAACTTCTTGCAGTGGCGTTTTGAAGTAAATCTCCATGAATTTTCAGTTACGTAGTTGTAAAATGTAACTTGTCTGTTTTCATAGTTTAGTAGTAGTATCATATTTTGCAGGATCAGGCTCTCAGCACAAAGGAAAGAATGAGCTCATGTTCCTCTCTCCCAGATCTGTTAAGAGTCAAAGAAGATAACTGCATTGTGTCTGTGCTCAGTGTATTCGGAGATCTCCCCACTTTGTGCATAAGATCTAACTGATGTAGAGAAATGGATTCTTTCTGTCTTTGTCTTAAAAATTCCTTATACGTGAAAGGGTATAATTGCTTATTTCATGACTGAATAGATATCTAGCAACCTCCCAGTTGCTAAAGCCTGAATTAAATTTGAATGTTATGCCAGGTATATTAAAAATAATACATCTTAACTTTAGCTTTTAGTGTACAGTTATTCTTCAAAGTTATCCAAGGATTCAGTCTCTCAAGCCCTGATAGAATGTAATTGGCAATATTTAGGATACCATGCTGTAGAATGACTGCTTCAATACTCCTTTCTGAAATCTTTATATAGATGAGGCTTTTTAACTAGTTGAATTATCCTCTTGCAACCTTGCAATGTTGTGTACTAACTGTATTATAGTCAGGTTGTGTATTATTTTCACTGATCTCGTCTCTTGCTTAGTCTTGCAGTCATTTTTAAAAAGAGACAATTTTGGCTGAGCCACAGTTGTAACTGTTAGCTCCAGTGAATTATAGTGTATCAGTGCATACTGAGCCAGACACAGGTTCCTAACTTGTGTTCATTTGTGTGAACTAAAGATCCCCAGAATAAAAGGAATGGGAGTAAAATTCCATGTGAACAAGATAAAGATGTCATAACAAGATTATGCTTATAGGCAATTCAGACTTCTTTAAAAATGATCTCAAAATTAATGAGATGTGACATAATGGAGAGAACGCTAGTGATTGCAGTAAATAATTGTTTTATGAGCCATTGTGTTATAGTAATCCTAATAATAAATTCTGTTTCCCCCATGTTAAGGTCAGTTTTCCCCTGTCTGGAGCACATCTTGTGACCAAATTTTCTTCAGCTCTACCTCAGAACAATAATCTCAGTGTAAACATAGAAAAATCCTATTTCCTGTGTAGGAGGGAATAGATGCTCTAGTTTCCTAAGTTCTTTTGAATCAGTCACTTCATGTGGTCCTTTATATTACTTCATTACATACTATCATGGAGCATTATGCCTGAAACTCTTTTTGGAGAAGATCACAACCTTGTCTTTAGGAAAAAAAATTCTTTTAGCTGATTATTCTGCTTTACGTGTGCAGGGATATATTCCTGTAATGTGCTGTCACTTGCATATTATGGTTGAGTAGGATTTGCAGGTGATATTAGCAGGGCAAGAGATACGTAAGGAGGCCCACCCCTGAAGTAACTACTCTTGGTGAATTTCAATAGCAAAGACCTCTCAGGGGATGAGAGGAATTTGAGTGGTATTTTACATCCCAGTCACCTTTCTACCATTTTACATCTTTCTTTGCCAGTTATGGATGCCATGCAAATAATATTTTGTAAGTATATTCTAATGAAATAATCTCTTTGAGGTTTAGTTTGGAGACATGTGGAATTCAAATACTTTTTCCAAACACTGCAAAACTACTTTGGTTAATCAGTTTGGAAACTTCATTGTCCTGTTGCCCCATGAGATGTCTTGTTCATTCAGTATGCAAAAACTTCTCTCATGTTGTGTATTACTATAAATAATCAATGTAGTATTTATTAATATATACCTGCTTGGTACCAAGAGAATATTTAATTTCCTAACTTGGCAGCAAACAAAATTAAACTTTTGTAGTAAGCAAGACTCACTGTAGAACTTCATAAAAAAGTAAACTCAAATCCTGGAAGTTCATTTTCTATTTTTAAATAATAATCTACTGATTCAAGAAATATATGTTTAAATCACATTGATGCTAAAAGCCCCTGATTATGATCTTGAGTTAGATTTTTTTTTTAATAGGCACTGAGGAAAATACTGCCCCAAGTAGAAATAGAAAGCATGTGTTTAGAGCTATCCCTGCAAGTGTGAAAATTTTAAAGCAGTTTGGCAGTAAGTTTCTTGGAAATGAGAAGCTAAACTCCTGAGAACTGAAATGGGAGCTTCAGAATTTAAGCTTACATGAGGAGTTTAGCATCATAGTTCTCAGAATGGTACGTGAATATTTTGGGTAAATATGTGAGGTAAAGTAGTCTGGGAATTATCCTTCTGTGGAAAATGTTGAGATGTTTCTGTTTTCTTTCACTTTTACTATTTTACTTAAGATTTTCTTATGCAGGTAACTTTGTTCTTGACAAAGTGTCATCTTAGTTTTTAGCCACAGACTCTTTTGCTGTTGGAGTTACTAAAATCAGCTGATGGGTAATGAGTCCTTTCTCTCTGCTGGAACAGAGAAAACGGGTTGAGCTACTGCAGTGCACATGTTCCTTCTGTGGATATTCAGTCCTCTCTGCAAAGCTTACCCTCTACTGTGGAGGGAACAGGCTTTGCAGTGTCATCGGAGCAAATGGAGAATAGAAGATAAATAGTGGTTGTGCCTGAAGAGACATAACTGCCAGGGAGGGAAAAAAAAATCAGAAGGTTAAAGGTAGAGATGAGGGGTAAAGGACTAGAAAATAGTGATCGAATATACAGGAATGGTAGTATTGGAGAAGATGGTGGAAATGCTTAGGAGGAAAAATGTAAAGGAACAAGTATTCAAGGGAAGTAAATAGGACTATTAATATATTCTATTTTCTTTTCAAGAATTCCACAAAAAACCCCACACTAATGTTTTATAAAGCTGTTTCATTACAAAAGTTGGTTAAGTTTAATTTTCAGCACAGGGAAATGCAGAGCCCCTAGTTCCTTCTGGAAATTGGAAAAGGAGCAGCTCAGATAGGGAAGTGTAATTCAATGGAATTCCGCACTGCCTCCTTAATACACTGAAAGGCAGACAGGCTGCGGGTATAGTAGGTCAATAAAGCCAGCTCCAGTTCAGACACTTGATGGCAAGTGAGATCTTCCTTCAGGTATATTCTGTCAGAATCTATGGGCAATGCTAGTTTAAGTAAGAATGTGAGACTGAATTGAGACTTAGCGAAATAAAACCTCTAAAAAGATAGAAAACAAAACTGCTCTACTATACACTTTGATGCAAGCAGGAAGTTTTTCTTCACGGGTGGTTGTCACAGCACTGCTTAGGCTTTATTTCATAAACTGATACTGTCCTAATTTAAACTCTGACCTCCTGTTACAAAGTATACATCAGAAGATTAAAACCCTCCTGCTATAGATTTTTTTTAATAAAAAGTGGCAGTTTAATTTGGCAGGGTTGACCTGAAAGGATGCTTAAACCTAGTAGAGAGTGCCAGCATCAGCAGCTCCAGAGTAGTTGGAAATGAAAATGGAAACATGAATAATTAATAGATAAGTTTGAGTTCCTCAGGTGTTTTGTAATTATTTACTTTAGAAAAGTTTTCTTCTCCATTAAATCCCAGAGTTCTGTTTTTGTAGTCAACCTGGTTTTGCTTACTGAAAAGTAGTGGGTATATGTAACTTTTGTTTTACAAAATAAGTTGTTTTGTTTTTTAAATGAAAAAGTACAGTTTTGTAGGTAAGCTCACTTTTTACTAATATGTAGTTTTAACATTTCCTATAGTCACACTGGTGTGTTTTTCTCAAGATACAGCAACATTTACAAATAAATGTATTCATTTGCATTTGTTGGTCCATAAGGTCAAGTGACCTGCAGTTTTTAGATACAATGAGAAATTCATAAGCAATTGTAGCCTTATTGAGAGTTCTGTTCTAGTGTGCAGCTTCATGTAACAACACTGAGGTGTTAAACAGCAATGAGTTACTCCGTATGCTTATAGTAAACAGCATTCAGAAAACTATCATCATGATAATGGCACAGAAATTACTACTTTTTTATATTTATACCATGTCTGTTATTAAGTGTGCAATAGTAATAATATTAAGTGTGAGGTGGAATATGTTTCAACTGTGTGGTGGAATCAAAGCAGCCAGTTTCTACTGCATGGAAATTAATATGCAAAATCCCTGTTCTCAAAAGTTTTTATATATATTTCAGTCTACAAAAGATTTTGCTAACTCTGGTGATTTCAGTTAAGAAATTTGGTTAGAACAACCTGTTGGTAAAATCTAGGCAATTTTGCTTTAAGAAAAGATTTTTACATCTGCAAAACTGTGATTTTCTTCACTGTTCCCCCTCGGTAAACATGACAGAATGTATTTTCCTCCCAACTTCCTCTTCACGATACTGTAATTTGAAAAATGTTTCTTATTTGAGGAAGGTATATACTTTTTATAGGGAATGAGTAAATTTAACTTTGGTTCTACTGCTCTGACTACCAGTATGAGTGGATTTCTAACAGCAAGTACCAAATTCAAGAGAAATAATACCAGTATTTCTCTTTCTGACGGTGATTATACTGTATATTATACTGTATATATATATTATACTGTATTCTGACATGGAAGTCTCTTTGACTAGTCTGTTTTCCTGCAGCCTCAAATTTTAAAAAAAAAACAAAACAAACAACAAACCAACAAACTTTTATAGCACATGATCAGTAAGAAGACTTCTGTTAGTGTTACAGTCTATTTGAAGATGACCAACATCCTGAACAGAGCCTCTGCCAACAGTAATATTAATTATAGAATAATGTAGGCTGGAACGGAAGCTGGAGGTCAGCTAGACGAACCTTCTACTCCAAATGGGTCTAATGAAATGAGTTTTGTTCAGGGCCTTGTTTTGAGCATTGCCAAGGATAGAGAATATCTGAACTGCTGAATCTTCTTGTTATGGATTTTGTTACTTAAAAAAGTAATGTTACTCATTACCTGCCCCTCAGAAAACAACAACAAAAAAACCCCCAACAAAAACTAGCCACCTTTTCTGCATCTCTGTGGCATGGCTTCCACTATCATTTATGAAATGAAATAAAATAAGTTGGAATGTCCTTACCTTTTCCTTTGTCAACAGAAGTGCCTCACAAGATGAATTGCTTGTCTTGGATGCTTCACGTTTTGGTGGAGCTGCAGATTGGTCTGAACTAGGAACAGTTCCAGTTAGAACTCAAAAATGGTATTAAATAATAAACTTATCTGTTTTACTATTTAGAAACATGGACAGTGTAATACTGGTTAAAAAAACCAAACAAAACAAACCACCAAAGGGTTTGCAAACGCATTAGAAACAGTTGTCATGTTTTTCTCAAAGCTTGGTTGATACTGTCAAGCTTATGTTAGGTAGTTCCCCAAAATGTTTATAAAACAGCAATTCCCTGTTTCCTGCTGCATGTAACTTTCATTTTGTGTTACTGTTTTTCCTGTAAAAGTCAGTTCACCAGATTAAAATTCCTCCATAGCAGGGTAGGGAATCTTGCAGAAGCAATTCTAGCATGATTTTTCTGCCAAGGTAAAAAAAAAAAAAGTCTCGGCCTTGTGATACCAATGACTCTCCCTCTGGCATGACTGGTGTAATTAGGGAAGCAGGCCTGACAGGGTACTCGAGTGAGGTATTATGAAATCTATAGTAACATAGGTACTATCAGTCTGTAATTATCCTGAGGCATAGAGTCAAGGGAAAAAAATAAAACTGAAACAAAGGAAAAAAACTCACCTAAATATTTATTAGTATGTCAAAGCAGTTGAGTTCAAAACAGTGCTAGTGCTTTATTTTGCTGTTGAGAGTGTGTGAAGACCTTTTTTTAGAAAGTGGAGTTACTGAAGTATATAGCACTCCTGTTCTAATGCTGCTTATATAATGCCATAATGAAAGGAAAAAGTATAGGACTGAAGTGCTTTCAGGCTTAAAATAATTAAGTAGGTAAGTGTTCTTGTTCTTTTCTTTAAATGTCAGATTTGGTTCTCATTATTTTAAGAACTGTAGTTAAAAAGTAATTGGTCAGGCATTACTTTCACCAGGCGTTTTGGTCCATGGTGCCTTAACTTCTCATATGCTAATCCCAGCTATATTTTATTATCTTTCTCATTAATGCAAGAAGTAGTATGGTGTCACTTTTCTCTTATTTTTGCTGTCACTGAAAAGGTTACTGACAAATTATGGCTGCTCTTGCATTTTCTGACTGTTTTCAGTTTTAACTTTCAGGATGCATTGCCAACATTGCTTAAAGATGACTTTCTTATTGGAATAAAGTGTCAAATACAACCAATTAAAATCCATTCACTTTCATTTGGATTTTTTTATTTTTTTGTGTATTATTTGAAATTCATTAGACACTATTTAAAGATGAGCTGGATTTTTCCCTGCCCTTTAATGTATTTGCTATAGGAATTTACAGCAGGATGTTATATGTTTATTTTAACTTCAGGGACTTTTTCTGGTATACAGAATTTCTGATATCAGTATATTTTTGCAGGGATAAAATATGCCATAAATAAAGGACAGATGGAGTTTTAGATGTGACAGAACTGTGGGGTTTAACAGAAAGAGAAGATGTTTGAAAGGGAATATTTTTATCTATATGATAACATCTGACTTTGGTATTCCCCTTGCTACAGTGCTATTCAGCAGACTGACTTCTCTTCTAACATGATTTTTATTTTAGTTAGTTGTAGAAGCCTTTCACTGAATAATCAAGATGTTGTCCTGTTTGAGAGTCTAAATACTAAGAAATTCATGCCTGTACTTTTTCATTGTATTGCTATATATGCTAAAGAAGAATCTGGTAAATCTCACTCGGTTCTCTTAAATCAACCTAAATGAGATGGTCTGTCCTTGTATTGATGTGCAGATATAGAAGATGCGATGTTTGTACTGGCTGGTCGGAATAATCATAGTACTATAAAAAGTAACAAGGTGTAAAAATTAGTAATTTTGCATCCTCCTACTCTAAGTTCCCATTTATCTGTTTTTATGAATGTTGGGGTGGAAGAAAAGTGAAAGGCAGTATAGCTCCATGTTTGGTTTCCATGGGAGGCTGAGCAGATTCAGAGCTTGTCCTGCTGGAAATCTTTGCTCTGGCGAGTGCATGTTGCATGAACAGACAGAAAATATGGAGGTAGAACAACTAGGACTAAACAAGGATTTGGACTTCCCGGTGTGGAATCACATGCACTTGTTAGCTTTAATTTTTTTTTATATTCTCTGAGGGTGCAGTCTACACTTACTCTCTAATAATCTTCACAAAACACCTATGTGATCCATTCCAAGAATCACTGTGTTGTGCAAGAGAATCCATCCCACTGCCAAGTGCTGCTTGGTTAGCACTGCTCACTGAATGTAGTGGATTGCTGCTGGGTGCCTGAGCCTTGGGGTGGTTAGAGAGCAGAGGATGTTGTTAGTCTTACAGCAGTGCTGTTGTCAAGTTCAGGATGCAAGGGGTGGTCTATCACATCATGCTCTAATCCTGAATGTCTGTTTTAGCAGTGGGCAAGAGTGCTTTAAAATCTTTATGTTCATGAAAAGTATAATTTTCCCCTCAATAACACAGTTATTTGAAGTGAAACAAAACAGTTCTGTCTATAGGATGCATCGTGGGTATGTAGAGAAAGATATGAATGAGTCTTCCAACTGGTAGAGAATTTGGATGAAAACAGTGGATACAACACAGAGTAGTGTGGATGGCATGAGAGTTCTTAACCTAATGCTCCTTTCTACAAATAATTATATCTATCACACAGTATTTGTAATGGTGTCTGTGTAGTTACATTTCACTTCCAAACTCTCTTCCAAAATAAAGAAACAAAGTACTTAACCAAGATGCAAGCATGTGAAATCAGTATAGTTCTATGGTGGTTGAAATATCTTTAATTTTTGGAACTTTGGAGTTTTACCTTTTTTTGTACACTTAAGCATGACTATTGTAAAAGACAGAGAATTGACATGTAAGGCAGTAATTGCATTGCACTTAAAGTTACAAATGTTTTAGGAATCTTTGTGTAGGTATCAATAAATTACTTTAGAGCTTCTGAAATTCTTACCCTCCCAAATTTGTTTTCTGAGTTTTCTAAGGATGTTAGCGGAGTAAGCTCTATTACCTGTGTAAAACTATCTGGTAGAAACTTGAGTGCATTTAGAAGAAAATGACCCTTTGGATGATGTGGCACTCGGTAATAAATGCAAAACCATCATAACTTCAGTTAAACAGTGTTTAATGACTGTGGCCTAAGAAGGAATGTTCTGGTTAGTGTTCCCTCTTTGAGTGATTATTGAATAATGACAGTATTTTGAAGACTAGAAGAAGGGAAATTCAGTCATTGCTGTTAGAATAATGCTTTCACAGTCAGGATTGGTGAATTTTGCATAAATACTACAAAGCTTTTGGTCTTCAAAAAAATTATCTTAATTTCTTGTCACTTGGCCAATTAAAAAAAAATGTGGCATTGCTTTAAGATGTTACTTGCAGAATGCTTGAGCTAGAGAAGGAGATCTTGAAAGAGTGTACAAATCCAAAACCATGTAGGAAACACTGCCTTAGCTTGAAAAAGTACAGTTTGGCAAATGTAAAATCAACAGTGTTTGCTTTTTCTGTCCTGAAATTTATAAGAAAACCATGCTTTTAAAGACAACATCCACAACTTGAAAAGATTAAGAAATACCAGAAGTAACTCTGCTATTGCCAATGAGTGTTGTGTGGAAATAATGAGATATTAAGGTAAAGGTCAGAAATACATAGGAAGAAAATCACAAATGGTGCCATCTGTTAAGGGAATTTTGATGGAACATTCTGTTTCTAATTAAACAGTTTACAGTAGAGATTTAGAGAAAGGTTTTTGCTTTTCACAGGAATCTAATTATTCTTAAAAACAAAATATCCACATTATGTGAAAATAAAGGCTTCCTGGAAAATAATAGGAGTTTCATGCTAACGGTAGTTCACGGGACCTTCAGCAGTTTTTTTCTACATAGTGGTGGATGTGTTACATCTCACATAGACTCACATTCTGAATTCCATCTTTGAAAGCTGGGTACCAGTGTGAGCAATAGAATGGTATCTCCTCTGAGTTACTGAGATACTGTTTTTAACAGATGGACAAAAATGTAATTATTTTTCCCTGAAAAACCAAGGTCCTTCATGACAATGTTTTTGGTAGAGCTAATATTCTTTGGCTATCCATGACCAATAAGTGTCATTTACCAGAAAGAGTAACTATTACTACTTTTTACTTTAACCTCACTACCGTATTTGAATTGTATCTAAAATGATTGCCCAAGAAGCAGGGCATGCTAGATTATTTTCTGAGTGGTAGGCTTCAAAAATAATCAATATATACTGCTTTTTCCTTATTACCTGCTAAACAGCTCAAGTTGTTTCTCTCAAGAAAAAAACATGCAGTTGCTCTATGTGCATATGTCCCTCAAGGGTAATCCAGAATATAAACAATCTGCAGAAATTTGATGAAATTTTGTGAGTCTAATTAATTCCCCATCCAAGGAGAATTTCTTTGTCAAGCTTGTCAGTACGGAAGCAGGACACGAGCTGGAAAACATTGATAAAACATGACAAAGAGCTTTTAGTGTGTTTGATGTGTCATTCAAATGTAAACAAATACTGCTGCATAAAGCAAAAATGTATGGCAAGGAGATGGAAAACAGCGGAAAATGCCTCTCCCAAAACAAATTAAGCAAAAAGACCTTGTAAAACCTGCTTTCCTTTTGCACTACCTGAAAATGTTGTGCAAAATATAGCACTTGCTTTTTCTTTCTCAATTAAAACTCTAAGTGTACCATGTGCAAAATAAACAAACATTGAATGAACACCAGAAGCTTTCAAGAGCAACTTCTGGTTTGCACCTAATAAGCTTGAAGTCAACAACTGTCTCATTAGCTGTTCAGAGAAATTTTGAGGCAGGTAGGATGCGTGATAATTTGTTAGCATGAGTCTTATGAAGCAAAGGATGTATCTGCTTATTCCAGATGACACCAAGGCAGTTGGGTAGCGCTTACTAGGCAGAATGGATTTACTTCAGAGCAGTTGGAGTGAAAAAGCGTTTCTTCTGTTGGCGTTTTTAGAAATGTATCTGAACAATAGAAGACTGACTATTTTTTAGTATCAGGCACTTCCATTTCTGCTCGAGAGAGAGGAAGAATATTTTTTTTCCTTCTGACAAAAAAAAAGCCTCAGTGTGTAGGATCTTATCGAACAAATATTTAAACCTTTTAAAGTAGAATCCATATGCAAATATTGCAGCCCATAGCAATACAGTGTAGCTGTACATTTTGATATAAGAAAAAATAAAATGAATGATATATTGGCTATAAGAGCAGCATTTGACACTTTCAAGGAATGATCTGAAAAGCTGATAATATTTGTAACAGGTTTTTATCAGTATTTCATCAAAATTTAGAATTTCCTTGAAGTTCTTCAAGACTTCTCACTCTGGTATCTGTTCCCTTACCATCTAACAGAAAATAGAGCAGTGCCTGATGTCCTGTGTGCTTTGTGCTAGCCTTTTGTTTAAATGTTGGAAACAATACAGAATTTGATTTCTTGACATAACTGCACCACTGTGAAATTCCGAAACTGTTGACAAAGCACACAAGTGTCTGTGTGTTAATGGCCAGTAATAACGTGCTCCTGAAAGAAATGTTACGAATGGCTTGAGCATATTCCCCGCCCTGGTATTTTGAAAGAGAATTTGGGTTGAAAAAAAACTTAAATACCAGCCAGTGTGTATGTTTCTTCTCTCTCTTTTAATACTAAATTCTTCTGTTAGGAGACTAATACATGGATCATCTCTCCAACCACCCATCCTGTCTCCCATCAAAATATTACATTAAGCTCATCTATTGTGAAATAAATCCTCAGAAATCTCTCCAGAACAGACTTACAGGTGTAATGGATTGAATTAAAATTGACTGACATACTTTTTTAAAAATACTTGATAAAAATAGTTAATCCTGATGAAAGGTATAAATACCTTGCTTGAAGCAAAGATAACTTTGAACTATAAATAATGTAATACATTTTAATCAGTTTTTACTGCAACAATTTTTATCTATAAAATAACTTATCTTGGAAGCTCTTTTCAAGTGAGTTGAAAGAAGAATATAATTTGCTTAAATAGAATTTTAGTAGTGAAATCTCCTTAGTCTGGAACCTGGGCAAGCTTACAGTGGTGTACTATCTTACTTTCTCTGTGTAACATCGACTAAAAAAACCCAGACTTACTGAGCAGTTGCCCAAAGTGGTACAGAAAGTGCAAGCTTAGATGCAAGTTTGTTTCTTGTCAAAATAGTGCTGATAGACTGTTCAGAAAATTGTGGAAGGTTTACTAGAGCAAAATTTTGAGCAGAGAATCACTGTGATTTTAGGTACCATGGAAGCTCATTGTTTCTGCTTATAATAGACACTATGGTATGATAGAGGATCTTATAATAGGTGATAGAAAGATGATACCTAACACAATTCAAAAATCACTGTGCAGAGAGTTGATATTTTGGCACTTGAACTGAAAGTTTTGAGCTGTGTATAAGTCAGTGGAGTTTCTAGGGTTCTTTCTTTACTAGCTAATATAATTTAACAAAGGTAAAGCTTTATAACCAACTCTAAAGGTTTCATACAGATCCTTTCTTGTGTTCAAAATACATTCCTTCCCCACTGCAAAACCAAACCAAAACCTCCTTGTAAGGACATCAGCAGGGTGTAACTGTTATGCTGGCCACCTTCAGCTGAGCTCGCTTCACATTCCAAATCACTGATTTGAGCTAAACATAAATTACATGGCACACTTTTTTCTTTCTAAATGAACTGCCAGCATTCTTACAAGTCTTCCAGACTGAGGAAAAAGGAAAGGGACACCCACCCCAAAAACAAACAAAAAACCCAAACCAGCAAACCCATAAAAGAAAAACCAACCATCAAGGAGAAGGGAAGCAACATCCTGTGAGGAAACTTGCCAGTTTTAAACTGGAAATTAATGAGATTCATTATTTACTATCCTGTTTGTTATGTAATACTTTGCTAATGTCACCAGTGTCTGTGCTTTGGAACACATGGTAGCTTTGTACAACTGTTTTACTTCATTTTACAGCACTAAGTATGATTCAGAATGCCAGTGTGTTAAAGTGTTTTTCCCATAAAATTTTAGTGTTTTACATCAGTTGGGATTTTGGAACAAATTTGAAATAATAGACTGCAGAAGTATGTTCAGTATGAATACAGCAAACTGAAATCTGGATATAGTTGAGGAAAATAAATGGTATCATTACCAATTGCATGTTCCTGGCACTGGAACCCAGTGCATTTCAGAATCTGCAGAGCATAAATTTGACCTTTGAAGAAAGATGATGTTTTACATTTGACACTGAGAATTTATTTTGATGTTAAATAGCTTCACGCAGTTCTCCACATCTGGCTGATTTGAGGGGAATGAAGTAAGAGACTGGTTGTGTACTGCTGTCTTAGAAGCATTTCAAGATTTTCTGCATTATTTTAATGTTTAACATAACTATGAAAATCTTGTCATTATGATGTATGTAATGAATTATTTATATGTTGTGGGGCTTTTTGGTGAAGAGTAAAAATTCCTAGTGTCACAATTTAAAAGGCGAAAGTACATTTACAGAAATATCCTTCGGGGTGGGGAGTACCAGCACAATGCTTGTATTAATAATGATGATCAGATTTTTGCAAATACAGTACAACACCATGAAATGCAAGGCTTAACACTACAGCCAGCTAGTTTATTTGAATTGTCTGTATTCAAGAGAAATTATCTTCCTTTACAACTTTTTCTTCATTCACTAAGACAAATCAAAGTTCTTCCAGCTTTACATGCTCCTCATTCCTCGTCTCTTTCATTTTGGGCCCAGATTCAGCATAGTGTGATGATCGGTGCCAGTATCAATTGCTGGTGGTGTACCATAAGCTCCTGAAACTGGAGGGAGGTGCAAGGCATCACACAAGGTGAAAAACATTTTTTCGGTGGCATTTTTTTCTGCCTGGCAATTGGGCTTGGTAGTAATGCAGGAGGCATGCAAACATGGCAGAACAAAAGGAGCTGATGCCCTCTCCCCTTCCTGTTTTGTTGTGCTCAGCAGAGCTTCTGGCAGGAGACCACAGGTTAGGTTTATGGTGCTGCTTTGTGATGCCAGCTTGGGACTGATGACGTACAATTTAGGAACTGTCATGTGGAACGATATTTTCTTTGCCTGTAGGAGGAGTTTGCTTTCACTACTCAGTCCTAGGACCCACAGATAAAACTGGTTTTGCTGTCTCAGGCAGGTCATTTTTTAATTATTTGGAGGAAGGAGGGAACAAGTTAGCCAGCTGAATACTACTGTGGCAGTGGTTGCTGTACTTCAGTCAGAAGTAGATGATGTACCTAATACCCTTCGTAGCTGGGTTTGTGCTCACTCTTATCCCCCAGTATTAGCTTATTTTTAAGGTGTTCATCTCCATGGCCTATCACACAGGGTTCGGAACACTAATACATTGATAGATTTTGAATATATCCTGGTTGATAAAATATTTATTTCCTGCCAATGATAATGATAATAAAATGAGGTGGGGATAACTGGTGATGAATTCTGGGCAGTAAAGAAGGAAGGGAAGTGTCATATGGCTGTAACCCTGCTTTAGGTGGAGAGGTAGGGTGTTGTAGAGTGGTATTATTTGACACTGGAATCTCTGGGATTTTGGGAGGGGTTTTTTAGTATCAGATTTTAGAAAAGGTTTGCTTTTACCATTTGCCTCTTTGTGCCTACCCCCAAAATTTTCATGATACTGTTGATTCTGTGAAGTCATTAAGAATCTTGCAAGATAGCAAAGGACTAATGATAATGCTTGGTGGTACACAGCACTACTGGCAGTGGAACTGAACATCACTTATGTGTGTCTATGCTGTTTTGCTCATACTTGTAGGCAAACTAAATGGGAGCTGTGCATAGGTACTCTCTTTTTTCAGTGAATGCTAATTTAATGGTAGTACCTTCTGTCTGCAGGTCATGGTTTTGGTAGGTCATTTAAGCTTTGTTAGTAGAAAAAAGAGTCTAAAAGTTGTATCATTGTCAAGGCGGATGTTAAATAGTACTGGTTTTGTTGAAACTATTTAGATGTTTTGCATAATCCTTGTGAACCTTTAGATTTTTGTTCTAGACGTTATTGTAATGTCCCCTTGTTTCAAACCTGTCAGTAAGGTAAACTGGCATGCCATTGTTGTTCTGTCAGAAACATTTCAGTTCATGTATGTCTGGAGCTTTACTTAAGTGGCACTAATTCCTACTTATTTGTTGATTTTGAAAAAAATGTGCATTGCCTTGTTTTGTAAACCACAGGACAGGCACTTTAAGGCACCTGGTTGGTAAAATGAGAGACTGACTGTGTGACAGGGCCCTTGAAGAGGCACAGCCTACTTGGCAACAGAGGGAAGTGGGAAATGGAATAGGGATGTTGTGGTGTTTGTTGCTTTTCAGGGTATGGTTGCAGTTAGCAGTGATGCTTTCTAATGTGGTGTTGTCTAGCCTGCCTGAGAGTGGGCGTCTGAGGGAGGAGATAAGAATTGTGTGGTCTTTACGGAAGTTTCTCGTAACCAGACATGTTTTAGTTGAGTCTAGTTTAGTATTCCCTTAGTAAAACCGATGATTTCTACTAGCTAGACAGTGTGAAGTTAGAAAATTTGAGCTTGAGGGCTATGACAAGGGTGCAGTGACAGTGTGAAGTTAAGTGTCAGAAATTTTAATCATAGACGATTGCTCTGACTCCTGAGAAACACAATATAATGTATAGTAAATATAAAGGAAACTTAAATTCAGGGCAGGTGTAGATGTAGATTCAGTAGAGCTATGCTAGTTAACATCAGCTGGACATCTCGGACTTTGGTTTTGGGGGGGAGGCAAAGAAAGATGCTTTGGTTTCTGAATAGCAGGATAATCCAGGTTGGTGTTCCTGCCTGTTCTCTCTCTCCCTCTCTCTCTCTCCATTATTTGAGCTTTCTACCATGGATTCTAGTTTGTCAGATCATTGTGTTTAGTGTGCTTTTTCTCATTTCCACCTAAACCACTATTTTCCCTGCCACTGTCTTGATAGATTTTATTCTTTCTTTTTCTAACTTTCTATTAAATTTTTGATTAACATGAGGTCGTGCCAACTTTACCAGTTGCTTCTCAGCCCTCTTGTTTCTATACTTTCATTACATATCCACCTCACCATTTAAGCCTATTGCTTGATGAGAAACATCTTCCTGTATAATAAGCTGCCAAGTTCTATATTAATTTATAATAAATACTTTGTTCTTTAATTTGTAAAGCATTCTCATTTATTGAGGTGCTGTATACAACAAAACTTGAATAAGAGCATATGCTAGATGTAATACATTTCAATTTAGCCATAGTGTATTACTGTGGCTAGCAAGGCAGCAATTGTTATTGTAGATTTTCCAGACTTTTCATAACAATTGTCTTGTAGTTCGATCTGACTCTGTGGATCTTATTGTAAGGTCATTCTATAGTGTTTCAGCACCTGCTAAAGTGCCACTTGATTCCCAACTAGGAGTTCTGGCCAGTGACCCTAAATACGTAACAGAACAACTGATATCACTGCCAGTGTACAGTAGTAATGAAACAGCTTACATTACCATCTGCTGCATTTTTGTGGTGCATATTTAAACTGCCCTGTTGTTAGGAGAAAGGTAGCAGGGGACTGCCCCTCTTAAGAGGGAGGAAAGGCATTTTGAAATTACAAGCCTTTGAGACAGTTACTTTTCAAAAGATTGTAGTGTTTTCTTTTCTCTGTCCTCTGTGAAGTCCAATTAGCCTTGTCTGTGATCTACAGTAGTGTGTTGAAGCTATTAAAAACCCAGGTAGAGATACAGATAAAATAATAGGACACCAAGTACATTTTGACCCAACTACACTGCTATCTGTATCCAAGGTATATAACTTATAGACACAGGTATATCTGGAAAGCAGTTTAATCTGATATGGTGAAGTACTTGAATGGACAACAAAGTTTGGAACTTTTTAACATGTCAAAATAAACTTGATATATTGAGAGTACTCCTACTTCTTCCTCCCTGCAAAGATCTAGAATATTGCTGAAATGGTGGCAGCATTTGTAGCAAAAGCTACAATCTCATCCTTAGAAAAAAACTTGTCTATTAATGAGTAGGTGGAAATTCTTCCTTGGTTTAATACAAAGCAAAGCGGTAGTTACTTATAAAAGGCCCTAGACAAATATGAACCTTGGCACATATGATGTGGTCTGGCTTTCTTCAGCAGTCTCAGTAAACAGTTTTGGGACCTGGATTAAATGAGTAAATATTACTAAATCAGGAAACCTTTCTTTCATCACTGCAGTCTTCCAGAACAGCCCTACTTTCCATGGAGAGTTCACTGCTGTTAATGTATCAGCTGTGTGTCAAGCCTAAAAGGTGGTGTGTGTTTGGGTTTTTTGTTTGTAACTCCTTAAAGTACGATAGCATATTTTTTCAGGCAATACTTGTATTATTTTTTGTGTAAAGTGCACAGCTGTCAAAATTTATTTTAATTTGATGTACTGTCCAAATAAATCGTAACACTTTAACCTTTGAAATGTTTGGGGTTTTTTGGGGGGAGGGGGCTGTAGGGTTTTTTGGATTTTTGGAGGTTTTGTTTTGGTCTTTCTCCCCAGTGCATATGTCAGTGTGAGCTTACTCTCTCTTGTCAGTTTGCAGTGAGTTCTGAAATGACCTAAGTAAATAGGTAGCTGTCTCTGTAGCAGAATACATGGGAATAAGTTTTGACATTCTGTCTGCCACCTGGTATTAGCTGTCTTATGGTAAATGGTAGTTTTAATAGTATTAAACACATTATATGAAACAAGACAATGATAATAACGTAGCTTGTACACTCCCTTTGAGAAAATACCTTATTGAAAGCATTTATCTGGGCAAGGTTGGTGTCAAAGTGTGAATTCAGCAATGGTTTCCTTTGACATTCTGATGTGTCCTTACAATGGCACTGATATACTATCACTGTCTTCCCTAATGCTAGCTAATAGTTTTGCTGATGGTTTAGATACTGTCTCTATATAAATAATAACTACAGGAACCCTCAACAGGTAGAAAATCGGACTAACGGTTTACTAAGACTTCCCAAACCTCTGACTGGCAATGTTTTAGTCTCTTATTCCAGCCTAACCCATTACCATAATCATTTGAGATTCTTAGACCAAATAAATTTTTGTATGACTGCTTTAATCCATTGCATCTATACGTAGGCTGAGGGTGAAGAGATAGGCAGCATGCTTGTTAGTGTTGCTTCAGTAAATGTTTTAATAGTGTTCCAAACTGTAATTTCTTTCAAGTTGTGCATTGTAGAGAAAAATGAAATTGCAGGTTTCATTCTTTTATATTAAACTAAACTAGTTACAGCTAATGCCTTATGAGAGAAGCAGTATAATGGTTACACTGTAAGAGAAACTTCTTCCACTACCGTTCATCTTTCTTTTTTTTTAATGTGCTCAATGGGACACTGCACTTAAGCAAGAAAAGCAGCAATGAACATGGCAGAGCAAAAAAAAAAAAGTCAGCACCTTCTTAATTTCATGTGCATTTGTTATAAAATCAATACAAATGTAGGTGCTGGTATTTGAAAGGCTGTGAAACAAGTATGAAGTAATCTGAGGAGTATAGCAGTTCTGCTAAATTTTTCCATTTGTATTTTAATGACAGCTTTATGCAGTCATTTTCATAGAGGTCCATCCCAGAATGGACACCTAGATAGCCATTGTTACAGAAATAACTTCATCTAGAGGAAGGATAGGGTGTAAAATACCTACAATGCAGAGTTCATAACACAGCCAGTGTTGACTCTCCTATAAAATGTCAGGTAATGTTAGTATCTATAATGAGCAGAACTTATTTAGGGACAATGAAAGGCAAATATTAACCTTGACAAATGAGGTGTCAAGAAGACAGGACTTAACACAGAATTGAAATGGTAAAATGCTACTTGCTTTTATGATATTCCAGTTCTGAAGGGAGAAGGAATTCATTACAAAGTTTTGAGCTTTTGTCAACTCAGTAATTTTCTACTTCTAGTAATTTTCTTCTAATTAAATAGAAGAATTTTTAGTCCTTAGGTAGGTTTTTCACACTATTATAGTTTGTCCCTCACATGTAAATATTTCTAGCATATAGTCTACTTGGATGTTGTTTCTACTTAGGTATGGTCAATGGTTCTGAGAGATTTCTCATTTGTTACTTGATTTCTGATAGTCTGTATAATGGACAGTCTAATTGACACTGAACAAACTTTTTGAATGATTGTGATACAGCACTACTGATTTTATAAAGGCATAAAACTGATATAAAATATTCATCTTTTCTCTTGTTATTGGCCTTATCTCTTGAAATATCATAAAACACATTCTTAGCTTTATCTGCTAGTAAAAACGTTATGCTATCTGTTATACTAGAAATTCAAAGTAGTAAAATCCTGTGTCAAGCAGGATTCATAGAGAAGGGGCCTTTGTAACAAAATGGCAATGAATATTTGCTTTCATTTGCAGGCAGTTCAGGTGCCTGTATAATTTTGATGGAGTTCCATTTATTCAAAAGAAAGGGCTCTTTCACAGTTTATGCCAAGGACTTTATGGATAATTAATTGTAATGGATACCTTAAAGCTGAAAGCACTTTATTTGTGCTGTCATGTGCATTTGGGGTAGTATTGAAATAGGTTTTCTTTTTATACATTATGTAGAGAATTAGATGGTGGCTAGCTTGCATGTAAATGAGATCAGCTACTGCATTCACTGTAGCAAGAGATTTCCCACCATAAAGCCACTACTATTTAATTGTGCAGATGGACTACAAAAATGCTTAATCCAAACACTTAATGACATTATTGTTTAAATGAAGCATGCATATTGGTTACAGCCAATACCCAAAATAGGTTGTTAAATTGCAATTTAGACTAGAATTTTCTGAACAAAAGTTTTGAGTAGCAGCAGTGTGACACAACCCTTCTTGTAAGGGTTATATTTTTAAAGTAGACAACAGAATATCTGTTAAAATTGGCTAAGGATGTTACACAATTCCATCGCTGACCCAGTTTATCATTCTGCTCGTTTGGCACTTGTAGTACTGAACTGACTGCTTTTCTTCCCTTCTGTGTCATAACCATGGCATGTTTTCCCTAAGCTACTTTTAGCTAGAAATGAGTAAGAGCCCTTAACACACTTACTTCAGATTATAAGCAAAGTCTTCATTTCAGTTTTGATTGTTAATCTAAATCCGTTTCTCATTGAACTGAGTACTCAGTGCTAAGAAGTTTAGAATTGGTTTCATGATTTCAAAAATACAACACCAAAAGCTCTTCCTTGTCTCTTACTGCATTGTGCAAAAGCTAGCTTTGTCGCACTGATTTTTGTATCATCTGAAATAGATAAAATATAAGTAAAACAATATAAAATTATAAATCCAAATTCAATTTATCATAACTGGAACCATTAACAAATTCACTGAGTTTTCTGTATTCAGAGGTAAAGCCCAGTGGGTATTTTGGGGATGCTGACTTCTTAGAAATGTTGTAGGCAGATCCACTGCAAAGACCTGTGTAATCTGGGGTCAGTCAAAGTAGCATCAGAAGTGGAAAGCAGTCAGCCTGAACACTAAGGTTGAAGGTGAGCAAGCAAATTCCGGGCTTTTTTGCAAAATGAGCCAGAAGTCATGTTGTTTTTGTTATATTTCTGTGGTGACAGCAGTGTGAAAATGTGTCCCCAAAGCCAGAATGCAGCCGTAGACCTCTACCTCTTCGAAGAAAGGCAGATTACTATTTCTGAAGAGTGATAAAACCCCAGCTTCTACTGTTGCTGGTCATTTCAGAGGCTTTCACAGTGCTCATCACCCAGCTCCAGAGAAGATTTTGGCAGGAGATTCAAATGGTGATTTTGATCCTTGCAGAGAAGATCCCAAAGACTGGCTGTTGGGCAACAAAAGCTACAGTCCAGGTCACTGGAGAGACTGGAGCCAGCATTGACTGAGCAATGGTCAGAGACACCACTTGAAGGAAGAGAACAGATGGGAGAGTAAACTTAGTGATCTGATAAACTCATTTTAGGAGAATGCTAAACTCCTTTCCAGATACACAGAAGAGTCTGCTGCTGACAGCTTTCTTCCTACTTGTTAAAGAATTGCCTCAAGGATAGGCTGTAGGATATCTTACCCTTTGCCATCCCTGTAACAGACCTGCAAGAGACTTTGGGAGGAACAGCTCCTTGCCCAAGTCTCTCTGTGGTTGCACTGGGAACACTGGGCAGTGTTGCACTGGGTTCTGAGTTTCAGTATGTGTCTTCATTGCTCAGGACAGAACTGCAGGGAGTCTCATGGTTTCAGGAGGAATTGAGACATTGGAATTACCCAAATGCACAGGTGATAAATAATACTGGCCTAAGGAGCGCATACATCTGAGTATTTGATACAGTATTGTGTAGTTTGAGAAAATGAATACATCCTATAGTTGGTCCTGTTTGCTTATCTGCTGCGAGCAAAAGGCAGCTCCTGCATGGACACTTGAATAGTGCTAGAACATCAAAATACTTAAGATAACATACACTTTAAATATTCCTGTTCAAATACTCAATCTGGCACTAAAATAATTCAGTTTGTTTGAATGTAGCCATGAAGTAAAATGTAGAATTGCAGAAGCTTTAATAAATTCTTTAAAATGAATTGGTCTTTCAGTGACTAAAACAAGAACCTTAAAAGCAGTATTTCACAAGTATTCTACCTTTCCTCAGGGAGAATTTGAGTATAGTATTGGAGTCATTTAAATTAGCTTTCAGATCATTAACTATTAAATGTACTCATCTGCAGTATCTGTACAATGGAGTGCACACATTTCATCTCAGTACCAAGTTATTAGGTACAGGGAAAAACAGTATGTGATTTAGTGAACAACTGGTTTATTAAGGTGAAGTTTTGTAACTTTTATAGCAGCAGCCTAGTGATAGCTGAGTGGCATATTCAGCAGAAAGACTAATGAGAGATTAAGTTATTAAAAGAGAGTTTCTTCCCTTCTTACTGCTAGAAGGGAATAACAATCCAAACAACTAATTGGACTTAATAGAAGTTTCAAAGATATGCAAATAGAACAGATAACACACAAGTAGCTGTAGTTATGGGCTAATTATCTTTTGTTACCAGTTTAACAGGTCGTTTCTTAAACTACAGAGACAGGAAAACCAGCTAGGAAGGGGTCTTTGTTTAAACAAAAGTCTGGTGTGCATATAGCTCTTTCAAACCTCTAATTAGTCCACAGATTACTATGTCAGACAGACCAGGACATTTTAAGGTAAAACTGTCACTAGTTTGTGAGAAGAATCTGAATTTTTTTTTTACGTCAGTAAACACAATTCAGACTAACAAAACTATCTTGTTAAACTCCTGTTGTTTGCAGCTCATCATTCCAACCAGCATCAGCCAGTTTGAACTTTTAGAGCCTTTATTTGCATCCTTTTATTCTCTTCCTTCAAGATTTTAATGAATAATAATAAAAAAAATCATTCATAGTGCACTGCATGAGCCTTGGAGTCGAAGTTTAAAAAGGGAAATAACCTTTCTGGGGCCCTCCCACCACCTTTACTTTCTAAAGGAGAAGACTGTACTGCTGATAGAGGGTGGCATAAAGAGGAGGTGAATGGGGAAGAATTAGTGGGAAAGCTGAAAGTACATTGATTTACATATATTACTTCATTGTATTTGGAAAGCATTCTTGTTATGTCATGAAGTGGTGGAAAGTTAGTGATTACAGCAGGCATACCTGTCTGCACCAGTTAGCTTTGCTTACTTGGGTTGGTGGCAAGCAGTTGCTTTGTTCTATGGCTAAGGCTGGGTATGGAAATTCCAGGGGTGGAGAAGTAGAAGAAAAAGATAGGGAAGGTGGTGGGTGGTTTTTTGTTTGGTTGGGATTTTTGGTGTTTTTTTTGTTTAGGATTTTTTTTGAGGTGGGGTGGGGTTGTGTTGGTTTTGTGGTTTTGCTTTTTTTGGTGGAAGGAGGGAATTGGTTTGGTGGTTTTTGTGGGGTTTTTGTGTTTTGGTTTTTTTTGGTGGGGATTTTTTGTTTTGGCTTGGGTTGTTCTTTGTGGTGGTTTTTTTTTTTTTTAAAATAGTTTCCTCAGGGAATGGATTAGAGAGTTCTCCCTATGTAAAAGGTCCCTTTGCGGTTATATGCACTTGGCCAGTCACTGAAGAATGTAAGTGTCTGAAGTGGTGGGCTGAGCAGCTAGCAGAGCAAGAGAAGTGTTGTGTGGGCAAGGGGAGCCACAGAAATGGCTGTCACTCTCATTTGGCATGGTCTTAATTATCAGTCGTCTTGGTCACCTTACTTTCTCTGTATCTCTAGATTAAGCCACATTCTAACATTTGGCCTCTTCTTGCTTCTCTTAGTTTTACCAGTGTGTTAGTGTTACTGGAAAGCAGCAAAACAATTCCTTCTCTAAGACTTATTTTGAAGTTTCAGAAAGCAGGCATTCTTTATTGCAGCGCTGGGTGCATGGGGGATAACTCCTCCTAATGTGCACACCCAAAGGATGGAACTAACAAGTATTTATACTATGTTAATATATGTATTCATCATATTTCCAAGTAATGCTTATCACATTCATGGATTGTCCAGGAACTCATTAGCATATGCTGATGTCTTTTGCATAGGTTTGTTGGCACCTCCGGGTGGTCATCGAGGGTCCTCAGATGAAGGCTCAGTCTTGGTATCAGGTATACCTTATCCTTCAAAGTTGGTTTTGTGATCATCTTGTAATTTTCTTATCCTTGTGCATTTGTTTTTTCCAAGGCCGTGCTGATTAAAGTGAGATTGTTCCAGAGCTGCTTATCTTACAACGAATTGTTTTCTAAGTTACAATGGCTTCCCTTTTGGTTACATCTATTGAGCAATGGCTCTAAGTGCTTGAATTGATCTTAATATTTCAGTATTCACAGGTATCATTAGTATTGTTGTTGGCAACTGTGATGTTTGTTCTTTCATTGAATTATAAAATGAGTAAGCTGAGGCACTGAAATTCAGGAGGCCTTGGGTCAGCCAGTGAGCTATTGTGCATTATGCAACTGCAGTTCAGACAGCATAGCAAGAGAATTTGTTGCCTGGACAAACAGCATACCTGGGCAGGTGAGCACCAGAGATTTTACCATCCATGCCTAGGTCCTTCCTCAGGAGTTGGACCACTGTAGTTGTGTCTCCATTCTGTGAGCAAGACAGATGAAACCTTTTACAGGGAGATTCTGCCCTACTTTTTGGTACTGGCTTGAGCTCAGGCTGAGCAGTCCTTTCTAAAGGTAGAAAGCTAAGTGAGTTCAAGCCTGTCCCTGTGGAGGTGAGGGTATTGAAGCAGCTAGGGTGTGAAGTCTCTCCACAACCCTAGCTGTTGATTCTTTCATTGTCAGAACGCCATGCTATCTGGCGATACCTGGGGAGGCAGGTACTCTCTAGAGGTGACCTGGTATTCTGCTGATGTAAGTGGAATCCTGATTCTACTTGGATTTTAGAGAGGGGACTATAGCTCATTCTGGGATAGAAAATTCTGCCTTCTGTTTTACAGATTCTTCTTCCCTATTGCCACTGCAGTGTGGGGGGAAAAATGCCCCAAAGTTGTCCTCCCTACCTTTTTTCTGTGGCTGCTTCTGCTCTAGGCTGCTTCTGTAGTTTTCTAATCTCTTACCCAGAGCTGGCTTCACTAAAGACCATGTGAATTAGTAACATTTTAAATAGACTTTTCTTCAACATATTTGTACTCTTACTATCCTTACGAATGATAAATGATGAAAAGATGAAAATGGGAAAACCATTATGCAGTGACAAATATGAGAGTTAGAATTGTTGCAAAGGTTCCAGGAAGAGGGTTGTTTTTGTTGTTTGTATTTCAGTTGGAATGGTATTAAATGAAGGGGATAGGAATGGTCTCTGTGTTAGGAGATGAGCAATTAATGCAAGCTAGATCAGAAGGGAAGCAGAGATTAACTGAACGGATGCTTGTGTATGGCTGAAGTGGTGTCTTTATATGAGGCAAATGGAAAAGCTGTAAGTAGTGATGCTTAAGACTTCTACAGTACAGGCTGTGTTTTTAATAGAGATTGTTCTATGAACACTTTTATTTTCTCACTGAGGACACCTTTGACATTCACAGGCCTGTGACCTCTCTGTAATAATGAAAATTGCTTACAGACAAATGTAATATCATTAACATGCTTTTTTATATTTTCTGTTGTATGTCAGTGCAGTTTCTCAGCTGGAAGAGGCTGGTGAACTGAGCACTGTGTGACTAATGAGCTGTCTGTGGAACATCTGCAGTCTGAATACCTGCATCTCCACTGAAAATACTCTGGGAACCTGTGCCTTAATGAAACTTCAGACCACAGACCTAGAAAAGGTTATCCTGTCATTTATACTAAATTGGCTGCTGGCTTATCTTTTTTTTTTTTTACAATACCTTTCTTTTGTGCTTGGGTAATCCTGATCTACCACTGTCCGTTCAGCTGCATTCTGTCTAATTTTTTCCTTAATATAAACTCAAGTCAAACAGCTACCTCTTAGAGATGATGCTGCACTGATTTTTTTTTTTTTTTAATTCTTTCTAGTGTCAAACACTCTGTTGGCAGTAAGGCCTTTGCAATTACATTAAGGACTAGTAATTATTACTTTAAAATAGTAATAACAAATACTATTCCTGAAGTCAAGGACCTTATTGTTCTTAGGAGCTGAGCATTATTTGATTGGGTAATCCTGTACGGTAGTGCTGTATGGCAAAATTTCCAAGTGCTGAACCCATTACATAATGAATAGGCTGAGTAGTATTTAATCTTAGTGGACAGCTATAATATTTGAGACTTCTGTTGTATTAAAAAAAAAGTATTTCCACAGTTCATGTGCTAATCTCAGGATACTCATTTCCCTGCTTTGCCTTAGTCTGTTCATATAACCTCATGTAAATCATTTGATCTCTTGACACCTTCCACTGTCTGTTACACATACTTTACTGCTCATCATGAGCTTTGGAGATAAGGATGTCAAAGATAAGTGGTTATTCAATTAATGTAGTAATAGCTGTATATGTAACTAAGATTACTACTTTCTTTTCCAGTAATTATTTGGAATACCCTTTCATATGTACACTAGATTTCCAAATGAAGCATATGAGAGATTGCATTGTACTTCTGTAGGTGGATGGCTGTTTCAGTTTTGGGTGCTTGTAACCCAGAACAGCAGCTGTATGACAGTTTCAGGATGTAGAGCCTCAAGACTTCACTTCAGTGGAAGTGTGATTGTGGCATTCCATTAATATTTGTTAGTGATAGATTAATCAAAATTTGAACGAAATACTGAGAAAACATGATCTGTGAATGCACTGAAGGAACTGAATAATTCAGTCTACCCAAAAGCTGATGAAATACTAAGTACATATTTTAATAATAATGATTGTTTTATTTCAAACAGGAAAATGTAAGGGGAAAAAAAGTCATTGAAGTTGTCGTTATATTATTACTTCTTGTAAGCATAGCTGAAACTTATTGTCAAAGGTTATCACTTTTCCTTACTTTAAATGTAAAGGACAAGTTGCTTCAAGTCAATTACAGTCATTATTAAATGTCAATACCTGGTAAAATTATTTATATATTGATCAGCACTAAGTGCCTTCTTTTGACTATATATTGAAAATCAGAAACAATCTC
This sequence comes from Aramus guarauna, assembly GCA_013400195.1. Classification (NCBI taxonomy): domain Eukaryota; kingdom Metazoa; phylum Chordata; class Aves; order Gruiformes; family Aramidae; genus Aramus; species Aramus guarauna. The sequence continues at coordinate 96,876 of VXBL01004075.1, read as the reverse complement.
CCAAGTATTTTATTAGCACACTCTAAATTTTTCACAATACAATGCAGATATTATTTCTGAAGAATGCAACTTGAGTGATTTATAGGGCTAACATCACTAAGCTCAGCGAATACATTGTGCTGTGACTTCCTTTTGAGAAGCAAATAACACTTTGTTATCAAATAGTCATAAAGCTTGCAATCATAAACCTATCTGGTGCTGTTAGTTAATCAGAATCATTCTTCCATGGATAATATTTTCAGATAATGTTTTAGTAAATTGCATGTTTTATTGCTTTTGTAACACAGTAACTATCCCTTCCTCTGACTCAAACAGGGCACATGAACAAGTCCCTTAAGAATATGTAAATCTTTTAAGTTAAAAGATGTTGCCCTCTTCCACTATGTAAATTAATTTAAAAATTCAATTTCATTGTTAATGAGTTGACTAAAAAGGAAAACTCTTAAATGAGAGAAAAAAAATAAATAATCAAGGTCAAAATTAGTACTCAAAGCTCTCTGCAGCCCTGAAACCTTAAGACTTGCATTAACACTTCTGCTATTGCCAGTTTCCATTTATTTGCTTTTGCAGTCTTGTCCTATGGCATAAGCTGTCTTTCAGTTTTTAAACTCCTCCTAGAAAGCTCAGTGCATACAGCAGACAGTCAAATGAAGGACAGAGAGGGGGAAAGTGTACTACAATAACTTAGCTCATTTTCTCTCTTATAGAAAAGTGTTGGGACATCCTAATTGGAAGTGTAGAACTGGATGGTGAACAACAAAATACACTGTAAAAGAGATGCTGTCCTCTAATCCATTCCCTTCAGTCATCTTTCCCATCTTGCTTCTCACTTCTCCATCTGATATAGGTTGCTTTCATATCAGTGGGTACACAAACAAATGTTAGAAATATCAGGGACTGGAAAAGACTGGTAGAAGAGGAGATGGATCGCTTTGGACTGGGGTTTATAAACTCAGACTTTAGTGGTTTGGAAGGGTGTTATTCTTCCAGCGGGAGTGACTATATGGACAGATTACCAGAGGTGTATGAGATGACCACATCCCCAATTCTTTGGGGCACTGGTAACAGCCTGCGTGCAACTGATGTGAAATGTAAGAAGGGTGAGGAACCTCTGCCCTCCACCACTGTGGCCTGAATTCCACCAATGCCGTTGATAACCTGTCCTGCCTACCGGAGGAGATCATTCAGCTGATGGCACTCTGGTTGTGAAAATCCCAAACAAAAATCTATCATGTTCCTTTTGTGGGAACCAGATAAGAAAAAGGTTAGGACAAATTGAACATCAGAAGATAGCTTGTGGAAGGAAAAAGATCCTCTTCTAGTGCTCCTGCTGCGGGAGAACAAATGTGAAATATCGTCATACTGCCAGCCACTTCCCAAAGCCTGAGGGGGCTGTGGAATCTGCACTGGTGGAGGGCTCGAGCTGTGGGGAACGGGATAGTGTGTTTGAATCTAAGAATATGGAATGGACCTTAGCCTCCCACGCAAAAACAGGAATGGCAAAGGGGGCTACATCATTAGTGCTGGACAGAAGAGGATGTTAACTTACTCTGAAGGCTTGAAAAGCAGTATGAGGGGCATAAAACCAGCAATAAACTGAGTGCAGAACACTTGCAGTCTAAACCAGCCAAACAGGTAAGTGACAAATAAGACTTTGTAAGGAGTCCAGTGAGGAAAAAGGTGAAAGTTCTGGATTGGAAAAAAGAACTACAGGAAGAAGGGGAACATCAAGATGATGTTGGGTCACAGGGAGAAGTTCCATGACTGAAAGATTATATCAGAATGATTGACACCTGAAAGACTTTCCATTTTTTTCAAGGGGTTTACAGGAAGGTGATCGAAGGGGAAGAAGATCTGGCATTACTGATTGCTGATGCTTCTGAAGTCTGCTGTGCATGCCTGCTTGCTAAATCCACTGTGGCAAAGGCTGGCCTAATGCAAAAGCACCAGGGCTTCCTATGGGGCTCTTACAGGGTCTTCAAAAAATTAATGGTGCTTCTATGTTTATTCTGAAAGTTATTAAATAATTCTAAATTATGAGTGCAATTGTGCCCATATTAAAAAGTAATTTTATTGAGATTTGATAAGAAAATCAGCTTTAAGGCTCTGTGAATAATTGTCCCAAGTTATTTATCTCACTTTAATAGTACAGCAGCACAGATACCTGCAATGTGTATTCTCATTATTAAAGACTCTTAGTACAAATATTTAAATATCTAATAATTGGAGACTTGACATTTATTAGAATGTAGGTTTGGGGAGGGCTTAATAATGCTTTTAATATAACTTGACAGCATAAAAAAATGTGCATTAATTCCACTATTGGAATGCCTTAAAGGAAAATTACAGAGATGCAACTTGGATTTGTACTTTTATTCCACCTTCTCCTGAGTCTGACCTGCACTGTGCTGTGGTTAGCATTTGCTCAAGTATTTGGAACAAAAAAGGGATATTGAATCTTAATATTTTTTCCCCTCACAATTGCAGCCAAAACACATATGACTTCATTTAGTTAGGAATGACTTTGCAAGTACTCTTGATGAGTGTTTAGATTTAGTGTTAAATGTGCCTAACTGATGGGTCACTAGGTAAGCAAAGACTCTTTGATCTGAAAAAGTCATAGCAGAATCATCAAAGCTGAAGTTTAGGATAAAATCCTTCTGCTTGTTCTTCTGTTTTTCTGCTTCCAGGTAGAGAGGATAGTGGGGCTGATAGAGGGTCCCTAAAGAATCTAAGCATTGGTTTTTCATGATACTTGTGCAGCCTGTATAAAGCAGGAGCAGTAAGGCCAAGAGTTAAATTCAAGAGCACAGACTGTCTTTTTTTTACTCCAGACAACACCTGTCAGGAGTGGTCAATGGAATTTTGAGTAAGTTCACGTCTGCCTCTGAGATACAGGAGTGCAATTCTGAGCTTGTCACAAACCACAGATCTTCCCACAATAATTTAATAACACAATGGCATCTACTTATTTTCCAAACTGCCAGGAAGAGTTTGAGATAGAGAGTTTGTGCCTACATCTGCTCTTTTTCCCTAAGTAAGAATGGGAGAATGGAGAAAGTGTAAAAGATGAAACCTGTCTATTCTTGTTGACCTGTATTGAGTCTGGCTGAGATGGAGTTAATTTGCCCATAGCAGCCCTCATAGCGCTGTGCTGTATATTGGTAGCTCGCAAGGTGTTGGTAGCACCCCAGTGTTCTGGCTACTACGAGCAGTGCTGGCACAGCATGGAGACTGTCTCTCCAACATTCCCGCCTCACCAGTAGGCTTGGGGGCAAGATCTTGGGAGGCGACACAGCCAGGACAGCTGACCCTTGCTGACCAAAGGGTTGTTCCATACCATATCACATCTGCTCAGCAATAAAAGCTAAGAGGAAGGGGGGGGCATTCGTTATTTACAATGTTCGTCTTCCAGAGCAACCGCTATGTGTACTGAAGCCCTGCTTCCTGGGAAGTGGCTGGACATTACCTGCTGATGGGAAGTAGAGAGTAAATCTTTTGTTTTCCTCTGCTTCTGTGCACACCCTTTTGCTTTATTAAACTGCCTTTATCTTGACCAATGAGGTTTTTCCCATCTTATTTTTCTCCCCACTCTGTCCTGCTGAGGAGGGGAGTGAGAGAGCAGCTTGGTGGACACCTGGTGTCCAGCGAAGGTCAACCCACCACATGCCACTAGCGTTGTTGGGTCAGTATTGCAAAGCGTTGCACGTCTTTTCTTCCCTGGCAGCACAGTCCTTTCCTTCAGTGACAATATCCGGAGATGTGCAGAGCAGTATAAGGAAGAGATGACATCTGTGTCTCACTAATATCTATGTTGCTTATGCATCGAACCAACCCTAATTATTACTTCTTAAAGAGACTTTTGCTTGGTTACCTGAGGTACTGTAGCTGTTACTTTATTTTCACTTGTCACATATATTTGCAGTTAAATGACTAATGGCTGCTCGTAGGCTAGTCCCAAACTGGAACCAATAAAACCACATCAGGGTATTCATGTTATCTTTTCTCATTTGACTTTAAAGATGGAGTCCTCTTAGCCTGCTGCTTTTTAGAAGAGCACATATTGACAAATGACACTCTCTTAATGCTTTCTGACAATAACAGTGCTTTTTGCCAATTTCTGCTGCCAATAATAATGACTGTCTGTTAAAGCAAACAACTAATGAATGTCTCCAAATGACCTTTTAGCAACTACTGTCAACATTAACTACTCTACAGCATTTTCACCTTCCCATGGAATTGCCAGTGTTTAATTTTGAGTATATAAAGGTAGCTGACTAAAGGTAATGCTGTTTCTCTACATGCATAGGAGCAAAAAAGAAATTTCTTGCCATGTCCTAAATTCCTAACTGACCATTCAACATCGATGGTGCTTGAGCATTAGGGAATGAGCTTTAGAGACTGCTGGATCACATGAAGATCATGTTGTTCAAGATCCCTTGAAACAACCACAAGCATACACCTTCCTAGAAAATACAGGGAAAAATAAGCTAAAGGGACTGGAGCTGGAATTGGGGAGTTAACATTCCAGCTGAATGACAGACTTCCTGTAGGGCCAGTTAACCCTTTGTATAACACAACTCTTGGTAACATAAGTGCTACTTATGTTAGTTTTCTGTCCTGTGTGCAGTGTGACCTCACTTTATTCCCAAGCACCTGTGTGTAGCTTCCAACTCGAAATGAAAATGTGGTACAAACACTTGAAGGTAAGCAATAAGCTCCCTCGGATTTGAAGGAAAACAAACATCTCACCCTATTGTTTAGAGATCCTGTTCTCTTGAGGCTGATGTCAGAAGCCCACTCTTCTTATTACTCTACATGTGTAATTAAAACTTAATATATGTGAAAAAATGTGGTCAGATAATTAAAACTTAATGAACAAAAAAAAATGCAGGCAATGAGGGTGTTGCAAAATAGGATACTCTATGAAAATATGGCATTGGGAATTCAAAAATATATTTCATTGCTGAAGTATGTGTACTTGCATATAAATAATTATCATTAACTTATTTTTCTTAAGTATTTTAATTATAAACAAGTGTTTCTAGTTAAATATTTAAAACTATAGGGTCTTTTTACTTGGAAATAAAGTAATGAGGTATAACTCTTTAAATATTTTTTTCTTCATATGAAATATCTTGCCATGTAACTCAGTTTTTAGGATGAAAGTATTCTGATGTAATTGGAGGAAAAAAATGCTGTGTGATTTTGGGCTGCCTAATTGTAATGTATGTTACAGCTTTTATATGTTTTCAGTAATACTAATTCTATTGGTAATACATAGTGTATCATATATTCTGTTGTTATTAATTTGCTGTTATCCTCTTTGGTAAACTTGTACTTGAAATGTAAGAGTTTTGCAGTTCTCTGCCCATTAAAAATAACACTAAAATCTGTATTGGTTTAAAGACCAGGATTTTACCCATATATGACTGACTTATTAGCAGTAAGGAAATTACAGAACCAAGAGGAGTATTTTCCTGAGTATTAGGTTCATGTTACGCTGCCGTTCAAAGAGGAGTATAGAGAAGAATGTTCTGTCTCAGTCAACCTAAAATGCAGGATAACTCTTACTACTTCTCTTTGTCATCATGTGATGGAGAATGCCATGTTAGCCCTTTACTACAGGTTATAGGAAAGCTTTCCATCTTGTGATTCAGTGAGTTACAGGAGTGGAGGATGTGGTTATGTGACACAATTTACTTTCCATCTTGTTATTACCTTTCATTACAAAGAGATTGTACCTTTCACTTGCAAACTACTGCCTAGGTCAGTTTTTCAAAGGTGTGATATAGTGTGTTATTTAAGGCTAATCTATGAAACACATGCATAATGCACAATCTGAAATTCAGTGCAACAAAAGTAAGACAAATCCTCCTGTATCAGGGAAGATACCTTATGCTTTACTACTAGCACAAATGACTGTGTAATTTGAAAGATTTACTACAGCTGTAACTCTGGCTCCATAGTATTGAAACAGACCTGGAAAGGTATATAAGTGTGCATTCAGAGGTCTATAAGCTTGAATTCAGTTTTATGTGATTGTGGGATGCGTGCTGAGAATTTGAGTAGAATTTGGAAAAGTTTTGTGTATGTTTGTGTATTGTAGCTTGGGCTGCTATGAACATCAGCTGTTGAAAGGTATTTTTCTCTCAAAGCCAAGAAATTATGTTGTTCTTTTTGGCAGGAAGGAGAAAATAAAACAAATACCAGCGGATGGAGAAGGCTGAGTCTACAGTGACAGAACCAAATTCAAGGAGCACCGGTTTCCTAGTGGACACTGGATACAGGTTAGCACCCTGGCTTTTTATGCTGCTAGCTACATAACTTGTCTTCACTGGACGATGCTTCAAATCCGCAGCATGGGTCTTCACTAACTCAAAAACCTTTAATAGACCTAAATTGTTATCCTATGTAGGGAATAGTATAATTGAATCCTTAAAGTACTCCTTGGTTTGTGGAAATTGTTCAAACATTTTTGCTGTAGTAATGTAAGGCAGCTATTGAGCATGGAAATCTTATTGCCAAACACCAAAATTTAATAGCATTTTAAGCAATTAAACTCCAGCATTTTTAATGGTAAATTTTAGGTTGGTCTTACTATTGGACTAATATAAATTAAAGAACTTCTCTCCCCCTTCTCTCCAGTCCCTGAACAGGAAAAACCTTTGATATGATTTCTCTCTGAAACATAAAAAGAAAATTCCCAAATAAAATGGCTTCTAGTGTTGTGGTGCACAATATAAGAAAGCATACTGTAAATTATTCTCTGCAGACTACATTATTATGAGGCTGAGATAAGCTTTGACCTTTGATGCATTTATTTGCATAATACAGTGTAGAGTACCATGCCATTGTGTATTTTTCATCGTCAACATGTGGTTCTACTGATACTAAAATGTGTTCACTTAAAATATTTTATTGTGTGAATTTTAATTGCAAACATACTCTTGATACTATTTATTGGACTAAAGTAGTACTGAGTACAACCTATTTCTTAATACCTATTGGCTTTTGACACTTCAAAGACAATTAAGAGTAGAATTGGATATTGAGAGCACTAGATGTTGATCATAAAAAGTCCATAGAAACATTATGTTAAACTGTCACACTTTTTTCCCCTGTTAAAATAGGCTGAGTTAATCGCTAAAGGTAATACATGCAAAACCCCTCAGAAACCTGAATATTACCTGTTTGGCTGGTTATGCAAGTATGAATTCAGAGTCATAATTTTCTAAAGATCAGGAAACTCAAAATGGCAACTAGTGTCTATGTGGGTTTTTTTGGTCGTCTCAAAAATGTTGCTTTAGTTAATGCTTACCTCTATCTGCCTGGGTATTTACGTGCTTCACTCATCAAATGCTTCAACAGAGGAATTCTTGCAGAATAAAAGGTTAATATTAAATTTTCAATTTAAAGCTCCGTTTTTTGGTGGTGTTTTTTTTTTTTCCTCCAAATCCAAGAGAAAAGCACAGTAATATATTTACAGGGTCTAATCTGCTTGTTATCTACATAACTGACCTTAACTAGAGGTGAGGTACATGATGAAGTTTTTATTCAGTGTGTGCAGACAGAATGAAAGCAGTTAAGAAATATTGTTTATTAGTAGGATATGTTAAATACAGAAAGTAAAATTATATGCTAGACTGGCTTCTTGGCAAATTACTACAATGGACAGATGGGTTTTCATTATCTGTTGTACGGAAATATAAGGCTTGTAACAGTATGTTTTGTATTGATGCTTATTCATCTGTTAGAGAGTAATTTTCAGGCTGCTTGTCCAGAAAACATTCCAAATCTTCCTTTGCATCTGCAGAACATCTGCTTAAACTAGGATTGTCAATGTCAATATTTTATTGCTAGTAAGCTACAGGCTGTCTTAATGTCTTCCAAAGTCAAAGAAATGAGTATAAAATAGGATTTCAGGGCTAGGATCCAGGGTTTGCTGTCTAGATGCATTCTTCACTTTGTATGCAGTGTGAAATCTTACTCAATACCCATTCTACTCTTGGTAACATATGGTCTCAACAATTAGCACAGAAAAAAGCAATTTCTCTTTGTAACAGTTTACAAATGGTGGAGACAAGATACATTTAGTTTAGATATTTACGTAACCAATATGTTTGATGGCAAGAAAAATTGTAAACAATAAAAGGCCATGTTATAAACATCTTAGTAGGTTGCATGCCTCAGTTAATTACTCCAAAGAGGGAGGCAGATGATTTCATGTCTAGAGGATTTAAAATTTTTGACGATATAGTCTCTATTTCAAAGCTTCAGCATGGAAGGTGCAGTAGATAACAAGGTGCTTTTTTCAGCTGCTTTAGGTACTCAATATTTCATTAATTTTTTTTATGTGCCAATATCATTGTTGTTTTCCTCCAATTATCCCACCCCTTGTTGTTGACTTCCACACTGATGTCTATCGCAAGTGTAAGTCAGTGTAGTAAGTTTTGAGGACACATATGAAACAGCAGATGAGCACTGTCCATAACTTAGTAAGTTTCAAGGAACTAAGAGTACTAGATATTTTTTATAGTCTTTTGCCCATGCCTCTTGGGTCCATTGCTTCTGGAGATATTCCTGTTGGCTTGTGGAGATCTGAAAACTTACTACCAGAGGGCAGGTATGTGGCACAGTCACTCACATTCCCAGACAGTACCATGAACAAAACCTAACTCTTTTAAAGTCTTCTGAAGACTGCTTTTTTTAATTTTTTTCTTTTTTTGGGGGTAAGCCCTTACTACTGGGACGAACACTTTGGAAAAAGCAAAAGATGTTGCACATTTAGTCAAATTGCTTACAGTAACATTCATTCCACCAGCAAAAAAGTCAACTGTCTTGCTTTCATTCAGGTAAAGAATAGAGCACTGAAACAACAAGGGCAGTATATCTAAGCGCAAAGACTCAAAACAGTTTGGTATAGTATGTGCAATGTATGTAACAAAGCTTACACGTATGTATACAGTGTTCTGATAGGACTCTCATTAGATTTGGGTAAAAAGCAATTTTAGATAACTGAAGAGACAAATTTGAGAAAGGCAACCACTGGTGAAGCTAATGTTTATGGTATTTACAGAGGCTGCAGAAAAGTCAGGGTAAGTCTCTCTGAATTAGACACAGGTATCCCATATGTGTGAGGATACCAGTTACTACATAGTGTTTTTAACTCTGGTCATTTCATCCTGTCATTTCTACTGTGAGAGATACTGAAGATGATTAGAAATGTTGTGAGGTGTACCATGCTGTAATGTGAATGTAGTTTGTCCATACGTTTTAGCATATCACTGAATATGGCTGTATTCTATTTCCTAAAGGGAAATATTGCTGCAGCATGATTACTTCACCTCTCAATTCTTTTGGATATGGATAATTTCAATGAGAGGTTAATCCTGATCTCATCATTTCAGTGGGAACTTAATGAATTATGAACTGTCATGGATGTCAGTAAATGTCATCCTTGCCCTGTAAAGGCAAACTTTAGAGGGCTGTATTTCTGTAAGTGCTGTCTGAGTTAATTCTGCTTTCATCAAAATCTATGGTTAAAATTCTTCTGCTTGTTCGGTAAGAGCAGTGCTTGGGTACTGACGACTGATTTAGAAAATCCTGAGCGTAAACTTTTAACTGACTTTTCCAAAATCTCAAAGCAGTTCATGTGTGTGAATTCAAGTCATCTTATGAACAAGAACATCACAAACTTATTTAGAATGGAGAAGTGTATTAGAATTGACAGAATCATTAAAATGTTTTTATCAATTCCTGCTGACTTTAAGTGGAAGCAGCTTAACAGAATGGAGTATAAAAGAAGAATGAAATTTTTCAAACACACAAATGGCTGTTCTGTGCCTGAGTCTCCTTGACTTTGGATAGGAGCTGAATGGAGCTGGTTGGCCTTTGTGCCTTGGAAAGTAAAAGACCAAGGACAAGAGTTGCAGAGACCCAGGTGTGACAATTAATGAGCAAATACTAATAGATAAGGGAAACTCGATGGGTCCAAGACAAAGGCAACTTGACTGATATGCTTGCTGCATTGTGACATTCTAACTTTCTGACTGAAAATGCTGCTTCCGAGAGTCACCTTTTTTCTGACATCATGGGTTTATTTGTTTTGATGTCTTTCTAAAATGTTTTACAATGGGCAGAAATTAATAATTTACCATGAAATAGGATGATTGTGATTCAGTACTTACCTCTCTTTTTTTTCTTCCCCACCTGTCATCTTGTTTCTTTGTTGTCTTGGTCATATTAAAATTAATTTTGTTCAAGGTGCAGGGTGAACAATATTGAGATATTACTAACATTTTAATGCAGAAAGCTTCAAAAGTTCTGTTTTTAGGTGATGTATGCTGTGTGGGTAGGTGCATAAGAACCTGTGAAATGTGCAAAGAACCTGTGAAGTAGTCATTGCACAAAATCACTTATGTGGCATTATGTAAAATCCCTAATCCCTCATGAAAGAAACACGTGAGCCATTTTCTTTTATTATACTGTTTTAAAATTAAACACAAATGTACCTTTTTGGAAAAAGAGAGATGGCTCACCATTACCTGGAGTTCTGAGATGTGTTGTCCAAGTATACACTCAGGCTATGATTTTCCGTTTGCCACATGTACCTGAACACAGAAACTTTCTTTTTCTCCATATGCTGACCTTCACTCATACGTAACATTTAATATCATAAATAAGTGACACAAACTTTTTTCAGTCAGTATTCTGAAGCTCCTGAGGTCAGTTTCCTATAATATTTGGAAACATCATCATAAATAGTAGATGTAGTTAGATGTTAAGATGAAATATTTTTATTTATCCACACAAAGTAAAGAAGGTGATGGTGATACAAACTGGATACTGGAGCCACCAGCTATAAAAGGTAATGATCTGCCTTACAGCTGCTTTGATTTTGCTTTAACTCTTCATTGAGCATGATTACAGGAATTCTAGGTGTCACCATTTCTGATACGTGGATGATATGATCGGAATCAAGACCATTGAGGCATTACAGGAGGAGATAGTATTTGTCTCTGAGCACCCAAGTGTCCTAATTTTTTTATTAGAAAAGGTTTATTCATCATCTTGGAATTTTATTTTGTAGTATGTCCTGATATTGGGCAGTGAGACAGCCCTTAGGCTGTAAATAACGTCTCTGCTTTGTTCAGAAAGTTCTGGTCAGCATGTGCTGAAGTTTAAACCTGTTATGTATATGTATTAGATACAGTCTTCAATGAGGTGCTTATATCGTTCAACAAGGTGTCTACGTTGAGTGCAAGCAGAACAGCTACATATAGGGGCAACAATAAAGTAGTTCTATGATACAACTTCTGAGTGAGGCCCACATTCCTAAAAGTTGCTTTAATGTAGTGATTTTTCAGATGCAAATTTGTACATCACAAAAACACTGTAGTGATTCCTATCTTAGGTTAGATTGAAAACTTTGATGTGAAATACTTCATTGCGCTTGCAGCAATCCAGATTCCAGAATAATCTCCATTAATGTAGTTGTGTGTGTCTGGTTCATTTATCTACACTGAAATCTTTCCTTCTATATTCTAGACATGAGTAAACTTCATTGCCTTTCTTTTAAAATTTATGATAAAACATCCTGAAACTGCTATTTTTTTATTTCTCCCTATAAACTTTACCCACTTGTTTCTCTTCTTTTTTTTCTTCTTTCAACCCACAGGAGATAATAAAATAAATTTATTTCCTAACATGTATTACTAAGACATACATAACATGTTTTACTAAGACACACCTAATTACACTGCTTGTCTTTGATACTCCTTATTTTGGCTAAGCATTGGCATTCAGGTCTAATGTGAGGAAGTGATAGACACTGGTTGCAGTTGTGAAGCTGTTCTGATTGAATGATGAATTCCATGTGTTTTTCACGGTTCACTTTGTTACCTGGAGATGGAAAAGAAAATGAGTACTAAAATAACCAGTTTAGTCAGTGCTTCTTTCAGGTGAATAACCTACTTGAGCTTGTACATGCAAGTGCAAGGCCGCAAATACAAAATAGCTGTTTTAGATGTATGTTTTGAGTTAACATCCTGAACAAAGCCCTGAATGCACTTTCAGAGGTGCTTTGTGTTTCCTTTACTCTGGCCTTGATCCACTTCAAAAGAATCTACTTCAAGAATGTATTTCTTGGATTCTTTTTCAAAGGAAAACTTCAGTTTTCACCAATGATGTTTCCTAAGTGTGTAAACTGAGAATTCTGACAATGCTTGGTGCTGTGATTGCCTGGTGAAAGGTTCTGGAACCCACTTTACCTCGAGCTCAGTGTTGTTCTGTGGTTACTTAGAGAGGTGACTTGTCATTTAGGAGTGACAAAAAGGATGATTTCCCTTTTTCAATTGCAGACATTGTGTACATTTTAGAAACAGATGCACAGTTACTATCTTTGCTTTTAAAGAACAAGGAAAGGTTCATCACCCTCCCGTGAAAATTCTGTCTCTAAAGAGAGTATGATTTTTGGTTTAATGTTACTTTTGTTAAGGCCTGTCTACAGCTTGGCAGTGCATTCTGTAGAAGGATAGCAGATTTCAATTCTAGTAGCTGAAAGGATGAACTGACTGCTTTCATTTGTCATTTAAGAAATAATAATAAAAAAAAGATCTTGAGGAATGCCAGCCTTTTGTAAAATGAAATTTAACTTATGCTCTGATCAGAGGTAGTATAGAGTATTTTAATTTTTCTGTTGGATATATGAAAGTTCCTTAGAAAGCTATTTCTATCTATGGGTTACGGCATGAGGAGATTAAATTTGTAGTTGCCGTATGTGATTTAATATTGCTTTAAATGTTGTGATCCTCAAAAAAGTATGTTGCAGAACTCATCATAAGCTGAACATTAGACAGACTTCCTAAATGAAGGTGGTAGTTACCCAGCAATTTCCTTCTGTGTTAATTGGAATAAACAGCTCATCAAGCCAACCTGAAATTTTAAGGTAATGACATCGCTCCTTATGGATGTTTTCTCAGCATGATGTGTATAGCCTTGTGGTGATTAGTATAGCAGATAACTGAGTTTTCTTGACACTCATTCCAGCTATTTACTCTGCTGGAATTTTACAGATACATATTAATGCCAAGCACTATACCACCATGAGAATGTCCTTGACAAATTAGCCTGCTGAGTCTGCATGTAAAAGGAAGTCTATCAACTGATTTCATCTTAGTTCTGTAATCTTAAATTTCATGTTATTTGCACCAGATTGTTCTGGAACAAAAGGACCTTAAGACAGTGTTGGATCAAGGTTGTTTTTTTTTTAATAAAGCAACTATTGTTGTATCTCTCTTTCGTGATTTCATTGCTTAAATTCAGTTGTGAAAATCATAGTCCAGTTTTTGTGACAGTAGAGGGGTTTTTTCTTTTTCTTTTTTTTACCTCACCTAAGGTAGCATAAGATTTTTTTTGTCAAAACTGTTTGTTTGGTATGGCGAAAAGAGTATAGTGAGATTGCTCCTCTTGACAAATGCAGATGTTAATACGGTTACTTGCTTTCTCTCATGTATGTACTTAAAACTTAACCATATGATTAGACTTTTGATGGGTCATGTGCCATGTTACATATGGTAAAGAAGGCTCAAAAATACTTCAAGGTTTTAATAACATGATAGGAGATACTTAGTAAAATAATTATTTCTAAGATTATAGAAGATAGGAGATGCTGATTACTTTAAAGAAGAATAACACTGCACCATTCAAATGAAAAGATCTTAATAGGGATCTTAGGTACTTCAATTCCTAGCACTGCATTTTATGTAAAACAAAAACCCCCAAACTAGAGGCGGAGCATTGACAAAACTACTTTGTGTCCTCCTTCACTATGGTTTTTTTTCACAGAAGCTGCATGGCTTGCATTTCTCTCCTTCTAACCTTTCTTTAGTCCAGTTAAGCATGTAGGACTGGCCTTCCTGAATCAGAATCTTTGGTGTAATTGTGTGGGATGTGGAGCCAGGTTAATGACTGTCTAGTGGAAGCATGTTGCAAGAAAAACAATCGGCTTCCACCAATCTGGTCCATGTATTTTGTATACTGGAAAGGAGAAAAGTCATTTCTTTCTTTGAGAACCAGTCTTTCTGGTGAAAAATGGACAAAATTGTGCCACTGAACAGGGTGTTAATCATAGTTTTGCCTAGCTGCAAAATTGGCAAAGGGCTAAAAATGGACCTGTTTTGCTTCACTTGCACAGCTTTTTTGTCAGTGTAGTATACATTAAATGCTTATGCAAGGAAAAGTGATCAATTGGAGAATGTACAGGAAAAAAGCAAAAACAAAAGGTGAAAAAGTGCTCAGTTTCAGAAAATATTTTTTTAGAACAGCCAGAATCAGAAGGTAGTCCAATGTTTTATCATTTGCTGTCCTGCAATGGAATACTCTTGTCTTAAATGCACAACAATGAATTTAGTGCAGAATTGTTGCAAAGTTGTTGGTCTTCACAATGCCCAATTCTTTTTATGTTTATCATTAAATGTTTATTGTTGGTGGTTATAGTTTATTGTTAACAATCATGACTTTTAATCTGTCTATGGAGAAACAGCTACAGTTATTTACACTGCTGCCTTAGTTTATTCTACAGGTATGGTCAGTGGAAATAAAATTTGAAAATAGCCATTAAACTTACCTATGGGAAAAAATTTACTCTTGCTTTTTTACAGTAGTAGGAAGGACAACTGTTTTTAGACATGAATTATTGTTATTTAGTTTTAATTGTAAGTATGTCTGAGTTTTCATAAAATGAAGGGATTAAAACATTTGTTTACATCAGTAGTTTTTCTTCTCATGTTGATTGGAAAAAAAGAGAAAGTAATAGAAGAGCCACAAGTACAGCATTTATATTCTTTAATAATTCTTTTTCTATCAAACATTAAATGTTAATGGACAGTCTGAAAAATCTTTAGCTCTTGCGTAAGAAATACACATCAAAAGAAGACAGCTTTTAGTTCAGCAAAGTTTTCTACAACATGACTCTTGGTCTGTCAAGAGGTGATGTTAGTAGATGAAGCATTTTTGGTAGGAAAGAATACATATGTATTCGGGATGGATGTTATGTACAACTGCAAAGAGACCATAAAGGAGGAAGGCCACATCCCTACAGACATTACTCTGACCGTAATAGTTCAAATAGGGGAACAAGATTCAGGCCCACTGGTTGTCACAGCCTTTTTCTCTTAAAGGAAATTCTGTACAAATACAAACAGTATTTGTGATATTCTTGTTACACGGTTTTTACAAGAAAGCAAGAAACGCACCAATCCACAGTTTTTCTAACTGATTCATGACACGTTAGCAAAAACATGGATATAAATGAAATTCTGATCTAGTATTCACTGACGGTGTATCTAAAATAACTTATCTTTTAGTAAGCTAAAGCTACTCATATTTATGAGTTTATTGAACTCTTTTAGCCTTCCCCAAAGTGTTGGGTTTTAATTTTTAAAAATGAAAAATCACTGATTTTTTTTAAATTATTTTTTTCCATCTGAAAGTCTAAACATGTCTCAAAGTACTTTCTGAAAGAGTAAACCATGAGGAAGTTTGTCATTTAACCAAAAAAGAAATTAATGGGGTTCTAGAAGCAGAAGAAAAAAGCTTAATCATTAACACTTTTCTTAAAAGGTACAGAGAACAAATTCGTAATTCTGACACTACCAGAGTGTTTTCTTGAGACTTTCTGATAAATATAACAGCCTTATGAGCTTGGGTGCTAAGCCATTGTGAAGTTACTTATTCCCATATTTTACTTTAAATCTTTTGTAGCTGGATAAAATTTGCATAACTCATCATAGAGAACATTTAACAAATGCTTTAAAATGCCTTTAGAAGTTTCTTTAACAGAGAAGGAATCAAGTCTTTGAAAGAGCTGATTTTGTATTTGTTTTTCTAATTATTTTTTTATGGCTATTATTCTTTTAGTTTATTCCTGTCTATACTGAGATTAAATGTATAAACTAGGATTAAATGACCTCTGCAAGATACTGGAAAAAAATTGAAGACAATTTTGATTCAAGAAAGAAGTTTCTACAAGGAAAATTAGGGTTTTTTGTAGAGATAGGTAGAAAATGTGCATGTCTCAAATTCCTTTCCTCCAATCTGTAGCTTTAACACCAAAATCTGACTCCCATGTTGAACAATTCTAGAATGTAGGATTTTTCAGTCTTCTACAAACAAAAGCTCAGAGAGCAGGAGTTTTTTAACCTTGGTACTTTATGACATATTGCATGATACAGAATCCATTTCAGTTAAAAATATACAAGAAATTTAAAAGTAAATAAAGTAAAAAAGTTTCCTTCTTAATACATAAGATGATATTTAGTCATTACATTAGGAAAGGGGCAAGCCTGAATCAGAATTTATTCTGAAGTAGTTTTTCTGGTTCTAAATATCTTAATTCATCTGTTGTTCCTAGAAAAAGGAGCCTTTGTTTTTTGCAGTAGTTGTTAACAATAGGACAAATTACTCATTCCTCAAGAATAATGCTCTTAGCTTTTCCATTACACAAACAATAGTTTTTTGTTTCATTTCTAAAATATAAATGAGAATACTTGAAACAATATAGAGAATGGAAGAAGAAAAAAGGTACCATTCTAGCAGTAGTTCTTCTAGTTACAAAACTCCTTTAGGAATTTTTTGTTTCATAAGAAATATCCATGGGAGTATAGTAGTTCTGCAGGATAAGGGCAGACAGAGCCATCTTCTATCTGCAATGATAAGTGGATCTCTATATGTGATGGAATCTGTGCTGTGTCTGACAGACAAGTTTGTGCTGTATATCTTGTCAGGGATTTACTGATATAAAGGCCCCTGGTACAAATAGAAAAGAATGCAGTCTATGTGCTGAACTTCTTATCATGATGTGGAAGCTGAACCAAGAGGTAGCACTGATATTTTTGAAACTAGTAGTCATAGAAATAATAAGAGTTGGGGTTGTGTTTATTTCGAAGTATATTATAGTGGAAGGTAAGAACAATGTCTCATAAGAGTGTTCTTAAGTCTCAGTTTTAATTAACAGCTGTTTTTCTTAGTGAGCTTTGTTGTGAAGAACAACATCTTGATGTCCTCACGTACTTCAGAATTAACGGTGGCTCTGCACAAGCAAAAAACTGCAGGATCAGCCTCTGAGACCTTTGGTTTGTTTTCATATAGGAGCCTCTGTTTATAGCATCTGTGTTTGACTCTGAAGTAACAGTTCTTATGCAGCGCCACATCTCAAAGCAGGAAGTATGTCAGAGTTTGTTTCTGCTTTTTGGCCATTTAAAAAGAATGATTAAAAATGAATGATCCCAAAGGACGATTTTATAGCCTTTCCTTCTGCATTTTTAATGTTAATTGACCAATTTCAATATGAATGAAAAGTTACTCCTAAATAAACACAAGGTCACATTTTCTGCAAGGAAAATGTTCCTCATCTAGTCTTTCCTACCTCTGTGGGGAGAGGATGAGTCAAGCTTTCTACTTGCTTATCCTCCACAGTCAGTGTCAGGGGTTACAGCCTCATCCTCTCAATGGCCTTTTTCTGCTTTTCTCTTAGTGATCATATTTAATGATATGCTCTCCTGCATGCTCTTCTAAACTGGCTGCCTCTTGGTATCATGTGTCAGAAGGGTCTTGTCCACAGTCTCCACAGTAAAACAAAACAGGTAAACTGAAGACAAAGTCTTCCTGAGTATTGCGCAGCTGCTCTGCATTTGGACTGCTGCATGTTCTGCCTTGTTTCCAGTCCCATGGATTGTGATATATTGCTCAAGATACTTCTGATTGTTGTGCTTTGAGTTTGACTGAGCGTAGTAACTGTAGCACTTGGTATGTTAGATTGAATTTAGAGAACTAAAGCATGTTGTTTAGGATGTAATTCCTTCCATGTAAATTCTGGTTAAGATTAAAGTGATGTAAGCTCTACTACTATCCTTTCTAAGTCATGAGCTGTGCAGTAAAGGGTATTAAAAAAGCTTCATTTGATCCTGGCTGTCCGGTCTTTGGGGAGAACAAATAACAGGGGATTAAAGGAAAGTTTACTGTAAGAATTTGGCAGGAAGATCTATAACAAAAGGATTAAGTAACTGTCCTTGATGAAATTGTGCTTTGAGTTTGTGTCCTTTCAATTGAAAGACAGAAGAGGTTTTAATGTAGTTTTATGCATTGGGACCTAAAAGGTCAGCTTAGTACTGAAGTTTAACATAAAATGTAGTGTGACTGGAAAGTGATAATACTCTGGTAAAAAGAATAGGTAAAAATGCTATTGCATTGGTTTTATTTCTTGTCCTATTACTGCTTGCTTTTAGCTTGGTAATTGCAAGAGAATTTGGACTTTATCATCTCCATCTCAGGCTAAGTGCAGTGTAGACAAGCAAACTTGCCGTTTTTGAAGTATCTGAGCTTTTCTGTATGTCTGTATTTGCAATCCACTGTTGCCCACAGAGCAAGATTTCTTAGAACTCTCAGCAAGACAACATAAAAAACCTCTGTATGTTGCAAAATGGTAAATGCTTCTAAATGGAAAGAAGGTCTGTGAATAGACAGTGAGGCAGGACCAGGCAGGAACTTGCACATCAAAGTATTCAGACTAGTTTAAAATATTTGCTATTCCAATGTGTTGATAATACAGCATGAAACTGTTTCAACCAACAAAGCTTGTGGCAGCACTGTCAGATGAAAAAAAAAATCATCAAGGGACTTAATCAGCCATTATCCTGTGATCTTCCATTAATCTCTTAAATTAAAAATATTTGGAATCTGTTGATAACTACTTTGTATTTTAACCAGTATTCTGATTATTTACCATCAACTAATGATGACTTTGAAGTTACTTGAGGCTTGGTAGAGCCAATTATTTTACTGGGCTATGAAAGTGCAACACAGGAAATGGTTGTCGAAATACAAATTACTTTTTTTTTTTTCCTCCATCAGTCTTTAAGTATGCATCGCAGAAGTGCATCACAGCCCCTGTAAGCTATAATGCAAGGGATTCCTCCATTTGCCTCTAGCAACTACTGCATTCTAAATTTACTGTTGCCAGTGAATGTAGGTCTTAATCTATGTTACAGTTTGGTAACTATAGATCTTTTACTGAATGACAGTGTTGTCACTGCAGTGTGGTGCAAGAAAGTTACTCTGAGTACTCCTTCAGATTTGTAAATGAACATTCTTAGTCTGAGTTTATATGCTTATTATCTGTAAATAACAACCTGATAGGTATTAAATATAGTTTTGAAACTAGCTAGTAAAAACCTGATTGCGTGAGCTTTGTTAATTTAATCAAACAGATTTTATCCTGTAACCTATGTGTCCTTTTAACATTAAATTCAGTTTTAAATATAGACGTTCAAAACAAATCACTTCTGTGTAGCATACAGAAGAACATGAGTTAAGGGATTTTTGCCACAGGATTTGTTGCAGCTAATTCTGAGGGTTATTTGTATGTTGTGAGCAATTTATAAGCAGTCCACAGTCTTGAATGTGCCACAGATCTCATGTATCCATCATAAAATCTCCAGCTGTGTATAATGACTGTCAGCTTTGTGTCTACTTCTGCGTTAAATCAATACCTGAGGATCACTCAGATCCTCAAGACAATTTCCCCCATTCCACTCCTTGGCTAGGAAGCTCTACAGGCATCCGTAATGCAGCTCATCAGAATGTCTCTAGACCACCAAGGATGATAAATATTCATTTCATTATATACTGTAAAAGATGTATTTGAGCCCTTGTTCCACAAATCCTTGTTGTCTTTCATATGCTGTTCTACCCCCCTTTTTTTTTTTTTCTGCGTTATCTCTCTGCTGGGAAATTCTCTCTACTGACTCTGCAAGCTTGGCCCAGAGTCAGGAAGACTCACCAGAGGACAAAACACAGGCCATTCAAGGGAGATTTTTTATTTTTTCCTTTCAGGTTTTCATGTATACAAATACAATTAATATACTTCTCCAGACTAGAGAGTTGAGAGGCCACACAGACAGGCACAAACTTCGCTGTCTCACTTTGCTCTAGAAGACATTAACTTCTTTCTTACACTGTCTTGGACAAAGACAAGGCCCTTCATGTGTGGTAGCTACAGGGCAGTGAATTTTTAATTGGCTAAGTCCTATGAAAGTCAAATTACTTGTCAAGAAGTTTAATAGTCTGTCTTGTGGTCAATTCTAATATGTTTTGAAACTGCCACCTAATAGGCCATGAAGCATGAACAATGTCAGAAGAAACTCTCTAAATAGGTACAGTGAGAGCATTTTGTCCTCAGCTGTGTCACACTGCACTAAGAAAACCTCCCTATGTCCCAGTCTGCCCTTCCAAATCAAGAAACCAGTCTGCTTCCTCTGCATCCTTGTGGAGCTGAACTGGATAGAAATAACATAAAGTAGCCAGTGTTTTAGGGGAAAATCCCCAGATAAGAGTACACAAAACACTGCAAAACCTATTCATATGCCTCTAAGATGTCTGGTTTCTGTTCTTGCCTCCAGTTCATGCGTTTGTGAGCTCTCTTTAGAGCAAGACCTACCCTTAGTTTTGCTGTGTAGCTGTGCTGGTCTGTCCTGGCTGCCCTCAGCATTCGAGTGTAGGAGTGAGGTGGGCACTAGCTCCGATGATGAACTCTTTAGTGTGATACAGACTGGGAGACTAGGGAATGAGGTCGGAGGACCATTACTGGGTGTAAAATAGAGCCATACAGGAGTAGCCTTTGGGACCCCTGCAATAGTTAATACAGACAAGATAGTCTGCCTTGATTGATGCAGATCCAGTATATGTGGTGCTAGATTGTAGTGATAAAGAGAATTGGTATTTTCTGTATGGCATTGTGAATTGTTGAGATGATGGATTGATTTTGATGTTTCTGTTTTCCTCTGAGTTTTACCTGGACACTACTTGAGTGTTGGGAGAAATCATGTAAAAGAAAAATCTTTATGAGCAATTATGAATACTGAAGCAATCTACATAGCGTGCAGAAGATTATGGTAAAGGTGGTTTGGATTTGATTTGCACAACCCACTGAAATACAAGGGTTAATTGTCTGTGGAACTGTGGCATGTGGGTTAATTTGAACAGATTAGATTACCATGATTAGCGGTGCCTGGGGAACTGCATAAAATGATTCAACATTTAAACTGGTTTGCTGCTGCTAGAATGAAAACAACCTATGCAGAAAAATCAAACTATCATTGCTGAGGAGAGAGTATGAGTATAAATTTTTGGGGTGGCTGGGTGTGTGGCTCTTACATGTCTGATTCAACCCCACAAAAACATACAAATTACATGTTCCGAACCCAGAAAGTAGATCTGAAAAATAACCAAGATGTTGCAGAGAGCTGGAATACCACATTTTTAAAGGAGAGATTTAAAATGTTGAAATGTTGAAGGTACTTTTAAATAAATGTGCCAAAATTAGATGGGCATAATTCAAAATAAATAATATTTTCTTAGAGTAGGAAGTGCTGAAACATAATGGGTTTATTTTTGCCATATATATTTCTAAAGCTGTAGTAGAAATGGAAGAATGTTTCTGAGAAGCAGGACTGTTTTGAGTCTGTGTTCTCAAACACAAGTACAGTCAAACAAGCTCTGTATAGCAGAAATTTCCACAACTTTCAATTTTAGCTGAAGTAAATTTATTGAAAGTTAATGTCTATAGTATGAACATGTGTTAACTATAGCCATGTTACATGTTTTACTGTATGTGTAACTTCCTGCTTGTCAGTGATTAATTTCTGTCTTTCAAAGCTAACACTTGCCATTAATTTTACCTCTTAGTCATGCCCATTGGGAACTGTCTTAAAGGCTTAATCAGACATATTATTTTGTGTTATTTAGAAAGTAATGCTTGGACATTATGATTAGATAAAATCTTTGAACACATAACATTTATAGTTACATGTATCTTACTGTTAATGTGATTATATAATTAATTGCTAATCACGAAACTGTGTATCATGTCTTACTATTTATCAGTACAATTTCTTAAAATAATTGCTCTAGAAATTATGTTTTCCATTTTAGATTTAAAATTGCTCTTAAAATCTCTTCATTAAAATTTGGGCTATGTATATTTTATAATTAGTAGTCCCCAGTGATATTAATTATCAACCAAGATTCACTTAACATTCAACAAATAACCTAATAAATCTTCAGCATGTAGCCAGTTGTCTAATGCTTAGAGCAAGGCATTGGGAAGTAGGTTACATGTTTCTGGTACTTAGCTATACCGTACGGTGATAAGAGTGAATTTAGTTCATCGTTTGATTCTGAATACGTATATAAAACAATCAAGCACTGGAGTCTGTAAGGCTGATTGACTTGTTCATAAAAAACTAACTGAAATTCATCTGCAGAGTGTATGTGGCACTGCTCGGAGTTTGGCTAGATGTGAAATGAGTCCAAACTACATTCTTCACCAGGAAAACTGGTGGGTAGCAGGAGGGGTCGTGGCTTAGTTGCTGCCAGCAGTTTATTGTGGAATGTAGTACCTGGCAGACCCCACAGAAGCAAGGAGCATGATCTGTAAAGAGAGTTTTTCTACCTCTCGCATTTGTTCAGGACAATAGAAGTGTGATGTCCGTCTGAATCTGTTCTCTAATGTGTTTTTCTGTCATATGGCTTCATGCTGAGGCAGCCTGTGAAGTTCAAATTTATCCCAAAGTAATCTGAGGGCTTTTTGATGATGATACATACGCTTTTTCCCTACTGCTTTGAATGGTTCATTTTGTTTCTTAAACATATACAAAGTGAGTGAACAGCCTATTCATGCAAAATTAATAAAAAAAATTTATACACACAGCATTTTGTTAATGTCAAAACTTTGTAGTCATTCAGATAATAAAAGCAGCGTTCATTATCTCCCTCCCACACTGATGTTACGAGTTGGAGTCACTCACAAGATTCAGACATAAAGGAATTCTTCAGAACAATTTTTTAGCAATCTAAATAAGCTGAAACAGTAAGAGATTATAAGAAAATACTTTTTCATAAGGTATTTCTTACTAAAATAGTTTATGTTGCTTTTTGTTTGTTCTTGACACTATTTTGAGTAATTCTGAGCTTCTAAGACATGCTCAAGATAATTAAATATTTATGCTCCCAAAACTGAATTTTTAAAGAAGATTTTACAGGAATCAGCTTTGCTTTGGGTTTATGGCTTGTCTTACGGGTTATAAGATACATCTTTTCTTCATAAAAAATAAGTATTTGCAAAGACTTCGCTGAAAAAGCAATAGGCAACCTGAATATAACATTTTGTGTTCTTCCGTATTTCTATGTTTAAGTTCTAATACTTGCAATAATTTCCATTAGGCCTGACATTGGAAACTATTTAAAACCTAACAAACCCCCAGATTTTTTCCCTGTTCTTTGAATAGTAGCAAAAGTGCGGCTGTTATGATTTGAAATATAAATGAAGTACAACCTCTGCTTTTCAGCAGGTACTCAAGTGGAACTTTTGCAAGTGGAATGTCCTAAGATGTGAAACATCTAGCTGCTGACTCCGGTGCTTTTGGCTACAGACTGCTGCTTTTATGAATCCTTTTTGTCCTTCTGCCTTTTTTTGTGGTTTCTATGGACTTTATGGAAAAGGAAATATTGTCCTTTTGCCTTGGAGGTCCAGCAGGTCAATTGGAGCAGGAGGAGTAACCTGGAAAACTGGCCACTGTGTGTGTGCAGATTCATTATAGGCTGTTTATACAGACACATCCAGAATATATAGGGTATTATGTTACCCTACGTATGCCCAGTCAATCTTCCAGAAGTCACAGTCAGAAATATGGAAGTCTAATGAACTATGGAAGCCCAGCTGCTAAAATGGATAGAGGTAAGATTAGGATTTGCCACATGCTAGGTGATCAGCAGTGGTCCTGATCAGCTACAATACAAAGATGCTTTATTTACTTATCCTGATTTTTTTTTTTTTCCTGCAGTATTATTATGCTTTGTTTCCAAGGAAGAGGAAGGACCCCATTGTAAGTCCCAGCATCAGCTACTGCTAATTAACAGTCAAGGTGCTATGTTTTAGATCAAAATCAATGATTTCAGCATGTTATTATCAGCTGACTCCCTTCAGCCAACCCTTTCCTTTTCCTCTCTGTTTGTCACCATTTTTGCATGGGATCTTAAAAAAAACAAAACTGAACTTCTACAAAACTAAGTAAGGAACTTTTCTCCTAGGAACTGTTACGCTGGAGGAAATTATTATAACCCAAAATATTTGCTTTTCTGCCCTCCACCTCTGCTGCAGTGTTATAATTTGCTTGAAAACAGCATGTCAGTATGCTTCCCCCATTGCCTAGAAACAGTCCTCTCAAAATATTTTTAAAATTTTGTCTTTTTATTTTAACTGGCACACACTGCTTTGCATATTAGTGTGAAGTTATTGAAAGCCATTTTAGTTGTCTGAACACTGAAAGGCAGAGACTCCTTACTTAATAGTCTGCCAGGTAAATTTGTGTCTATTCATCACTCCTAATAGGAATTATCTATTGTTCAATCAGTTGTTGGCTGCCAAAATGATTGTGAAGTCATGGGGATTTATGATTCAGATACAAACAACTTCTAAGAACAGATTAATTCTCAGATAAGAGTTTTTCTTTTTGCATCTGTATTTCTACATCTGTTTCAGAGAGAGCAGAAAAAAAAAAGATATTTGGGCAGGCTTATTTGGGAGTAGTGTTGTTCAACATTTCATGGAATGCTGCCAGCATTTGAAGTACACTATATAAATATGCTCTATAATGTGAATAGGAAGTTACACAAATGTGTTATTTCTATTTGGGGCTGAATTTCTATATTGTATTCATGCCCATTTTGCACTGTCATGCAGGTTATAAAAGTTTTCCCAGTTCCTGAAAATATTCCTCCTATGACTTTTGTGTTCTCTTAGAAGTACAAAAAACCCAACAAGCCAACAAAAACCCCAACCACCTTTGCTTATAACTTCCAGCCCCCAAATAAAATATAGAAATTAAAGGGGCATATGCCCTAATCTTTCAGAACAGCAGATTTACAATGCTGTACTGAACATAGGAACCATATACCTTGTAGTAAGATTGCTTCTAAAAAACCAACATTTAGCAAAGTAGAACCAACATCTTTTGTGGTGAGGTATTTTTAAATTATTATAATGCTATAGAATCTTATTCTCTATTTTTTTTTCCATTTTGTCACGTGCTTTTTTAAACTAGCAAGGTGGTGGTTCTTTTGATCAAAAATAGTTCTGATTGGATCACCTCTGTTAAAATTCTGATGTATAACTAACTTTAGCAGTACTACTTCGTTGAATTTCATCTTTTGCCTTAGCTCTTCCCACTAAATATACCTTGAGCTAAGAAGTGATCTTGAACTGAGAGTAAACAGTAATCTTTAATTACTCCTTTATAGCTCATGAAGCCACATTAACTTCACTTTCATTTTAGAATGTGAATATTTTTGGACAAACACTAAAACAAACTTCTTTAGTGGTCCTAGAGTGGTAGCTCTAAAAGGCATTGAGATTGTGAAGATCCTCAATAATCTGCTTTTGCAGCCAGCTTTTAATATATTTCCCCTGCAAATCAATTAATGTATCATAGAGCTCAATTACCTGACCATAAAAGGGAAACGATACTTCCCATAAATCAAATAATTGTTGCTCAGAACTGTGAAATTACGGTAACAAGAACCCTAATGATACAGTAGATAAATACTGTTGTCAGACTATTCTCTCAGCTCTCCTAGAGCATTTTAAATTTGCAGCAAATCTCAGTAAAGATGATGAAGTGGTGATGTACATAAAAATAACAGGGGTTGGAGGAGAAATTAGCATTGAAGTACTCTTCCTTTCAAACTCAACATTACCAAGTGCCACATGTGGTAGTGAAAATGTTGATTTGTATTTGTAAAAAACCAACTGCAGTCATTCAGATACACTGCCAAGTATTAAGTAATTTCTGTAAGTCAGTTCCTTTAGGAGCCCTTCATTAGGAAGAGGCCTGTTCCAAATCTAATAAGTCGTCTTATATAAAAACATAGTCTCCATTTCACTTTTCCTAGAATTTTTTTTTTTTAGATTTTATTTCTTTAGAGTCTGAAGGATGAGTCAGGCAGCTGTAGTGGTGCCATCAGCCAGGCAAAATGTAATAATTTGAATATTCTTAATTAGGGTTCTAATTGTAATAGGCTTGCAGCATAGTGGAGAAGATTAGATGTTTGTTGGTACTGGGGGAGGGGAGAAATAATTAGAAAGGCTCTGAAATCTGACATCACAGTAAACTTTTCTGTCAGTTATCTCTCCAGGGACTAATCAAAAATGTTAAAAGGAAATCACTGCACAAACAGAAGTTCAAACTGAAGAAACCAGAAGTAGAGGATATGGCACATTCCCTGATCAAAGGAAAGGGAGAAAGGTGAAATTAATTTGTTGGGGCTCTGAATTCTCATTTCAGAAATACTATCATGCTTGAAATATGGGGAAAAAGTTGGGATTTTATTTTTCTTTGGTGTTTTTTGTTTTACAAGAATATGTTCAAATATGTAATAGTTAATATACATGAGTAAAATGTTATCATAAATACATGAATATAGTTTTTTGAACAAGTACTCAAAAGTATATTACCCACCTCACTGGATAGTAATTGTAGTCTTCTGTGTTCCACAAAGAAACATTGTTCTCAGAATGTCTTTTCATGTGATTTGTAGCTTACCTTGTTAAGATGCAAGAGACTTTCTCATTTTAATTTAGCCCTGTTTTAAAATGCAATTACTGCCCTTCCTTGTTTATATCAGATAGGCAAGAATCTTCATATCTAAACGGGGCGGGGGCAGGGAGGGGGTCCACAACAAAACAGTAGGTAGATATCTGATGGGATAAAACCTCATGAAGTTCAACAGAGTCCTGCACCTGGGAAGCAACAACCCCAAGCAGCAGTACGTGCTGTGGGGACACACAACTGTCTTGGAAAGTAGCTTTGCAGAAAAGAACGTGGGGATCCTGGTGGGCACCAGGTTGAACGTGACTGAGCAATGTGCCATTGCTACAAGAAGGCTAAGGGCATCCTGTGCTGCATTAGCAGGGTGAGGGAGATGATCCTGCCCCTCTGCTCAGCACTGGTGAGAAACATGGAGCTACTGGTGAGAGTCTATCAGAGGCTCACTAAGATGAGAGACTTAGAAGGATTGTTTCAAAACCTCTGTAGAAAGATTTGGAAGCTGACCAGAGAAATAGTCGAAAAGAGAGCAAGTCAGCTGTGAATGTTGTATGTGGTTATCCTATGAGTATCATTGGCAAGGGATAAAAACTGGATTCATAAGGGTGGTTATTATAATAATGCACCTTCTTGCACCTTTAGCAAGCATCAAAAAAGCAAAGAAAGGGCTACTTTTCCTTCCTTGCTAGATATGAAAGAAAATACTAATCCATTAAAAAAAAAAGTGATAACTGGTTAGCCACATGAGAATGATATGTTAAAAAGACGTTTGAAAAACAACCCTGTAGTAGTAGGAAGGAAGCATTACATTACCCTACATTCGAGATCTCAAAGGCAGGTTAACTGTACTGCTAGCTTGCTTGCAAAGAACGTTTCAACAGTGATTCGGAAGTCAGTTCCAGATAGTAACAGGTACTAATGCAGAACTAGATTCCAGAATTAATGACTACTTGTATATCTGCAATCCTCCATCGTTTACATGGAATATTGTATGCTTGCTCAGCTGTTTGGATCTCTAGGATTGGTAAGGCAAAGAAAAGTGGTGGTGGAATCAAATTTTTATTGTAAAAATTAGGACACTTCCCTTCTTAAAAATATACCTAAACTTCCAATGTTTTTTCTAGTCAGAAAAGATGAATTTTTAACAGATGTGCAGATATAAAGAAAATTACATTAATTTCTCACCGTTATCTTTTCTGAAGAAGACTGAAATTCTTCAGAAGCAGTTTAAATTGTTCTGGGTTATCCTGAGACACCTTAATCTGGTGAAGCCAGAGCTATCCAGATATCAAGATAATGCATTGGATATGTCAAACAGTATGAAATTGCTCTTATAGTTGATGATAGTTAAATTATAAATTGCTAAATTATAGTTAAGTCAGCACTCAACTGTTAGTAATTGTAACTCTTCCATAGTCCAAGTTCATCGCAAGTAATTGAGGAATTGTAGTGACCTTGTTGCATACTCATGAAATCTCTACTGTGTTCATAGTGTTTGGACATTGTTCACCAGAACAGTCGTCACTATAGTCAGATGATTCTTTCTATCTTGTTACAGCAGCACAAGTGGTTGGACACTGAACTTCAAAAGAAGAGAATACTAAAATAGGTCCCTGACCCGGATAAGTCCATAAGTAAGTTTGGGGTGCTCTTACCAAGGGATAAATATGATAGACAAAAATGATAAGGGAGATTATTAGAGAGTGAAGAATACTATAGAAATCATCTGAGGTTGTCTCTGATGTCCCTTTAGCACTACACTTTAAAAAACTCTTTGTGTACCACAGTGGGGTTAGGATCCTAATGGTCATACTTTAATTTTGGCTGCCCTGTGGGGAAGTTAGGAAAGAGTCCAGGAAGTTCTATGTGTATGAGAAAAGTACCGTAAAATTCAAGCATCTTTCAAATGCCTGTTCCTGTAGTGTTTTTCTGTATCTTGGAGGGCTCTCAACCAAATGATAGTGTAAGTCAACCCAGTTCAGTTCTTTGTCAATATAACCAATTTACTAAAGGAAAATTGCCAGCAGCAGTAATAATTGAAAATTGCAATGCTGGTGCCTACTATGAATAATTTTAAGCATCACAAATAAAACCGCTAACAAAAGCCTAAATTCCTAAGTTAATTTCCAAGATTGCAGTTTTTAAGGACTCCAATATTCCAAGTTCTGAGAAATCTGGAGATTAATTGCTCCTCTAGTTTTGTTTCAGAAAGTCACCCACAGTGGAACTGTTGGTGCACTGAGGGAAATACCTCTCCTTTGTGGGTTTGCTTTTTTGAGCTCAAGGTCTTCAGACAGTATTAGTGAGAACAGTAGCAGCTTGAAATACTTCCTAATCTTAAAGAAAGCATAACAAACGTGTTTCTTTAAGAAGGTGTTTTTTAACCAGCTTTGGCAAAGTGATGAGCCTTTATCAGTGTTTTAGTTTGACTTTTGGCTTAACACTGAATTGTTTTAGCACTGGAACAGTTCAGAATATTCAGCACCTACATATATAGTTTACCAGAGGAAGCAAGAATAAGATTTCCAGACATTTAATCTTAGTGTTCATTGTAATGTGAGTTATATGGCTAAACCTTTAGTAATCTTAGGAAATTTTAAATTCTGAGGAGTCACAGATTAGATTTTGAGCTGGTTCTTGTTATTCTGGTACAGGCTAGAATGACTCATGTGCAAATACTGTGCATATGTTATATGACATCTGGAATAAGTGAGTCCCAGAAGATTTTAAGATTGATTTTTGAGATGTTTCAATCTTGGATATAATCCCAAAATGATTTTTATCTAGTCCCTGTAGATTGAAGCATCTTTGAGACTAATTACATTATGTATTGGGGATTAGAAGAAACGGGCAAAGTATGTGAGGATTGGGCAGAGAAAATTATTGCCTTTCAGGAAAATAACTATCAATCCAGATCTTGTCATATATTATGACTTGTAAGCTCTTTTTTTCTGGAATTCCGTTTATATATTTAAGACACTTATGGCTGGTAAAATAAGCTGTTGAAGTACTAGACTCTTTTGGTACTTTCACACCAGAAGATGGAGCTGGAGAGCCTGTATTCAAGATCTCGGCAGCACAACAAAGTCACTCTCAGTAGTGTTGACCTGAGTTTTGTAATCTCCACAAATGAGATCAAACAAGGAAAATTGTGATTGCAGCTATTTCACCACTTTGTAGCCTTCCAGCCCTAAAAGCATAGTCAAAGATAACCTAAAGTAGTTAATGAACAAATACACATTCGGATGGGAAACATTCATAATAATGAATAAAATAATACTTAGATTTTTTTTCTTTGTCTAAGAAATACATACAGAGTAATTCTAAATTCCATCTGGAGAAGTCTCAAATGTTAAGCTGAGTGGACTTACATGTCTACAAGATTATTCATACCTAATTTTTTTGCAGAATCAGGACTTTATTTTGGTTTATTACATTGTGAAAAGGGATGTGATTCTGCAAACTTTTTCAAAGGCAGACCTTATATAGAAACTGATGAAATTTTAGCGATGCTTAACACCAGTTGGTATCAAGAGCTAATGCACGTTTGGATACTCTGATGGATGGCCTTGGTGGTCAGTATTTTTGCATGCTATTTTATTTGTTACAGAACTATACTCATGAAACACGTGCACATGAATTGCATTTTCAGAGTTTCTAAGCAAAACAAAAATGTGTACATTTTATTAACACAGATGGCAGCGTTTTTAAAAAGAATCCTAGTCATTCACAAACATAGCAACTTCCCCCTCTCCCTCCCACTAATGTTTCAGTCACTAGGGATGTAACTAGCCCTGCAAAAACAATCCTACAGAAATGTTAAAATAAAATTTCATTATTTCCTTTTTTAATAGCAAATCTTCAATTTGTACATAATGTTGCTGCCACTTTATCTACTTATTGTAAATATTGTATACAGAACAATAGGGTTTTTGCTTTCCTCTTTTCAAAACAAATCTTAAATGTATGAAGAGCACTTTGAAGATAAGTACTATTTTGATATTTAATTTAAAAGTAGTATATTCTGGCATTTACTCTTATGAAAAATCCACATGGATTTATTAAGAATTCCTCAGGGAGTTTTGCATTATTGGGCATTAATTTGTTGGTGGAGTGCACCATGTGGCTAAAATTCTTCCCTGTTTGAAATGTCCTTACTGCTTTTTAGTCCATTTATCCAGTAGAAAGAGAAGTCTCTTCTTTCCTGAACCTTCTACCCAGTCTCTGAGCTTCTGTGTTTTACATCGGGTCTTTCTGCTTTTAATTAGTGTGTAAATCCTGCTGTATCATTCTTTGGGAAAGACTACGCTACTTCCAGCCTACCATATTCCCCTTGATCTCCCCACCACCCCTCACATGCCAGACTACCAAAATTGAGGCTTGCACATCCACCCTTTAATGAGCAATTATCTAATTTAGTTCCACTAATGGATAACCCATAAATACGTATCTTTATCAGTAAAGTTGAACAGTGCAGGGTAACATTTAAGGTGTTCTTTTGTTTGACAAAAGCTGAGAAAACGAATATTCTGACATTTCCAAGCTGCTAGTAAAAAGTGCTAGGGACTGTATCTTGTATATTCAGTGTTAGCAAGCTGGCAAGAAATGCGAATGAGGAAAGGTTCACCTATCTCAGTCTCTGTAACCAGTAACAAATGTGCAGTGAAAGACTTTAAAAAGGAGTTTTGTATAGTCTTCCCTGACCTATTATTTCATCTTGTAAGACTTGATAAACTTGAGGTTACTGCTGGAGTAAGAGACAGCTATTTAATCTCTCTTAGGAAACACTTCCATGTTGGACCATCCTTGCCTTCTCTTTATTTTTTTTTCCCCCTAGCACTCATCTGTGCTTTGTAGTTACTGTAAACACTGTCCATGACCAATAAAATACCAGTAGTTCTAGAGTCACTGTTTGGTTTCTGTTTCCACAGTTATGACATGGTGTGGGTCTGATTCACTGGTGTGTTGTTGCAGATCTTTGACACAACTGCTTTGAAATCAGTAGAATTACCACAATATGGGAATGAGGTGATGTAGTGATGAATTAGCATAAAACTGAATAGCACAGACTGGAACCGGCATTACTGCTGCTGCACCTAATTCTTAAATGATTTGTGATAATAAAAATGATGCTGTTTCTTGCAGAATTATTTCATAAATGGATCTATATGAGGAAGGGACTGAAGAAGGGAAGGACTCTCAGCTGACAAAATTGTGAGTATGACAGAGTTCAGTAAGAATAAAATATGGAAACCTTATCCATAGAACTTTGTGTCTTAATATTTTTCTGGTAATATTTTGTGTATCAGCTATTTCACAGTGCATTGAAAGCTCTCTAAGATATAGAGGTGTGCCATACTAAAGGACAAATCATATTTATGTTGGCCATAATCTGAAACCAGTCATTTTATGAAATAACTAAAAATTTTGAGTCACTTTGCAAAATGACTTGAATGACAGACATTCTATTACATTGTCTGGCTCACTCAGTTATTTCATGAGGTTCCTGACTGTTTCAAACATTTCTTGAAATGACTATTACATTGCTATTACAGTCATATAATCTATTGCTATGAATGGTCTATTACAGGGTTTTTTGTGAAAACTAAATACTTCATAGAAAAATGAGAACCTCAGAACTTACTTCCAATAAGGATATTAATAAATAAATGATAGAGCATTAAAAGGATCTTATACATGTATTTATGTGTTTCACTTTACTGTCCTGGCTTTTTTAGGAACTTTTTCTACTCACCATTTCTTTCAGTAGCCCTTGTAATTTGTCTTTTTGGTCATTTCTGTCCCCTGTATATTTGAGATTGAAGGAAAAATGTTTCTGTGGTAGGGTGCAGCTCCTGGCCCCAGTACCTCTGGCTTCTTTTCTAAAAAGGCATGCGTCTTTTAGAAAAAAATGCTTCTTCTTCAAGCTACAGACAGTTGTTTCACATTTTCTTGCTAGGATCCCATGCTTATACCCATGCTTGCTACATGATTTGCTCTAGAGTGAATCAGATGTCCTATTAGTCATGTCATGGTCTGGACTACTGTAGAGCTAGTTGTAAGTAGAACAGGTTCCTAGATCTGGCAGCCTTGACCTTGAGAGGAATAGTTACATCTTCTTTCTCGTGACCATTCCCAAAGACTTCACAGGCTCTACAGATGCCTGCTGATAAGGCTCTTGAGCTCTGAAGCAGACCTGTGGCTATTGCCTCTGTCCTAGCTGGAGTCAGTTTAGCAAACTTCTGCATCA
Organism: Aramus guarauna; assembly: GCA_013400195.1. Taxonomy (NCBI): domain Eukaryota; kingdom Metazoa; phylum Chordata; class Aves; order Gruiformes; family Aramidae; genus Aramus; species Aramus guarauna. The sequence continues at coordinate 63,966 of VXBL01004075.1, read as the reverse complement.
TCTTTGTATTTGGGCCGTTGTGATAATCAGGTTCTCATCTTTCCGCACACCAGCCATCTCTGCATTTTGATCTCAGCTGAAAAAGAGACTCTTTCCTTTCTGTGCCAAGAAGGGATCCATGCACTTCACGTTGCTCACAGATGTAGGACTGTGGTTCCAGAAATATGCCTACTTTTGATATTCCCAATGGCACCATGCTGCTCTTTTAGTATGTAAAACACAAGCTCTCATGAAAGTCTAGTCCCTTTGCTTGTTTGTTTATTTCTAAATAGAGATCTGTGTATTGTATCCAACTGTACATGGGATTCTTGCAAAATTAAAGATGACTAATAAACAAAATATGGGATCAGGGGATGCAGAACTCATCTTTTTAATCTAAAAAAACAAATACTCAAACCTGTAACTTTCTTTTTGATGTGGAAAATAATGAGTTAAAAATCTTCTTTTTTTGTATAAAATTACTGTGTAATTTCTAAGAGTTTTGCTATTACATTAATTCCATTGAAACTTGGTAGAGAGGTCTCAAGTCGCTCTTCTCATGGGTCTAGTTTCAGAACCTTGTGTACAGTGAGAAGGTAATACTCCTTAGTCACAGGACTAAATGAGTGACTGCTATAGTGAAACATTATCTATGCTATTTTTCCTTGGGGAAAGAAATCAGTGCAGTAATGGAATCTGCTTAGACCCACTGAAGGAGATTTTTTTCAGAGCTTTAATACCTCTAGTGGGATTGAGATCCACAGAACAAATGTTTATACTCCCCTTTTATGAAAAACTAAGAAAGATGAGATTCTGGTCATAGTTTTCCAGTTTATAGCTTTAACTGGTTGAACTAATGTTTATTGTAAGATATTCTATTCCTAGGGCTATTGCTCTAAAGTTTGAAATATGAGCATGATTAACGTGTGACCTCATTGTAACCAACACTTGCGTTTGCTGTTTTGCATTTTTGTAGTTGAGACTAAATTGAGGGGAGGGGGGAGGAAAAAGCTGATCCCAAAGGTGAATGGATAATAAATCTTGCAGACGATTAATAATCTGCTAAAGCCCACAGTGCTTATCTTATGTACTTTTTGTCAAATGGTTATACTCTCCCAGACATTTTCTAATTAGCCTCTTTCAATCTCCTTCTATCAGTTCTATCAGTTTCATTTCCCTGTACTACACTTAACACTTACATTTCAAAGCTTGTATTTTTATGCTAAATGCTTCTGCTGCATAATTAATTTGTCTTAGAGTGTGTATGAATAAAACAGATTAATATTCTTCCCAGTCTTTCACAGTCTAAATTTATTTTGGAAAATTTTTAAGAAAGATTTTCTCACTCTCTTTCTGTCCTTGAATGTAATTCCCTAGGCAATATTGAATCTTTTCTACGTAGAGGAGGGCGAAGACTTCAGTTGTTGCTGCAAACTCTCCCAGAATGTCTCTACTGATACTGTAGAATTCAGTGTAACCTGAGTCTGTTTAAAGTATAAAGGTTATAAATAGCATTTCTTCAAGATAAGGGAAAGAACAGTAGTGATTTTAACTTTAAACAATAAAGGCAAAGCCAAATATGCCTATCTCTTCTGGAGTTTCCCATCTGCCTCAGTTTCATCCTATGTTTTTCCTCTTCTCTGAACAGAAGAAACATATAGGTCTTCGTGCAAGGTCCACTGAAGGAACCGAGAGTTTTCTCTCTGATTTCAGTCACCCAACTATCCCTTGTCATTCACATGATTCTTTAAGTGCATGAGATCATTTTTTTTAAAAGTGGTGTCTCTATTGCTCCTCTAACACAAATAGTGTGGAAATAACTTTCTGTTGTTTTAGTTCTGAGTTGTTAGTTGAGTGAAAATTGCAGCTTCTCATATTTCTGTTAGTACTATATCTCATCATCACATTTAACCATGTGTAGGTGCTAAAAATGACCTTTTCTAAAGTGACTTCAGGTGGCAGTGATTCTTTGGTCTGGACTCAGTAATTGTGTGATTCAGTCAAAAGGCAGTAATCATATGGTAAATGAGAAGTAATTAAATATCAAAATTATTCAATGACTCAACATAGGGATTTAAATGTGTTTTGTTGCATTGTAGTGCTTTAGAATATTTTATGTTACTTGCACAGGCATAAAGTCTGTAACCCATAAAACAAGGAAAAAGCCTAATTGCTCTATGCATGGATTATTTATAACTAAGTGGTCTATGAAGGAATAAGAGTCCATAAAAAGAATGCCACTGAGTGTTAAAACCAATCTGTTTTCCTCATTTTAATTGGGATGAGAATATTAGCTCATAGGTTTCAGAAACATTGCATTATGAATATGATGCTTGCATTCTAATTTTAAAATGGAAAGATGAGATGTAAATATTGATTAAGAAACCTTATGTATCAGGGGTATAGTCACTGTATGACAGATGAAGCCACTAGGCCTTGTGAGATTTATATTTATTTGTTCAGAAGTTTAGATTTACTCATTTACTTGGGAGGGGCAAGGAGAACTCAAGATTTGTTTAAGATGGGATTTTCTTCATAGAATAACTGTGTCTCTATATGGATTCATGAGGGCATAACTAGCCATAACTTGAGTATGCAAAGAGTGTTTATGTCAGCCTACCTCACTCTTTTTCCATATTTTTCCTTGGTTCATTTGTTCTCTCCTCTGTCTTAGTGAACCTGTGGATCTTGACCTCTTAGGACACTTGATTAAGCTTCATTCTTCTCATTCTTTCCTTGTCTGGAAGGTACTAGTGTAAGTTATATCAGTGCACAGTTTTTGTAGTATAATCTTGGATTAGAATTTGTCTGAAGTTGCCAAATGGGGATGTTGGGCATGCAAAATAGATTTAATTTTGTTTAATGTGTAAAATAATTTCCTCCTGGATTCCCTTAAGTGCCACAATTCAGCCCAGAGTCAAGTTTTACATCCAAGTTGTTATAGAAATAGTAATACTTCAGTCATATAATAGCTCGAACAGCACTGTTATAGTGCACAATTAAAATCTGTCCCCAAGGTGATACTGAAATCCATTATCACTCTTGAAAACTACTATGGACACTTGACACTTAAATTGATACACTGATATGTTAATGCTCACCTTTTGCTAACCTTAGTTAGTCTCCTTTAATTTTCCCCTTTAGTGAAGCTATTGGTGCTGGTCTACGTGTAATTAATAATTTTCTTGACTCATGGTCCCATATGTGTGCCTTTCAAAAAGCACAGTTTGGGAAGCTTGTGATGGGTTTCTGTGTGGGAGAAGTAAGGAAGTTGGTGTTAACCATATTGTCCATCCAGAAATGGGAAAAAAACCAACAAACAAAACAAACCCAAAGTTGAGGTACTAACTAGCATTTGCTACCTATGACTGAGAAGAAACAAACAAAAACTACAAATGAATAAGACTGCATAACGGGAAGAGCTGTATGTTATGAAAATTAATTGGAAAAAAAAAGGCACTTGCATTTGAACTAGATAATAGCAGCAAAATAGCTTGCTCTGTTCTGATAAACTGAGAGTGGAAGAATGTATGAAATGAAGAGTAACCTTAATACATGAAGGTCAGGGAGAAACAATGTATGTTAATTTTCTTAACAGCATATTTTGATTCCAGTTTTATCCTGATAATTGACAGCATAGCAGAATCTATATTTAGCTATGACAACAATAAATGTGTGCCACATTCAGTTTAACAATTTTACCCATGCAGTAGGAAAGCAATGCTTTTTATTAAGGACAATGGAGGTCTAACTTGTGACTGCAAACACTTTTTCTTAGTAAAGTAAGTCTTTTTTTTAAAGTATCGTAAAAAATTAAAATACTACTTCAGGAGTGTGTCCTAAAAATGACATAGTTTGCTTAATGTATACATTCAAATAGCTAGTAACTTTGCTAAATGTATAGACTTACATAACTAGTAGTGCACTGTCTGGAGACACTAGGGAAAATAAAAACACTAAATGTTTATTCTTCTTGGAAGAAATAATTCAGCTTCAGCAAATTGTCCACTGATACTGAGGGTTCTGAGATGACACATACCTTCCCATACCTTAACTACCACCTGCCTTGAAATGCCATTTCAATGCTTTTCATTATCCTGTGCCTTAAATAAGAATAGAAATACTGCAAACCCAGAGAAGATATAACACTAGTGATATATGTGAAATGTAGTTATTTTTCTTCCAATTTTAATTAAAAATTGGTAAGGCTTTGAGAAGAAGCAAGCCCATGTACTGTTTTGAAGCTAACTGTAAGATCACTACTACCTGTAATAAAGTTGTTATTTAGCACTCTTAAACACAGTAGCAGAAGGCATCAGATCAACCACTAATAGTTAACAGTAGATACAGAATGCATTTTAAATGAAATTATTACCAACTTGGTGTAAGCTTCAAAGATAGACCTGCATTTGTCAACTACTTCTAGCGCCTAGACCGTATGTTCCTTTAGGTTTTGGTTTGACGTTGTCTCTGAGACCCCTTCCAGGTATTCATATAAGGAAAAATGACTACTTCTGCCAGCCAGAATCTATATTGGACTACATGAAAATATCTTAGGCATAAGTTTGGGGCATAAGCTGTCAAAGTGAGAATCTAAATCCTACAAAGGGAAAGATGAGCTATGGGGAGGGCGTAAGTACAGTCTTCTGTTCATAACCACAAGGATGGAAGGTGGAGCTGAAAGTGCTTTGAAAGGCTTTAGTGTGTGTGTGTGCATATGTGTCCCCAGTTTTGTGATGTATGACATCAATTTAGCTCTTTACGTACATTTCTTCAGAGAACCTGAATAGATATTCTATGACTCTTAGGAAACCTAGCTATTAATACAGCATCACAGATACTATGGCAGAACTCAAACTATTAAAAACAAGCCAAATAAAATCTAGTAAGCAAAACTTCTGTTTCCTTTATACTTGCAATCTTTTTTTCTGACCTATGACAGTAGTGTGTCATAGATGTTCAAGGTAAAAGTTCATTTCAGGTGATAAAGTACACTTAAATTTTCATAAGTCTTCATGTAAAAAACCAAATCCTAAACTGATTGACTTGTACAATTTATGATTCACCCTTAGTCACTGGAGCTTAGAGCACAGAATATATTCTAAAAATGCCATGTTATCAGTAGATTGTCAAGTCATTTCTGATTTAGCCCCTGGCTCTAACTAGACTGTCCTGATTTCTGTGAGAGTAATAAAAAGATAAGCCCTGAGAGGTATGTTAAAAAAAAAAAAAGCTCATTTGCATTCAGATGAGCTATTCTTTCAGTATCTCTTTCTATTTTATCTTATAAAAATTATCATAGATTTGATCAAATGCAGAGAAAAGAAGCATAAATCCAAAGACAGGTTAACAGCAGAGTTTCATATTATGATAACTTCAGTAGATAACTGATGCATACAAAAACGTCTTTCCACTAAAATCCAGTGTACAGTGTATTACTTTATTGATCAGGAGTATTAGATGTGACACTGAAATGTCAAATAACTTCACAACCAGCTAAAATACAGAATTTCTTCTTAATAAGGCTCCTCTTAAAATGCTGATATGGTCCCTTAAATTTGATGAAATTAAATAAGTTTCATTTTGGCCACCATTGCACATAGCACGCAAAATATTTTATTGCTAGAAACAATATTAAAGGAATACAGGAATGTGTTCATAATATATGCACTGTACACTATTTTTCAATCACGTTATCTGATATGCCACTAGTAGGAGCCTATAGGGCAATCTATTTGTAAATTTACATATATAATCTTCTAATGTAGGTGTCCTTTCATACATGTAATACAAAGGACTTTAGATCCTCAAGTAGTATAAAGTAATTTTGCTCCAGTATCCCAAGAACACTAGGTAGTGGTATTTACCAGTGCAAAATTTTGGTTGGATGCACAAATGTAGATCACTTCTTTGCAGAGCAATCCCTTTTCCAAGAATCCTTTAGCCTGTGCAAATAAGATTACAGGATATAGATTAAAATTTGGTGGCAGATAGCAAACGCTGCTGTTTCTCCCTCTGACAGACTATTCAAGGGGAAGTTGTAGTAACATTTTTCACCAAAGAAGTAAAAGTAAAATTTAGAAGGTAAGTACCTTTTGAGCATGGATAAACTTAGAACGTGGCTCAAGGGGCAGCTTTCTACAAGATACAAAGCATATACTATTCTTCCAAACTTTTTTCACATAAAGCTTGACTGTGAAGAAAGAAGCTGTTATATCACATTATGTGAGCAAAACAAAACCAATAGAAATTACTGCTCCCAAACAGGACAGGAGTCTGTTGCACATTACAGCATATTATGTGGCTGTCAGTAGTTCGTTACATTCTAAGCACGATTTTTAATGGCAATGAGTCGCATAGGCTTAGACTATTATAAAAGGTGAATCTGAACGTGGAAAGACTCTCTATTCATTCTGTGTAAGACACTTCCTTTCTTGCTGCAAACTAGGGAGGAGGAGGACCCAACTACAGAGGTGGGGAGGGAGGAGGACTAAACTGCTTATTGTATTTGTCTTTGGAAGATCAAAGCTATTGACTAAAACAATTTACTCAGCTGACAGTAATTTTTTTAGTAAATTTTCAGTTTTAAAGAGTTTGCTATATTATGAATATCTGTGTCAGCTGGATACGTGACATCTGTATGCCAAGAATCCTTGGTGGTACCCTATATCCTTGTTTTACCCCTTTGCACTGCCACTACAATATTTTCCTTTCATTGTGAAGTTAGTGAGACTTTTACTCAGGTGGAATTTTCCTTTGTTAGGGAACGTACATTTTTATACATTTTCCAAGCGAGCGTTTCATAAGGGCTTATGTATTACACAGAGGCTAAATATATTTGGCTGCAAAGGCTAATGCAGTTCTAACCAGTGTAAATTTAAACCGCTTAGACTTACATAAAAAGGCAACCATTCTCCCCTATTGACTTTATAGAATAGTTTGCTCAGGTTGAAGAAAACAAATGTCTGTTGGAGATAGATGAGAAAAGATCATCACCACAGGTATGGTTACAAACTTCATAAAAATACCATCAACTTCTTCACACCATCATACTTGAAATCAATATGCAGGCCTGCAATTATGCTTTAATTTCACTCCATTATCATCTATAGTAAATCCTTTAATATTAAAAAAGTAAATATTAAAAAGTTGGAAAACAGTTAAGCAAAGTCAGAACGAGCTGGGTTTTTTAAACTTTCTTGTTTACAGAAGGATGGGAAAGTCTTTGCCTCTTATGAAAATAGTTTTTAAACTTCTGGGCAATACTGATCTATGAAATGCAAATTGATGGCTATATGGTCTTGCTTCCAGCAGCTACATTACATCAAAATGAGTAAAAGTACATTGTTTTAACTTCTATGGAAGCAATGGTAGTAATTGCCAGAAGGAAGTGGTGTAATGGCAGGGCATATGTTGTATGCTATTAGTCCGCAGTAGGAAAGGATTTGAAAATAGAAGTCATACACAACTGATAGGTCAATATATGTAATTAAGAATTAGTTCTTTGCACCATCTGTGCTAGTCTACTCTGTCAGCTTGGTGACTAGGTAAATGAATCTGTTGGGATAAAATACTTTCATCTAAAGCAAGGTAGTTGCTGTATTTTAAATCATGAAGATAAACCCATGAAGCAATCAAATAAATCTTTCTTTGCCTTTGGCTTCTAGTAGTAATTTAAAACATTTCTAATAGATGCTGCATAACATGTTTTTAATATATTTTCTTTGAAACATGAACATATCACTATATGGTATAAATGTCAGTTACTTACACATGCAATTTCACATTTAAATGGCCACAGGAAATCTGAGAGTTTTTGTTTTCTGTTGCTGCTGTTTATTAATGTTTCAAGGTGTTGCTCTATATTTGTACACAACTGCCATGGCATTAAAACTAGAATCTTCTAAAAATGGGGGGGGGGGAGGTGTGGGTGTTGGGGTTTTTTTTATTTTTTTTTTTGCGGGGGGGGGGGGGGGGGGTGGGGTATGTGTGGTTTGTTTTTTGTTTTTTTTTGGTTTGTTTTTTTTTTTATAGAGGAGCTAGTCTTTGCAGCAGATACAGACAACATTTGATACTAATTGTTTTTGCAAAGCATCTTAACTGAGAGGCAGATGTTAATAATGCAAACTTCAGAGTGCGTGTGTCTACTTAGTACTGTCAGGCTGGATTTAGAAAGAGCAGTGTTACAGAGAGGAAGGCCAAGTTTTTAAATCAACTAAGCATAAGCCATCCTGAACATCAGGGTCAATACTGATAATATGTATCAGGGTAAGTCAAGAATCAGGCCCATCTACTAACAGAAATGACAGTTATAGCTTTAGCAGCCAAATGATGTGCAAATTAATGGCTTACATGTATAGTATTGATCATAAAGTTTCTGGTTTATGCAGTTGTTTGAAAGCAACGGGGGATTCCAGAGCTCAGTGTTTGAATTACAACTTTAATTTCCTCATTTGCTGTTATTTAGACTTAAAATGTTCTGAAGTAGTAATGAAAAAAAAAATAATTAAAATGTTATTTGACAGGGACCATGGTATGGCTTTTTTCACAGACTTGAAATGGTTGTAATCCTGATCAGATACTAACTTCCTGTTGAAACTGGAAGAATGGCATGTATCATATATAAGATTGTTTTTGTGCCAGACTGCTACAACATGTTTTGCAGCGTAAGTCTACGCTAGCATTTTAGTTCAGCATTTGGGAGTGCGTTTTTTGAAGCTAATCTACCAGTCTTACCTATTTACTGTGCTTTGGTTCACATTGTGGACTGGTCTTGGAAACTCAAGTTGCATTCCTTTTAGAGTTACTACTGTAATAGTACTGTATTTCAGTAGAATCTTCCTCTATATGCTCTAACTTTTCTAAAAATTTAACTTGCTCTCTGTAGGTGTAATTTCAATATCCATGTTTCTCAGATCAGCAGAAAAAACCTTTTATTCTGTAGTTTCACGTTTTGTTTGCCTTTCACTGAAAAGGAAATATTTTTCATACCCTCTGTTGCATGATTGTCTTATACTGGCAGAGTTCTGAGCCTTTTCAAATTCTGTGTGGTGAAAATCCTTGCTAAGGAGAGCTGAAGTCAAAAAGGGTCTTTCCTGACTTACTTGAAAAAGTAATTGACACAGGGAACACTTCTAATCGAATCAGGAACAGACCTTTGTAGTCTATATCTGTGAAATAGGGGAAAAAAAGGAAAAAGAAGAGGGGAGGAAAAGAAAAGATTAGCCCTTCCTTTCCTTTTAAGCCAGAGTTTTAAAGAAGGATCTAAAACTGCATTTGAAGGTTGGGTTGGGTTTTTTCCCTTTCATGAACAGTCTAAGAACTGCAATTTTACAGGCCTATTTAAAATTTGGTCTGTAAAAATCAGTCCTTTGCTCTGTATTTTGGGAACTTCTTGATCTCAGGCCATTGAAGGTCAATCAAATGCTGTGTGTTCCGTTCTTCCTTTAATATGGTTTGTTTATTGAGGTTTGACTTTCAAAGAAATAGATATTTTCTGTTAGCATTCTAGCAGTAGTGGTATGGAGCTCTGTGCAGGTTCATTTACTCTAGAAGGATGGGTAAATTAGCTCCTGTGAAGATGTGCACTGCTGGCCCCTCATGCTTCTACTTCATCATATAGCATACTTAAGGTTAGTTTGACTGTCTCTGACTATCTAAGGTCTGCAGTGTTCCCATGCATTTTTTCAGTCGGTGTGTTTTAATGTAAAATACGTGGTAAAGGTATGATCACTTGTGAAACGTGAATAATCTTTGGAACAATTACTTAATCCTAGTCCTGGTCCTTTGTATGCCTGTAATTTGTTATTCTGAAGGTAAATTAATGACACTTCTTATGGAGTCAGGTTCTACCCTATATGATCATAAAAAGTAATTACTTTCCCATTTCCAAGGAATTCTGTAATTCATGTTTTGTTCAGCTTTCCCCTCCTTAAGACACTGCCAAATCTGTTACATCTCAGTTAATCTTTCCAGATGAGCGATGTGAGAAACTAGACTGTAGCTGTAGACCCGTACTGACAGTATTGTATGTGATCTCTGTCATAATAGATGCCTTGACAACACTGAATGAAGCTATGAAGAAAAAAGTTGAGGGAATTTGAATGCTTACTTCTCATCTCAGAGAAATTTGGGGCTAATGAAATGCTCTTCTGGAAGATGTTACGGATAAAAGGTCTTTGAATATTTCAGCCACTGATTTATTGCACCAAAGGGGAAACTTTTTATCATCACCTACTCATCCTAGACATCCAGACATAAAATTAAAACAGGCCATCTGCTCCACATTTGAAAGGAAGCATGTACACACTTACCATTCTGGAGTAGGTTTGCCTGGATTTGACTTGCTGTAGTTGGTTGAGAGGATTAGAATTCAAAACATGTATCGGTCATCATGCAAGGCAAAGATGGACTTGGCTGTAATTTATGATTACTGATGTTTTCTTTTCATTCAGCCTTGCTTCAACTGTTTGGTGAATTCTTGAAATTGTCACTAATTTGTAAAACTGTCTTTGAGGTGATTACGGACATCAATTATCAAAGAGTAGTTCTTAAAGTAGATTCATTGCAAAAAGTGGCAATGCTGCCATTGCTGTGTTTTAATAGATAACTTTTATTTGTTTGATCAAACCCAAGAACATAATTTTAAACTAAGTGAAGTTCTTCCTGGATGAGACTGTGGAGAATGTAGTGTTGATACAGCATACTGGCAATAGAGTAGAACAACTTAGAAGTGATTTGGCAATAAAGACTTACTTTTTCTTCGCTAAACCTCTGCTAACAAAATTCATAAACTGATGATATCTACCTCTACAGTGAAAAGTATTTATTGACTTTATTGACAATTTAATATACTTCGTCAAATTTTGTTGGTTAGTTCTTATTGATCCTGAAACTCGTGGGATTACCATTGCTTCCTAAGTGCAAACACTTACAGGCTGGTTTTGGAAAGGTTGGTGCATGTGGCTCTGTAATACACTTCTGAAAAGCATCATAATGATGAATATTTAAGATAGAAATTATAATATTTAACATAAGAATATGTGAAGGATCATTATGTGAATTTACTTTTTAAAATCTGGATAAATTAAATGAGGCTTTTGGGGAAAGCATGAGCTGGACTTTCTCCAAAGCTGAGTTTGGTAACTTCAGGTTCTTCTTTCTTTTCTCTTTCTGCTAGAACGCGTTATGAACGTGTTATGTCCAAGTATAATATACAATTTTGTAATTATTTTCTTTCAAATGAAAACTTTATTGCTTGGTGTTGATACCTTTTGGGAATGCAGTAAAAAATACCTCCTTATGTGATTATAATTTAAATTTCACATGGCTGAAGTGACCTTGTCCAAGATTTCACTGAGCATTTGATGAAGTTAAAACTGAGTTGATAACTTCTGTCAGTCAGGAGTAAAAACCACATTTCATTCCCTGTGTTATGAGTTTTCAGTGGCTCACAAGAAAGTAAAAAAACCCAAAAAACCCAAACAAACAAAAAAAAACCCCAAAAACCCAACAAAAAAAACCCCAACCCACCAAAAACCCCAACCCAAAATCTTCCCCAAAAAACTGGTTCCACTGAAAGTCCAGAGAAATGGGTGTAAAATTTCCTGTGCTATTTTTAGTTTACTCCTCTTTCTGCAGGTGTCTTACCAACTGTAGAACACATGAAAAAACTCAGACTACATCCTCACTATTTTATGAGCGATCTTGAACGTCAGCTGTCATTGCTACTGCTATAATTTCCTTATGTCAGTATACTGAATTTATCTAAGGAATGCTAGTATCAGCAGTAACAGTAGTAACATGGTTGTGAGAGGTGGGTGAAACAAAAGGAGTTACTTGCAAAAATTAAACAATTTTTAGGCCTTGTTTCTCTGGTAAAGCTATGAGTTCCTGATTAATAATACATTTTTCATGAAACAAAATGTGTAGTTCCCCAGGTGTTTAATCATCTAATGAGTATAGAACTGTTTTGAATGAAGCAAATACCAAGCAGTTTTAAAGCAAAACAGTGCTGGTTCATGTGTTTTGATTCTAGACTATGTACAAGTAAATATACATTTATTTTAAAATTTAAGCTACCTTTAATCTCACACCTTATGCGTATTGAAATTCAGATTGATGAATGTTGAATCAAAAGCAGACATAAAATAGTTCCTTTAGAGTCTCCTAATTCAGAGGCAAACTACTTCTATAGCTTTTTTTCTTGCTTAGGAAATGGCAAATATTTATCTATCCAGCTACCTCCCCATTTTCCACCATCATTATTCACAGTGATCCCTGCAGTGATAAGTGGTCAATGACCCTAGTGCAGGGTGAACTACAGCAGTCTTAGAGTTGCCTGTTATTCATCACAGTGGTAGAACAACTGTGACAGCGCAGTGACATTTTGCTAAAAGCTCACATTTTTCCCAGTAGGTTATTATACAGGTGGAATAAAATGTTTTCTTAAACACCAACCACATCTTTTCTCTGCCTGAAAGGTCACTTCTGTTTGTTTGTTCTTATTTTGGTGAAAGATAAAGTTAAAAACTGAAGATGAAACTCCAAAACTACCAAATGGTACTACTTCTGTATAAATGTCTCCACTTACACTCTCAAACTTGCCCTTACAGAACTTAGAACTAGATTTAAAATTTAGCTTGTTTGCTAGGTGGTGTCGGCTCCAGATTATCTGAGTGAAATGAATATTTCTTCTTCCAGTCGTTTTCTGTGCAGTTTTGGTATCACTTCTGAATGTTGCAGTTAGTGAAATCACTGCGTAGCAGTTCAGGGAGTAGCTTCTAATTTTTTGAAATTGTAAAGTTATGTAATTCTTTGTCGTGTTGGATTGGTGTGAGTGGGTAACTTCTTGGACGAAGCACTGAGAAGTTAGTTACAATTCTCTCTTAAGGAAATTCCTTTCCCATGTGTACACGCCTTTAAGTGATGCTGAGGTGAAGAGCACATTTTAATAAAATACAATGTAGTTCCTGTGCTGCAGTTTGGCTTCATTGCGTCTCCTCTCACTGTGCACATCCCAGAAGAAACTGGCTCTTCTCCCTGTTCCCCCACAGTGCTGAGCAGAGGGGAAGTAAGATTCATGGGTCAGGCTGGATGAGGCTCTGAGCAACCTGATCTAGTTGAAGAGGTCCCTGCTTGTTGCAGGGTGGTTGGACTAGGTGACCTTTACCACTCCCTTCCAACCCAAACCATTCTATGATTTCTCTCAACCTGCTGGTTGCACTTTTGCTAATGCAGCCCAGGATACTGTAGGCCATCCTTGATACCTTGGTACACTGCTGATTCATGTTCAATTCTTTGTTGCCCAGCACTCCTGAACAATTTTCTGCAAAGCTCCTCTCCAGCTGGTTGGCCATGTAGTGTTGCAGGGGGTTGTTCTGTCCCAGATACAGCACTATGCATCTGCTTTTGTTGAACTTCAAAGTTTTTGTGAGTTTGTTTCTCCAGTCTGTTACAATCACTCTGAATTGCTTTATCCTCTGGAATGTTGATGACCACCTCCTGCGCCTTTGGTATCATATGCCAGCTTGCTGAGAGTGTGCTCTGCCTCATTGCGCAGGCCGTTATTAGCGATGTTAAATGATATTGGTGCCAGTATTGATCCCTGCGGGATGCCGTTACTACCTGGCTGCCAGCTGGAGTTCATATAGCTGATCACAACCCTTGGAGTCCAGCTGTCCAGACAATTTTCCACCCACCTTATAGTCTGCTTATCTAGTTGATATCTCACTGATTTGGTTAAAGGATACTTTGGAAGACCATGTCTGATGCTGGTGACTGTGCAGTATAGCTATGGAGTAACAAGCTATCAGAGTTAATGTACTTCTGTAAATAGCAAGATTCTTTACTGGCAATGAGTGATCTGTATTTTAAGAGGTGGTTAACTGGGGCTTGTGTAAAGGAGCAATATGCAGAATGTGTCACAGAGAAGTCACTTAAGCAGGTTGTACACATTGTTAATTCTAAAAAAACTAAAATAAATAGGGTTTTGTTTCGAAGGAGAAAGATTCTTAATGTTCTTGAATGCCACAACAGAATAGATAAATCAGTGTATTGCTCGTGACTGCTACAGCAAGGAACACTTGTGCACATTGTCATTTCTTGTAGGTGTACCCCCAGATTTTCCTTAGTTTGTCAGCTGTCCTAGTGAAAGCAAGTCTGGTTTAATGGAGTGTTTGAAAGGCAGTCAAGCACAGAACCATCTCAGGAAACCTTTGTTATTTTAAGTTTTACTGAGGTTTGGGGATGACTTGCAAAACCTGAAAACTGTCTCCTTGGGGAGCTATTAATGTGACAATTTAGATTCTCGGGAGATTCAGCATTCAATGTGAAGGACCTAATGCAGCTTTCAGGACCAGATATTCTAAACATACAATTGGTTATCCTTGAAACACAAACATTTTAAATCTCAGTGGACAGGAGTTGCTTCTGTGTTATTTCACATAACCCATTAAAAATTTCATGCCTGGAAAAAACCCATAGTGTTGTGTTATTTCCTTGATATGGTGCTTTGGAATAGCTTTTCCACCATTTTGTGAAGCTGCCCACAGAAATGTAATAGACATGTGGAAAGTTCTCAAAGGCAAATCAGCGTAGATCTCTGCCTCCTGTGTAGAGGTCTGTGGTGAGTCATTAGACAAGTAGTTGATTATACAGGATGTTGAAAACAGAAAATTATCTGTTTTGCAGCTGGATGTATTGATAAAAATCAAAGCATAGCATGCCTTAAATGAGTGAATGAATTAAAATTCTCATCTGGAATGTATCTGTTAAATTGTTATGTTAATACTGTGATAATAATTATGGCCAAAAGAGCTGACTACTGAACAAACCAACACCTGGGTTTTTATCTGATTTTTTTTATCTTTAATGTAGTGAACTGTTTTTTAAGAACTCTGCTTTCTCTCATAGTTGAAGAGAGTGTGGTTCATACTAACAGGATGATTCTTAGTATCGCTTTGGTTTTGCAGAAGAATAGTTTCACTTCAAGATGATTTTCCTTACCCTCATTTTCATTCATATTTTATGTATTATTGCCTGACAGCTTGACCTTTTCAGGTTGCATGCTGTGAAATGTTGCTATTAAGGACAGTTGATATCAAAACAGGTTCTTTCCTAGCTCTTATTAAAAATATTGAAAGATGAAATATTTCTAATTAAGCTACAGAACAGTGTATTATTAGAAACTTGTACTTAAAAAAGAACAGATACTTCTTCCCTTGCTGTACCTAGAAAGACAGTTAGTGCCAATTGAACTTCTGAAATCATCTGTAGAGTACATGCGCGGTCACCACAAATGGTATTCAGTTTTGAAAAATGTCATTTTTGTTAAAAATCGTTTTGCTTGAATAGTACAAGCTTATATCCCAAACTGGGAAAATCAGCTCTGTCCTTGCACATCTGTGTTTAATATTAACCATGAGGTTGACTTTACCATCTTTTTAATCCAACCACTTCAAATGTCAGGTTTATATACTTGCTGGCTTCTTATTTATATTTTTAAATGGTATATCTTAGGTATGTAACTTGATGTTATTGTGAACTGTGAAAACAATTTTTTAAAAAAATCTGTCTTCATCAGTTTAACTGGTTTCTGTGAAAGGATGGGGAGGTTTTGGTGTTGTAAGATGTAAAATGAGATAAAAGGAAATATCCAGAGACCAGTTGTTGCCGCTTGGTCCCAATCTGCCTACAATCCTGTAGTCTTTTCTTTCACAGGATGTATAAGGTGAGCTGATACTGCGCAATACTTCTAATGTCATAACTTAGTGGAGGATGGACTGTCTATGGAGGAAGTGCCTGCACAGAAAATCCCGCTGACGCAGAGGAAAGAAAATAATGTACGCATTTGGCAGTGAAGATTTTTTTCTTCCTTTCCAACTCCAAAGAAAAGAAGGGTGACAAATATGGTGATGAAAAAGCAAAGCACGTAAGTCATCCTCTAGTCCTGGAGTTAGTAGAGTCTGTGATAAAAGCATAACAGTGGGGAGCAAGGTATAAACACTTCCTCTTTGGTGGATTTCCCTTCCCGTGCATTGCTGGTGAGACCTGTTTTCTTGAGGGTAGAAAGCAAAGTCTAGCAAAGGTATGGCAGGGAGCATGTTTCTACATCTTCGTTATTTCTCGAACCTCAACAGCACACTAGACATCACTATTTTTTGTCTTTTGTGATCTTTTGCTTTCCCTTTTCTGATATATTTTTCTTCAGACTTTCCCTCCATACTATGTGCGTGTCTTGTGTAGCTTGTGAGTCTTTACAAACCTTCGATTTCTTTTTGCATTGCTTTGCATATCTACCTTGTCTGTCTTCTCCTTTTAGTATTTTTTTGTTCCATGCCATTCATAACTCTGTTCTTTTCCCTTTGAAGATTCTTTATTTCCTTTCTGCATCCTTGTTAGGGCCTTTAAATGTTGCTTTGAAGCTGACACTGCTTGCTTTCATCCAGTGTTGAATTCAGTCCTCATTCCTCTGCTTTCATTGTCAATTGATGGAATCCATTCTCGTGAATTTATACAAAGCTAAACATTTTAGCAATGTATCTTACCTGGTAGATAAAAGAAAAAAACCCCTGCATTTGTTGTCTATTATTAATTCTTACGATCAATGGATGAGATTGTTCTCTGGCATATACAGACCTAATAAAAGATTAGTTAGGAATGTCTTATGCATCTAAAGGAAATTTTTGTCTCCAAAACGCAAGCAATTATGAGAAATGCAAGAGTTAAACTGTAACGTATATGGACAAAATTTACAAGAAAATCCTCATTAAATTTTACTTCAGTTTTGCATATTCTTTTATTTTCATTGTCAAATTGGCAGATAATTGTTGTTGAGCTTTCTGATTTTATTAACTGTCTACTGATCTAAGGCAGTTCATAGTCTTCAAGACAATATCTAGGGAGAGCTGAAAGCAAGGATGGAAACCTGAGCACTGAGCTAGGAGCTAAAAAATTGGTAAGGACATATTGTAGACTCTGTCACTTTTTACCACACAGATAACTTCCTTTATTTGGCACTGTATTCTGAAACTTCTTACTGGAGATGTCTCTTCCACAAATCAGGAAGAAGTCAGTTTTCTCTCCCAAAACTGCACTAAGACTTTTTTATTTGGTAATTTTCTGCTTATCTGGAATACTGCACATTTGGCTGCGGAGATTATTGAAGTATTTGGAGCCAACACAGAACTCGAGACTTTGCTTACTTCTTGAGATTGCTATAGCACCATTAGAAGATTAATTGTATGTCCCTTACACTCTTTTACTGACTTGACAGTTTAGTTCATTATAAAAGAGAATAATTTTCACAGGAGGGAGGGAGGAACTTGAGCAATATCTTCTGTGCTATGGATGAGTAATCTCACATTTGAGGTGTTGTATACAAGAAATACTGATATGATGACTTTTTTTTCCCCAGCTATAGGTTATGTATCTCCTGATCCATTTAGAGTTGCTTTGAAAACATACTTCAAATCATATCACCAGCAGATTTCAAACCCATTTTCTGAGTACTAGGAAGGTGTAGGACTGAGGTAAGTCATTGAACTGCCATTTAGTAAGACTGAAACACTTTGCGCGTGACCAAAAGCAAAAATTTAGATACCTGATAACTTGTATGAATATCCAGAGATCATGAGCATTTTCCACTTGTAGAAATGCATTCTCAGCTGCTATATAAGCCTAAAATTTGGATTTATGATTAAGATAACTTATTGAGTATATTCTACCCAAGTTACCTTGTGTATCTCATTCAAAGGATACAATAAAATAACTTCCTGGTAATTTAAGCGCTCTAACTTGCTATCTGCATTGATGTAACTAATTATATGTGTACTTCCTGATTACTGATTATACTGTCACATAAGTGACAGATTATACTTTGAAGTGTGGTAACAGGTAAATCCTATCTGAACTATCTCAGTAGAAATAAATCCATTTCAATATTTTAAAACAGTTTCTACGAAGAAATAGATACAGGAGGCATGTATGTGTCATAGTTCAAAAGTAATGCAGTTCAGTGCGGTAACCTCTCTCCTAGCATATGAGTTTTCAAAAGGAGAAATATAACAGTTTGTTTTGACAGATGGAATTAGCTGTGGTAAATCAGCAAAGCTTCCCTTCTGCACTAGGTATTTATGGCACTAGGCAAATGATTTTAAGGCTAACAACAATTTTCTTTGAAAAAGAATGCAATGTAGGTTGTATTAACACATTTTTGTGATTCTGATGTGAAGTGGTAGACAACTCAAGTCTTTAAACAAATAAAAAAATACCTTCATGTGTGAAGGACATGACAGATGAGAAAATACAACAACATTTAAGAGACCAGCATTTTTGTATATACAAACTTCAGTGGCAACTTGAGTGTCTTCTAAAGGCCTCACTTTGCTTAGCTACTAAGTAGGATTTAATGGCATCAAAAAAATCCCTAGCACTGAGGAAAACAGTTGATAAAAAAACTGACTACTGTATGAGCATCACAGGGATTCTGGTTTACTTTTCTCTGAAGCACTGACCCAGGCAAGATAGCAGACTGCGCACCAGTGATCTGATAGGGCATAGCAAATCTCATCTTTCTTTGAAAGTTTTCTGCATGCGTGGCTATTGGAATGACGAGATTTTAAAGAGCTATAGGTGCTAGGTTTTTTTATCTCGTTTTCTTATTTCAGCTTTCTAATGCAGAGGTAAATTATTTTCCTCCAGGAAGACAGATTCAGTATGTAAAGTTGAGCATATTAAATGATGTTATCTCAGATCTAAATCACTGTTGGAGGGTGGGAAGACAGGGTGAGTCAGAAAGTCAGCTTTTTTGTGGAATTTAAAGCCAACATGAGTATGTCTGTATGCTTGATACTAAACAAACTATTGCCATCTGATCAGAATAACTGGCTTCCATAGGCAGCTGGAAGAGAAGGAAATAGAAGCAAGTGAACAGCTACAGAAAAAAAAACAAACAGGTGATGTCTTGGACATTACTGGGCAGAAAAGGACATCCAAAATCTTCCTGTATGGAGTAGTAGGGCTTGTTACAGCATGCTCTGTAATCAGAGGAGGAAAAAGAGGCCAGATTGGTGATTCTTGCTGTTGCTAGTGTGTCCCTGGACAAATGTCTTACAGTTTGCACAGATGTTTATAAGAAGCAGTCTAGAAAGAATAACTCCATCAGGAAATCTACATGTTTCACTACCTCGATTTATAAGTCTCAGTAATTTCTGCAGCTGCATGGAGATAATAATGTAGGAAAGGTTTCAAGCAAGTTATTACAAATAACAATCTGATAGAAACAAAACTACTAATTCAGCAAAATTGCCGCTCTTAATTCACTTCAGAGTAGTCTGGATAGCTTTAACTCAGGTATATCTTTCATAAAGATTATAAACATCCCAATATTTAAAGATTCTAAGAATATGCAGGGTATGGAGTTTGAATCAATCAATGCTTATGTAAGGTTTAATGTTGTTGGGCTGGTTGGGATAAAGCTGGGAGTATACAAACAGGCCTGGTAATTCAGGTAACCTATGAATTTAAGAATGGCAAGTCATAGCTTCCAAACCATCCTCACACTATGTTTTTAAAAAACAAAACCAAACAACAACAAAAAAAAACCCAAACATAAACAAACAACAAACCAAATGCAAACAAAGAAAACACCAAACAATCCCCCCCCCCAAAAAAAAACACAAATTAATTAAAATATGGTTATATTGCTCTCTGTTCAGTTTCTTAATTTTGTAGAGTTTAGAAATCTCTTAATGTGAAATAGGTAGCTGACTGCCTGCTTTCCTGTGTTTAAGTGTTGGGTGAGTATCACAGGCTTAGTTTAGAGATTTGCTTTTAAACAATTGTTCCTTGTAAAATCTCTTCTTTTTGTTTGTTTGTGGGTTTGTTAAAACATAAATAGAAAGGAGATCATTCTGGAAAATTTCATCTGAACTGAATTTGTATCCTGGAGCTCAACAGTGCATGTTCCTTATTTTTTCTAAAGGCATGAAGGACATTGGGAACTTGTCATAGACTCTTTTCTTTTGGGACAGCAGTCGTTTCTGTTTGGCTTTGAAATGCTTAGCACAGTACAGCTGGAGCTCTGAAGTGCAGGGACATTCCAGGAGAACCAATAATAAATAATTTAGATAACTTGAACAGTTTCAAACTTAATATAGCATGGCGCTTATCATTAGAAACAAATTTATCCCGAATTCTAAATGTAATGGCACTCTATGAAAGTTTTGCTGTTCAAGAGCTCCATTCTAAGACGTGTAAGGGTTTATGTGGAAGATAAGCAGTTTGTGAGACTTGGCCTTCATCCTGTGGGCAGTCCTACAGTATTATGTAGGAGTGTTAAGAGGTAAATGGATCTGGAATTTAATAAGGATTTGGAAGATTAGTAGATTTGTTGCTGGGGGGAAAAAAAGTCTTATAAAGTCACAGAGCCGTTATTAGATACGGTACTGGAATAGCCTCTGAAAAAGGGTGTTGCTGTTGCATATAATTTTCCTGGAAGTCAGCTGATGCACACGACATTTGCTATGACTAATAGGATTGTAACAAAACAGAACACAGACATTTTTCTTGTAACTTAGTGAGGCATCTTTTGATCCATGATCATCCCTGAGCTGAGGGCTCACTGTACAAGGCTGAAAGTGAATGACATGGTCTAAAAAGATTTTGCTGTTTGTGACTTATGGAAGATGGATAGAATGTAATTCCTTTGCTCATTGGGACTGCATATTTTAGTTTTATCTCACTCCTGTGTTTCTAGGCGGTGTTAAAAAGGTGTTATTTCCCTCAAGTTTGATGGCAGCAGAGACGCAACTGATTAGCATGGATCTATGTAGGGTTTGTAAAATAAAATAAAATGTCTGGCAACCTTTTAGACAACCCAGTAAGGAATCTTAACAGAAAAGGAAGAAATTAAACTTCCATCTTAATTTCAGAGATGATTCCTCCAGGATAATGATAATGCACACTGTTGGATAGGGTAAACCATGTAAGCTTCTTGGGCTATTCTCACAACTTCTGAGGATAAAGAGAGAAGCTCATTCAAGACTACTGCATTACACTGAAGGTCTTGTTAAGGGGAACGGGAAAACACTGTATATGCAAAGACAATAATTTCTTGGTAATCTAATTAAAGTCTTAACAATCTATTAAACACAACTACTATTGTTAATAACACTCCAGTTACAATGTTAATAGCACTCCCAAGATCAGGCCTACCTATTAAAGCAGAAACTTGCAGGTCAAGTCTATTCAGAGCTTTTTCAGCTGTGTTCACTGCTGACATGCATTTATATCAAGAGTCATGATTTGTGGCAATCAGCTCTTCCTGTTCTGTCTGTTTTCCCATACTGGATATGTACCCAACACACCTCATTCTGATCCTTGCCACTGACTGCATCAACTGATCAACTTTCTGCTGCATGTCTCTTCTTTCTTGTCAGATGGAAATAGACAATTTAGAAAATAGAAATGTCAGATGGAAATAGAAAATTTAGGCAAAAGTCTTGTGTATTTGGCATTTTTTTAAATTTACTTTTCACTTTTATCTTAGGCTGAATACTAGTGCTGGAATATATCTAAGGTAGTAAATCTAGATGGAAATGCTGTACCAAATATACTTATTATGTTTAGAAGAACA